>ML685820.1:4611619-4648871 GCA_007922175.1 Pelusios castaneus
TTCTTTCTCTTTCTTTGCTTCCTTCCTTTCTCTTCCTTCTCTTCTTTCCTTCCCCTTTCTTCTTTTCTTCTTTTTCTTCCTTCTTTCTCTTCCTTCCTTCTTTCTCTCCCTTTCTCTTCCTTCCTTCTTTCTCTCCCTTCCTTCTCTTTTTTCTTTCTCCCTTTTTCTTTCCTTCTTTCTCTCCTTTGCTTTCCTTTTTCTTTCCTTCTTTCTCTTCCTTCTTTTTTCTTTCTTCCTCTTTCTCTTCCTCTTCCTTTCTCTTTTTTCCTTCTTTGTCTTCCTTTTTCTTTTCTTCTTTTTTCTTTCTTTCTCTTCTTTCCTTCCTCTTCCTTCTTTCCTCTTCTTTCCTTCTCTTTCTTTTTCTCTTCCTTCCTTTTCTCTCTCTTTCTTCCTTTCTTCTCTCTTTTTCTCTCTTCCTTCCTTCCTCCCTTCTTTTTTTCCTTCTTTTTAAAAAAAACTTTAAAAAAATTAATTTTAAATAAAAACCTTTCTAAAAATTAAATTTCAATTCAAAATTCATTCAAATTCAATTAAACACAATTAATTAATTCTATTTACAATTACTTTAACTTCAATTAATGCCTATAATTTCTGTCATGTGAGTTTGCACAAAAATTTTATTCAGAAAAAGTTTTGCACACGGCTTGAAAATTTTGCACACAAGCCGCCAAACCTTAGAGGGAACATTGGCCACAAGGTAGGGTACTCCCGTGCAATCTATGGCAACATTCATTGCAGTGCATGTGCTTGACTGGAGGAAGCATTTGGTATAAAAGGGACATGGCTCTGTGTATAGACAGGTAGCTGTTAAATAAAGAGGTGGTAGGTGAGAATCTGTGTTTGGCTGTCTTGAATTTGGAGTGGGGAGCATCCTCCTTCCCTTTAACCTACTGCAAGCAGCATGCCCCATCCAGGCCAAGCACCAAAACCTGCAGCTGCTGTGACCCGCTCCCAAGCCTATTAGCTTTGTGACCCATTTTATAGCTAGGATTGCATAGAACTTTCCTGCCCCTGATGCTGCCAGCCAAGAGGAACAAAAAGAACATTTAATAAGAGAGAGAAAACTTCAGCCTCCCTCTGCCCTGCTTAGCTGCCAGGAAAGTTCCCCAGGAAGCAGCATAATCTTTGTTTAGCCATTAAAGCAGAAAAAGGGGAGAGAATCTTAGGAAATGCTTGAAATGATTAGATGATCTTAACTCTAAGGAGTTAAATAAAAGCAAAGCAATTCTCCCCCTCCCCCAACCTCTCGTGCTGCTGTAGAATGTAATCTCATTTCTAAACACACAATTACAGAAAATAAAAAGAAAAGAAAAGAATAATTAATTTCTGCTTCCTCATGCAAATCCTCAGACCAATCATTTAGGGATCAGGAGCAATTCAGCTCCTTGTGCAAATTCCAAACTGAAGGTCTGAAAAAAGAAAGTGAATGGATTTACTTTTCTAAGAACCAGCATTAACAAAGGTTCCATTTTCCATGGTTATGTGTCTGGCTAGACAGCCCTTGCTGACAAGCTCTCAAAAAACATGTGTTGGCCTGTTGAAAAGGCCTCAGTGTTGACTGACAGACAATTGAAGTGACAAATTGTTTCATTGTACTTGGCAGGGAGAGCGCTGTATTAGATAATTATGGTGAGGAGGGAAACGATAGGTCAGAGGTCAGAAGACATGTCTGACCCTGTTTTCTGAAAACTCTGAATAGAGCCCAGTCCCCGGGGATCAGAGTGTGACACTGGCTCATTTTTTAAAAACTTTCCGTTCAAATGATTAAGAGCCAAAGAATATAGAGAAGGGAAGGACTGCTTCTCCTTACTCTGTTCCTGGCCTTTCAGTAAACAGCTGGCGAAATTCATCCATAAGAGCAAGTTTGCAAACTCACTCTCTGTTAGCTGCATGTTATAACCTAAAACGAGCACAAAACTTCTTCCCAACACCTCCTCTGTTGCATCACACAAATGGATGGGACGGAAAGATGACAAGTTGTGTCTGAGGTGATCCTGACAGCAGTGGCCATGACAGAAGAGCTGAAAAATAGATGTTTTCATGCTTTCTCTGGGAGCTGTCCTTGTGTGGATTCAAGGGCACTCATTACACAGACATGACTCAAAAAAATAAAATCCAGAATGTGCCCAGTGCATATTTCCAAATGCAGGCAAAGGTGACTAGGGATGAGTCAGCCTGGGCAAAGCCCTAATAGTAGCAGATGATAAGTCATCTCTACCTGGACTCTCTGCCTCAAGGTATACATGTCAGGCCCTGTAGTATCATAACATGGTGGCAGATTAAAGGCCTATCCATCGATTCATAGGTTCCAGGGTCAGAAGGGACCATTGTGATCATTTAATCTGACCCCTGTGTAAACAGCCAGAGAACTTCCCTCAAATAATCCCTAAAATAGATCCATTCTCTTCCAGTGAAGCTGCCCCTTGGTCCTCACTGTCTTCCTGCCTCTCCTTCAGTCCATTTGTTAGTGAGAATGAAAGACAAGCAAAACCAGACCAGGGCCTTATCTGCTGGCTGCCCCCATAACAATACTGCCAGCAGCAGCATCTATCGGGTGCGGGGAGTGGAAGAGACACAGAGTACCAACCCCACTCGTGCCAGAATAGGAGTTCAAATCCACACACAGGCTGCAGGTGGCTGGTAGAGTACCTGAGCTGCAGGCTCATGACAGGATCGGTCACAAGTTGCTGTGAGGCAGGGTAGCTGCAGGGATAGGTGGTGCCGAGATAACAAAGAGCGTCCCACAGGGCACAGGCAGGAAGAATTTGGGACCCTTGCCTGGACAAAGAGGATGCAAAATTACCAGGAAAATGTACACACTGCCTGCCAGAATGTTCCAGAGAAACCTACTCCACAGCAATCCCTGATGCATTGGGCATTCTGGGCACCATTTCTCCTGTTTTACTGGCTAGCTAGAAGGCTGTTTGACCTTTTTTGGGACCTGCTGTATTCTAAAGCCATTTTGCACAGAGCTTGGCAAGACGCCTTTGACTTTGCATCCCCTCTTTGGACATTCTCACCATAGTCTTCTGAATATGCATCATTGCAGAATCAGCACAAGCCAGGTGGAACGGGATCATTGGCTCTGGATTGGAGAAGCCTCTTGGATGTCACAGAACTTCAGCCTCAATTGGAAATGCTTCTAACATCCTGTGTGAACTGGCTGAGTCTGGCAGGTATCACTCTCTCCCTTCAAAATACAGGGTATTCCAGGAAACCATGTTCCTTGGCAAAAAACAGTTTCTCTCTTGAAGAGTCTAAAATAATCTGTATTCATGGTAAATCACCTGAGTGAAAATTCGGGCCCGTGTGTGGAAGAGAGCAGTTGGTATAGTACACTTTGGGGACTGACAAGGGAGAGAGAAAATAGAAAAATGAGGTAACAATGAAGTTCTTGTCCTTCAGCTCTGACATGGGAAGCAAATCAGGAGAGGAAAATACCCAGGAAGGGGGAGGAAACACAATCTAGGGTCAGAAGAAAAGGTGATGACCTGGGGGAGGTATGAGAGAGACAGACTGACTGACTATAGGCCATAGGGAAAACCAGGACATCTGTTGGCAATGGAGGCTGAGACATAGTGCAGCTGGACTTACAGGATTGTTCAGTGAAGAGGAACTTCCAGACAGATGTAAAGATTTTGGGGTATGTGTTTGGGGGAATCTGTACTTCAGTAGAGTTGTGCAAAGCTGCAGTGAATTGGGAATAAAATGTTTAGAGTGTCAGTGATGTGGACGGACCCCGATGGGACAAACACACATCAACATCTGCATAGGCCTCAAATAACTTTCAATATTGTAACAAAGAAATTTCTAAAAAGCTAGGGATGTGAATTGGAAGCCAAGTGTTGGGTGTCAGATGCAACTCTCAGAAAGGGGCGATGATATTATCATGTAATATTCAAATTGTGGTAGGGCCAAGAGACCTCTACCAATTCTGGGCCCACTGTGCTAGGTGCTGTACAAGCATATAGAAAATGACAGTCCCTGCCCCAAAAGAGATAGCACAGTAGTGATGAGACAAACAAGCTGGCTGTGGTAGATGGGGTTATAAAATTATGGGATGTGAGTGTCAGAGAAAAACAGTCTCATGTTGGATACAATCTCCTTGAGGAAGGGACCATCCTCTCTATTTAGCACTATTGGTGCACAACAATAAACACCAAGCTATGCTAGGCTGAAATTAACATTGCTGTAACTCCATTCCCTTCCTTCTGTCATCTGTCAAGATTGTGGCATCCAGTACAGCCTCCTCACCGAAGTATGTCAGCTGTAGCGGGGTTACTCCAGGGCCAAATGCTTTTAGTTTCATGGAACTTGTCCCATTAATGGTACCATTTTGTTCTGAGGAATTTCTGACTCCCTGCAGTGTGTTTTGTGTGCTGAGTCCCTGATGTAGCCACCATACTTTTTGGAGTCACAAGCACAAATTTTTGCCAAAGCCATTTGTGTTTGGGAATGGGCCCATGTGCACTAGAAAAATGTATGCATCTTAGTGAGCCCATTTCTGAATTTGGGAAACACTCCATCCCAAAATTCCAAGGCACAACCCTAGCAGAGATCATTAGCCAAGGCTGAATGGTGTGTCAGGCACAGAGCTGAATGCCAACAGCACCCAATGAGAATGTGTGTCCATCCTGCAGTGCCATGCCAGAGATCTTGAGGAACTAGAGCCTCAGTAGCCTATCTGTGCCAGAGATGGAGGTGAGGGGAGACCAGAGCTGAACACTGATTGAAAATATTCTGAAATTAACCAAAGCATCCGTGCAGGGGCAGTGAATTGTTGATGCAAACTGCCCCCTCACAGAGCCAATGCTCACATTGTCTACACTTGTAAATTTAGGTCGACTTAGCATGTCCACACCTAAATTTTAAGTCGACTTAGGGGGGAACTTACAAAGTTGACCTAGAGCATCCACACTGGATGCCTAGGTCAACTTCTAGGGGCTAGGGGAACCTGGGACTGGTCCATGGTGGCAGGGTGGGTACCCCTTGCCAAGTGCCAGGGGCCTCAGCCTTTGCCCCATTGTACCTGGGTACAATGGGGCAAAGGAGGACAGGGACCCTGGCAGGACATAGGGGCAGAGTGGGCAGGGGTCTGCCCTGCCCTGTGGGGGGGCATGCCAGGCTCCCCCTGTGCCACTCTCCCTGGCAGAGAGGGCAGTGGGGGAGTCCTGGAGAGCCCTAAGTCGACTTAGAGTCGACTTAGGGCTACTCCAGGTCTACACTGGCTTAAGTAGACTTTAGAAAGTCGACTTAAGCTTAAAGTGGACTTTAAACCAGGTTTAACAAAGTCGACTTAATTTTCCTTAAGTCGACTTAAGGAAAATGTAGTGTAGACGCAGAGTAAATTAAGTCAACTTAAGCAAGCTTAAGTTGACTTAATTTACAAGTGTAGATGCACCCATTGAGCTGGCGCTAACAGTTTATGAAGCTAGCCTGCTTCACAGAATAAGAAATCTAATTAGTCATGGCCCCACCCCTCAGGCATAGACCTGGGTGCTCCCTAACTTGACACTTGCCTAGACAGTAACCCCCTCCTTGCTCAAGATAGATGGTTGCTGCCTGTGACTACAAACAGAGCTGGATCCAAATTTACTGAGGCTGGTTTTTTTCACTGGCTGCAACAGAATACAAATAATAATTATTGAAGCCTCTCTCCCACCATAGAAATAAAATATGGCCATGGAAATCCAGCACAGCTACTCCATTGAGAAGACTGTTAAACTGAGTAATACCGATAATTCAAAACAGATGAGCTGAGGGCTCAAATACTGTAGACTTAGTATCCCAACCTGACCTGACCTTTGGAACTTGCTGAAAGTTACCTTGAAACTCACCAGAGCTCTTTGTAACTTCTGTAAAGGGTTATTTATTGCAAAGTCATAAATATTTGTTATGGATTTTCTCTATCAATCTTGAAAATGAATTAGGTTCGAAAAAATGTATGTACTTGGGTCTTGGGTATGTGTTTCAGGAGAAGGGGAGGGAAAGTGGATTCCACATTGTACACAAAAATGAATTGAGTCAGGGCTCTAGGCACTGCTAACTGCATTAACCAGTTCCCTTCTGCAAATGGTTTAAATGCACTGTGCTGCTGGGGGGCGACAGGAAGAGGAGGGGAGCTTTC
Source organism: Pelusios castaneus (assembly GCA_007922175.1). Classification (NCBI taxonomy): domain Eukaryota; kingdom Metazoa; phylum Chordata; order Testudines; family Pelomedusidae; genus Pelusios; species Pelusios castaneus. The sequence continues at coordinate 4,617,747 of ML685820.1, forward strand.
CAAAAAAACCTCACTTAAAATCTTTCTATTAAATTGTCTGTGTAGAAAGGAAAAGTTCCCTCTTCTGGCCCCCAGCCCCAATCCATTCAAGAGCTCAGCAACTCAGGAACATTTGTGCCACAGGAAATCAGACTCAAGGTGACATTTGCCAAGACTCTCTAAAGCAAGCTCAGGCAGTGGTTGTGGGGAATGGGAAGCTATCTGCAGACTAAACTCACTGTCTTTCCAGCCAAAGGAGCTAGTATCCTTGATCTATGCAGGGATCTGCTCCACAGTACAATGTGGTATGTGGCACATCCACCTTGGGATGCAGCCAAAGAGGCTTCACCATTCATTCCTTGCCCTGCAGTCAGTGCCCCAGTGAATTAAGAGGCCCCAATTCAGGGAAGCACATAAACATGTGCTTAACATTAAGTGTATTCTGAAGTTCCATTAAACAGAGTGGGATTTAAGCTCATGTTAAAGTTGCATACATGCTTAAAACATGCTTTTCTGAATTGGGCCCATATGGCTCTGTGATGGGGTGTTCACCCCTGGTTAGATGGGCCAATTAACTGCAAAGTCTGTGCCTGGAGAGGAGCCAGGGCTCAAAGGGTATGTCTACACTTAAAAAGCTAAGTCGACTCTGTTAAGTCGACTTAAAGTCGACCTTGCTAAGTTGACTTAGAGAGTCTACACTCAAAACTTAAGTTGACTGCCTGCATCCACACTGGCAGGTGCTAGTTCGACAGAGAGCCACGGCTTGGAGGAGCTGTGGCTGGGGAAAAGGGAGCCATGGCTCCCCGGAAGAAGGGAGCCGTGGCCCTGAGCCACGGTGCTCCCTTCTCCCTGGGAACTGCGCACAGCTCCCTTCTCCCCGGGAAGCTGCGGCTCTCTTCTCCCCAGCTGCCACTCTCCCAATCTGCGGCTCCCTTCCCTGAGCCACGGCTCCCCTGAGCCCCAGCTCTCCGCAGCCCAAGGTCAACTTAGCCAGTTAGGTCGACCTAGGGCATCCACACCAGCTTTAGGTTGAATTAACAGGTCGACTTAAGCGTTAAGTCTACCTAAAGAGGGGAAGTTATTAAGTTGACTTAAGGAAGCGCTTAAATTGACTTAATGAAAGCCAGGTGTTGACGTGGCATTCTGTAGGTTGACATGAGCATCCTCAAGTTGACCTATGTTGCAAGTGTAGACATACCCAAAGAGTGCTCAATTAAGGTGAAGGCTAGCTAGGCCGGACCAGGCTTAGCTGAGCCCAGAAGGGGGCTGTAGCGGGAAGTAGTCTGCAGTGAATCCCTGATAGGAGGGAGATTTGGTGGCGATGACAGGGTCTGGCAAGAAGCCATAGAGGGAAGGAACCCTGGGGAGTGGAGGAAGCTCAGAAGGGTGATAACCTAGAGGATGGAAAGAGAAAGTAGGGCAGAGCCTAGAGAAGTAGCAACCAGGACTGGGAGTAAAATAGACCTTACCTGTGGAGTACAGGGTCCTTGGGCTGGACCTGGAGTAGAAAGAAGGCAGCCTGGGTTCCTCTTCCAGCCATTGGGGAAGTAGCACAGCCAGGATGTAGAGCAGGGGACTGCCTGGAATGGTGGAAGAACAGCGTATCTAGAGAGACTTTATCAGTCCCTGGAAGGGGAGAGCTATAGTGATCTGGCTACAGGGCCGAGCCATGAAGAAGCCCCTCTTGTGTCCTGGAAGGGCAAACTGAGACACCAGGCTCAGTGAGTGCAGGGAGGCCATCCAACCGGTGGTGAGCTAGTCCTGAGCACAAGGAGGTGCACCAGCAATGAGTACTGAACTTGTTACAGGCACCCTAGAAAATCAATGGCACAATTCCCAGTGGTATTCTCCTGCAGGGCCCAGAGCCTGGCTCCAGCCCTTGCCCAAATGGCTATGCTGCAATTTTATGACTGTGGGAGCCCAAGTCAGCTGACCTGGGCCATCTGTGGGTGTTTTACGGCAGTGTAGATATACCCTAAAAGCCGGATTTTCATGAGCTAATAATGTAAAGTGAAATGCATTCTTCTCTTCAATACTCAGGGGCTGTGTATCTTTTCTACATTAGTTTTATAGGAACCCCAGAAAATCCCACAAGACCCCACAGGATCCCACAAATCATACCAACACTTATAAGCTGTTGGCACTGTAGCTAATGAGATGCTATTTTAAGAGGTTATTGCCAACGGTGAATTCTGGCTGCATTTTTTCATTTTAAAATTGTTTGTAGCAGCTGTATATAATTTCAACAAGTGCATAGGAGATTCTGCTATAGTTCAGAACAGTCGCCTGATAATTTGTCCTGGCCCTTGTGGAAAGGTGCTATTGCTGAACCAAAGTTAGAATGGAAAATTATTGTTTTTCTTAGAAGGAATAATCTTGGCTTATGATCAAAGATGTTTATTAGCAGAGATACTAAGGAATGGCTAATGCAGTAACATGCAAAAGTTTTTGATGAGTCCATTGTCTTTCCTTTTGTAGAACACAATCAAACATACCTTTTTATTCGTACTTTCCCTGAACAGAAGCAGTGCTGCATTGGCTTCCAGATTTCCTTCTTTCCTCACAAACTCAGAGTAAGGACGGATCAGAGAAGATGGTTCTAACCAAGCCAGTGCTGAAACTTTAATTTATGTGCTTTGGTGCCTAGAAATATATCTGTAGGTATCTAGAAAGAACAAGGGCCCCAGACCCAGGCTACTGCCAAGCCAGGTGTCCAGATTTCTGGATGCAGTATAGTTTAGATGGAAAGGGATTTAGCTTTGCCCAGTGCTTGTTTTGTTAAAAAAAAAAGGTGCCGGTACTCGTATCTTGATAGTATATTTGAAAAATGCCTCTCCCACCCCTCTTCTTCCATCTGCATGCTCCTTTCCCCTGCTGACCCCGCCCCCACAGCTGGGCAGGGGGGCCTGCAGAAAAGGTGCCGGTACTCCGTACCCCTTCATACTGTCAAAGCACTGGCTTTGCCTGCCTAGATGTGATTAGGATTTGGCAGGAGGGAATGCTCTTTGTAAGACACAGTCTGTTGTAAAAAATGATATTAACCAGTTGTTACAGACCTTAAAATTCCTGTGACTGACTGGTAGCAAACATGTAGCATTTGTATGTGTGTTTTCTTGGTTCCAAGCAGAAATTTTTTTCTGCTTGAGAATATGAAGTACATGGCCAGATTCTGTGTCTAGATACTTATATTAGTGTCCCTACTGCTAAATATTTCCTTCTTTGTCATACTTACACCTCAGAGAATGGCAGTTTCAAGGTCATTGTCATAGAGCAATGGTGCTCAACCTATTTACCATTAGTTTCCAGGATTTCTGAGGCCAGGCTGACCACTAGCCACATGGTAAACTACTGTCCCATACCATCACAGCAAACCTCTAGCAATAACAGCCATGTGGGTGCACAGGTCAACATGATGTGGTCCACCTTAAAGGTAACTGAATATTTTCAGCTACTCCTGACTCTGCAAGGTCTGTTGTAGTGCTGTCTGCAGTGGCTAGCATCCCCTTTCTCTGTAAACTTAGAATAAAAGCAATGTGTGAGTGCTGAAGCCAGAATGTCTTTCTCAGCTGCTGCTAAGGTGCTGCAGGGTAGGTCTATACTGTAATTAAAACCTGTGGCTGGCCTGTAGCAGGCAGCTGACTTGGGTTCTCAGGGACTGCGCTGAGGGTCTGTTTAATTGCCGGGTAGATATTCAGACTTGCGCTGGAGCCCAGTTCCTAGGACCCTGGGTGGAGGGAGGTTCCCAGATTTTAGGCTGCAGCCCAAACCTGAACGTCTACACCAACACAGTTAAACAGCCCTTTAGTTCAAGCCCTGGGAGCCCGAGTCAGCTGGCACAAGCCAGGTGTGGGTGTCTAATTGCAGTGAAAACATATCCTAAAATCCTTAATACATTAGGTTTGACAGCATTCATTTTAAAGCCGTGTGGCAGTCTGTGAAATTCAGACAGTGCATGGGAGAGAAATACATACACAACTGATGGCTCCCGTTCTTCCATATCTATCTTTCCACCTATCCAAGAGCTCCTGAGAAGATTTGTCATGAATGAGCTGATCTGGCTTCCTTTTTATTTCAGGGCTGTAGCCTTGGGCCCAGTCCCATAGGCAGCAGAGCTGGGGTTTGGCAAAGATCATTGCCCAGCTGGCCAGATGTTGTCATGGGAGAACAATGAGCCATAGTGGTCTGCCCACAGCAGGGGATCAGAGACCCTCTGTTTCACCATCACCCCAGTGTGGCTGTGGGGAGAAGTTTGGTGTGAGCTGAGGCCAGAGGTTGCATCTTATGTGTATGCTCTGTCTGTTGAATGACTGGGCTTTCCTGTTTAGAAGAATGATCTGGCGCTGTCCTGACTGTAAACCTAGGCCCAGATTAACCAATGTGCACATGGTGCACAAGCTGAGGGCCCCATCTCCTGGGGCTTCTGACCACCAGGTCTGAGTATGTGGCATTGCGGCCTGGTGAGCTGGGCCTTTGGAAGCCTGGCAGAGGAGCGATATGGGACTGACAGTTTCCATAACTGCTTGGCACTGCCTAGGATCAGTTCTGTATCAATGGCCAGGAGAGGCATTTCACCTTCCATTTGGCTAGCTGTCTTTTCAGCTCCTGTAGGTCTCACCTTGCACGGGTGTTTTCCAGCTGCAGGATTTCTGCTGTGGACCATTGATATGTATCCCTTGCCCTTAGTAACTTCATGTCTTAGGGCTGGGCTTAATCCAGAGGGTTTCTCAAGGGACAAAGCACTGTCCAGTCATGTACTGAAACATTCTTGTGTGAAGCCATCTGGGAAGTCGGCCAATGAAATGGAAACAAAGTGCAGTGCATATGCTGTCACTGTGGATCCAGGTTACTAGATGGTGGCTGGGGCCTTCTTCCCAACCGGTACATTACAAGGATGTTTCTGAAGTTCTCTTGGAATGGCCATACACTGGACTGAGTCTATGTAGAACAAAACCCTCTGTCACTCATTGCTGTCTGCCAATCCTATGCAGTCCCCAACACTTTCTCTCTATTTGTTAGCATTGGCCAACCAGATGCGGTAAAGATCTACATCAGTGTTTCCTAAACTGTGTTCTGTGGAACACTGGTGTTCGGCACAATGTGAATAGGTGTTCCTTGAAAAAAATTCAATGCTAGTGATATTTTTCCTTCTAAAATTTTAAATATGAAATTGTGTGTATCAAAAATACTAAGGTATTTGAATAGTAGATGATTTTCCATTGTTCTTCCTTCTTTATTATTTTTTTGTTCTTTGTAAAATGAAGGACATGCCAAAAAAACTAACTCTTTTAAATCAACTTTTAAGCAACACGTGTGGCAATTTTTCGATATAAAATCTCTCCCCGTCCGCCCCGGACAAGCATGTATGTGTTCCATCAATATATTCCAAGGCCAAAAGTGTTCCGTGGCCAAATTAGTTTGGGAAATACTGATGTACATAAATAGTGCATATATAAAAGTGGCTAGCTCCTGGGACAGTCTAGTTCAATATGTGTGCACTTATTTGTGTGCATGCATATATCCATGTGCATGTGGGGTTTGGCAGACTTGGAAGCAATGGGATTCTTGTATGGATGATTCCATGCTGGGTAACCTAGTAGTGGAAAAAGCTGACAGTGGGAGTATGACACCAGGAGCTGTTTGTTCAATCAATGATTTACCAGATGTGTACACTGCACTAAAGGCTTGTAAACATACTTTAATGGCTAGCTGTAAATCCAGGCAGTAGCAATGTCATCTCCATCTCCATCAGACACATTTTAGCAACAGCAGTGTAAAGACTTTGAATCCCTTTACTTAGGTTCTGTCAGTTTTTCAATTTTGGATGTAAATCAAAGAACAAATGTCCTTAGGTCAAAATTATTTGAATGCCAGGAAAGGTTTTATGATCAGCAGCTTCTCCTTCTCCGGATTCCCTGCAGTTTCTTGTCTTCCACAAATGGCATCTCCAGAACATTGGATTTCCATTTGAGTGCCCTGAAGTGGATGGCTTTGTTTTCACTGACTGTGTTGGAAGTCTCTCTTTTGTTAATCACTGAAGCAAAGAATCATTAGTGAGAAGTGCAGAGTGTATACAAAGAGGAACTTGCCAAATTACTAATAAGCAGAAACTCCATCCATCTTAATGAGACAGGGTTAAAAAAATAGCAACCTAGAATATACACAATAGAGCCATTCCACGCTACTTGTTTATTCATGTTAGAAAGTCGTTCAGAACTCCTCAGTTGCTTCTCAGAGATTGTGACAGAACCTCTAAACCACAAACTGTTTATACTTTTGTAAATCATTAAGCAAAGAACAATAAATAGATGTATTTTTCAAAAAAGCATGGAAGAGCGGACACAAACATCTGGCCCCCCCCCCAAAAATCAATCCTTCTCTAAGCAGCTGGAAGACCTACTCAATGCTGAATGACATAAATTTGCAGGAAGAAACTAATGGAAATGAACATGTTACTCATGTCATGACTGAGATATCTTCATTCAGGCAAGTAGAAACAATGTCACACTGTGCCAAGCATGCATTGACCTGGCACAGGACAATGGGGTGTCCAGAGAGGCCAAGAGCAGGGTTGGCTTCGCATCTTCCATTGTGGACAACTGTGACAAGTTAGTTCTGTTCTTCCATATAGATGGAGGGGTAGGGAAAGCTAAGAGGAGGTGAGTGAAGGGGAAAGCAGGAAACAATACCAGGCCCTTTTGTTTTCTGATTTTATTTGGGAAGGTCCACAGAAGAAAGCTCAGAAGGCCAGAATAACACAGTGTGGAACCCAGTTTTTGTTCATGAGGCAGCTGTTTATGGGAGAGTCTGTGGCCCATTTTCTTGTTTGGTTCATCAAGTCCATGTGACCCGGGAAACTGCCATCACACCAGAGTTCCTTTTGGCATTTCTTACTCTTGGTTTCAAAAACCGGTGAAAAATGCTCAGAGCATTAAATAAGATGCACCTCCACACCAAGAAGTGGATCCAGCTGACCTGTCTCACACTGAACAGCACCTGTGAGGTGACGTGGATTTCTGGTGGGATACACAGACAGTGGAGGCAGACCCCGGTTAACGAATGTGCATTAGACACACTTGCTCAGGGCACCCATCTCAGCCCCCCATCAACTGACAGCCCCCTCAAAAAACAGTGGTACCTCTCCAAAGGAACTCTACCCATGGTTAGGAAAGCGATGATGGGAAGGCATGGCCTGCACATTGAGATGAGAGCCAGATGACTGGAGCAAGAAGCTGGGCCAGCCCCACAGGAGAGGAGGTGCTTTGGGATGAGTACAGAGTGGGTTGGTGCTCCAATACTCCCTCCTCCCCAGCACAGGGAAGGTGGGGAAGCCAAATAATCACAGTGCAAAGGGCTCCCAGTTCTTTAACTGAGCCTTGACTTCAGGATGAGAATCTTGAGGAAGACAGTGCCTCTAGGAAACGCAGATCCCAGGGCCCTTTCTAACACAGTGGAGCTGGACCACTCTTTCAGATTCTTCATCCAAACCAGCCAAGGGCCCATGTGTATTAAGTTACAGTGGTGGCAGTTGCTGTTAAATGTCGTGAGTCAGGTTGAGGCCCCCATCACGTGAGGCCTGGAGTGTGATTTATGGCTCTTTCGTGGCTCACAACACTGCCCCTTGGTTACTGTGGCAACAGAACAGGAGTTTGCACCCATTCCAAAGTCTCCGCACACCTGTGCTGCTTAGCCACATTTTTCTTTTGTTGAGTAAGGATTGACATGTGGCGTATTTCCTGCTCGCTGTTTTATTGAACAGAACTCCAGTGCTTGCTGAATGCTATTCATAAGGACGTTATATATTCGACAGCTTTGCTCAGCAGCCCCCACCTGCACCAGCATACAGGTTGGCCTCATGGAGAAGAGTGTGCTGTAACACAGAAAGCTATTGCAGGATATTTATAAACCCCTGTAATTATTTGCCATCAATTCCCTTCTGGGATTAGGGGCAGATAATCTGAATTTTCAATTAGGTGCAACCATGAGCTGTCTTTGTTCTTTATAATACTGTTTCAGCCATAAACCCTATGTCAATTGTGGATAGTTATATAAAGTAACTGTGCTAATTCCCCACTAACAAGAGATGTGGATCGGGTAGCCATCATCTCATGGAATTGCCTTGATACCCAACCTCACTGTGGTTTAGCCCTAGGTATAATTATCCTACCCTCTGGTAGGCACTGAGCTGGGACTGTGGACTGGTCCCTAGGGCTCCAAAATCTCCACGAGCAGGTTTCCAGCGCAGTGCAGGGAACATTCCTGATTATCTACCTGATGTAAACCTTTGAGCCATCTGCTGAGTAAAAACAAACCAAGCAAAACTAACATCCTGCCCAGCAATCCAGCCCAGATACAGGGGTATCTAATCTAAAGCAAATATTCCCTCTGGGATTTCAGATGGCTTGTCCCAGTGTGTGGCTGTGATATGGGAGTTGTGCATTTTCATGAGGAGTGGCATGGTCTAATTCATATAACTCATGGGAGGAAGGGTTGGGATTTGTACCTTGTCATGCATTTTTCTTCAAACTCCCCACAGCTGCACTATCATAGACAGTGCGGTTCCCACTAGCAGCAACAGTGGTGTGACCCTTAGTGCAGAGCAGCTGCTGGTGTTTGGAGAGTCATGTCATCTCCCTGTCCTCAGCTAAGAGCGCTAGACAATGGCCAGTCTAGTATTCCCATCCTCGCTGCCTCTGGTGGACCTGAGACCGTGCTAGTGCAGCAGAGGGAAGCTGGGAGAAACGCCAGTGCTGACAAAGTCGTGACTCCTCCATGCCAGCAAAGCCAGAAATGCACTAATGGGCACTGGGTGAGCTGGAAAGCGATAGTGCTCATTAGATTGTCACATCTGCAGCCCTGGATGGACTCCATCTGGGGGCTCCAGTTTGCTGGTCATGCCCTAAAGCCACTCATTTGGCAAAACCCAGCTCAGTTAGTGGCCCTTGTTCTTAAAAGGCCTGGGGTGACAGGCTTGGTGGCTAATCTGTTCTATTACACCACTCAAGCTGGGCTTCCATTGGACCATTCTCAATGGGAGGAACTGGAGAAATCAGGGCTGCCCTGCAGTGTGCCCCTTGGAAGCTCATGGGTAGCAAATGAGACTGTCACTTGCAGGGCGTGGTTAGGGTCAGGTCAGCTCATCAAGGACAGGGACAAAGGCTCCAAGTCCAGAACCAGCATTCCCACAAGGCAGGACAGTCCCAGGCCCTCAGGGGGGAGATGGACTTTACGCTTGGGCACCTGTCCTTGCAAGTCACATGCCTGAGCAGCGGGACATGGGCCTGGAAGACCGGAGATGCACAGCTCACAGCTGAGTGCTGTGGGCCCCATGCCCAAATGCAGGCAGGGTACAGAGATTTTGGCCTTGAGGCTGGGGAGGGAACCTGCATCTGGCCAGGAGGGCTCATGCTATATAAAATTTCAGCAGGAAGAGCTCAGGATCTCATGGTTGTTTCAGGGACCCCTCATTTCTGCAGGCCCATATGCATTCCGGATTTGCCTTATTAATTAACAACAGACTTCACAAATTCCAGCAATGCATGCAGCAAATTCCTAGGGTTTTAATGTGTGTCCGTGGAAGCCAGTTGTAGAGTTAGACTTCATGTTTACACTCTAGTAGGAGACCACCCTCTTTTCCTGATCATCAGATCTCATCAGGGTGAACAATATCGGTCTGTGATGCTGGAAAGAATTCCCAGTGGAGTTGGCATGGAGCATGCTATCCATTTCTCAGAGCCTCAGCTTACTCACTTTACTAATTTTGCCACTAATTCATCCCAGCAGAAGGCTGGACACTGCAGTGGTAGGCATGGTTTGGGCATTGGGGACACAGAAATGAAGATAGATGCTGGGAATGGCAGGACAGATTGATAAAGATTTTTCCAAAGCTTAAGTAGGACAGCCCCTGATGGATGTTTTTGCTGCCCCTTCCACATTATTGCCTGGTTTAGGCTGGCATTCAGACTGAGCTGCTGTTTGAATTTAGATGGACAGCTACTGATCTCGGCCAGGCTGTTGTGCTGATTTTGCTACAGCTTTGGCTGTTGTTCTCCAGAAAGGCTACTCTTCTGTCCCTGAAGTGGGTGTGACGTGAGGAGAGTCTTGAGCACTGTATGGCAGTGGTAATTTAAAGAGAGCTTGCATTCAGCTGTACAAGGTAAACTGATGATCTGCACACAACAGAAGTAAACATGTTGAATTGGACAGTTTTCCAAGAAACAAACAAACTGAGGACTGTAGAGTGTTGAAATTATGTATGTTGCAAAACATTTCATTATGCAGCGAGGATAGATCACACTCCTGTAGGAAAGCCAGCAACAAATGGCAGTAAAAAAAAAGTTAAATGATATTAGAGATTATGTGGTAATTTAAGAAACAGCTGGTTACATATTTATGAACTGAAATGGCTGGGTAGGCTTCATGCAGGAAAAGTTAATGCCTAACTTGGAAGGAGTTCCTAGGGAAAGTAGTTCTTCTCAGGCAGAACTGCTGTTTATGGGGCGTTGTACTGTGTATTAAGCAATTTAGTGGTCTAGAGTCTAGACCAGAGTCAGAAAAAAGAAAGAAAAATGGTTTGATGGACAAACACAACATATTTTGGTTTCTGATTTACTCCAGAATTCTGATGAGGGATATCACACCTGGAAACTTGATAGAGTCCAAAGACTGTAAAGACGTTGCATTAGACTTTAAGAGAAAGAGCCATCCAGGCTGCTGATGCAAATATATTTAATTTTAATAAAATCTGTCTAGTAGCAAGTGACAGCTTCAATCAGAAAAGCTATAAAAGCTGAGTTCTGGCAGGCAGCACTAGGAAGGGATTGGGATTTGTTTTTGGACATTATTGTTTCATTTTGTTTTGATATACTATATTAATACTTCAACGTTATCAGAATAAAACATTTCAATGTTTCTGAATTGAAATATTTCAAGATTTTGACTTTTTGTCCGAATTTGGAATGAAAACAAATTTTGAATGTTGGGATTTCCTGCAAGATGGAAATTCCTTTGCAACCATTGTTTGTTGCATAGATTGGTGCTTTACGGCCATTTCCTTAGCTCCAACCAGCAGGAAAGGTCTCACTTCAGCCAGATGCTTTTTTTTTATGTCTCTTTCATGCAGGCAGTGGCACTTTATGTTGAGGATTTCTCTTGTTTACTGCTGAATTCTCCACTTCATTAGCAGTGCTAACTGGCTTCTCTCTTCTCTTAGGCCTCAGGTGAAAGTGGCTCTTTCACGCTTCCAGGCTGCGGAGCTTCTTGCATTTACTTCTCAATGAAGTGTAGTTCCTGTTTTAAATGGCACAAGTTGCTTAAGCAAAAGGCAGCAGCAGTAACAGGAGCTTTGTGCTTTTAGAAGTCCTTCAGAAACTCCAGCACACACATCTACGTGCATGGACAATGCAATGTAAAGAGGCCTAATGATACAAAATAGTATGCTCCTGGGAGCAGCCAGTCTGTGCTTCCTGGGTATGGTGCCCATCTAGCTTTTCCTATAGCACTGTGCTTCTAACACGATTCACAATGGAGTCTCACTGCCACCTGATTGAAAATAATTATTTTAATTGATAGCCTCTTTTCTCTGAGGAGCCCAAAGTCCTGTGCTGACACTCAATGACAGACACATACAAGGAAGGGGTGGCTGTTTCTCTTCAAAAGGAGTTGTTCTTAGACAAAGACATGAGCATAGCAGTATGTCATGGACACCTCAAGTGTAGTATTTACACCACATATGGCTTTCATCTCTTTCTCTCCTGCCAACTTCTGCTGTATCTCTGGTGGATAGGGGATGCATGCCAGGAATATCCTACCCCTTGCAAACAGAAGGACCACCTGCACCCTTCCTATGGAGCAAGGGCAGGTGGCTTAGGAGCCTCATTGTCTGAGGTACACAGAGGATGCAGAGGCAAATCTGCACAAATTCCATCATGTATCACAATGGCTCTGAGTGATGAGTGACCCTGAGAGACCCCTCTGCACTCACATATCCAGCTAGCTAGTGCCCTGCCACTGCTTTGAGCTCGCTGCTTATGGGGTCAGAAGGTTTATTTTAAAGAAGGACACAAACCTGGCTGCAGGCAAGCAGAGGAGGCCAGGTTGTTCAGTTCTGTTAGAAAGCCCGATGTACATATCGATGTGGCTGTTGTCCCAGCAGTTTTACTGAAGCCTTGCATGAGTGATCTTTCATTCTGCATTTGTTCCTTTCAAACTTTCTGTGGATCAGTTTCTGCTGCAGAATTCCCTCCTCAAGCAGATCCTCAATGTCATTTTGGATAGCAGTGACATCACAAGCTGCAGGTCTTCTTGCCCAAAGCAAACCGTGGCCATGCGCTGGAAGCGCTAGGTCTGCAGTGCTACGGTGCATCATTGCCACCTTTCATATGCACATTGAGCCCAGTGTACAAATGCATCTTCTCTATACAGTAAATGGTACAGACTGCTGCCCCTGGAATGCCCTCTTTCCATGGCAGATGTGAAATTGCATTTGCCTTCTCTCTGTGCAGTGCCTTCCCATTCCAGTGTGCCATCCTGCATGCCAACTGCATATCACTTGGTGTTATTTTTCATATGCAAAGTCCCTTTGAGACAAAAAGTCCACTATCCCCCTGGCTTCTCTGGGGCTCTGACTGTAATGTGCAATAAAAATAACACATAATAAAGATAATTAAATCCAGCACCCCATAGCAAGGAGGGCACAAAAGCAATGCACTGGATTGGACATGGGCTGAAGAAAGGCAGGAGCAGTGGAGGTTGGGCCCCAATGCATGGCCATAGCTGCTCACGATCAAATGGTCTCTGTGCAGGGCAGAATTCTCCCTTTCCCAAGTTATGTGAGAACCGAGTGCAGATGTTTGTACCTGGCTCTGCTGGAGCTAGCAGCCAAAATTCAGGGTCCTTAACCAAGCAAAGGGAGGATTTAGGACCAAGTTTAACCACTGATCAAGTGGCTTAGTCATCATTTGCTTGTGCAGTACCATCCATCCCTCCTGTGCTTCAGTGAAAGGGCTGGCAGAGTGTACCAGGAGCTCAACGTGGGCATGAAATATATGGTCCCTGCTTTGCCTCCCCCTGTGGTCCTGTGGCCAGGGCCCAAATGGCAGGAGGTGTTTTCTCCCAATGCCATAGGATGGCCAGGCACAGGTGGAGGAGTTGAGAAACTTTTTCAGCTCAGTTTTTGCAGGCTGAGACGTTTCTCTGCAGCCCCATGACTCTCTAGGACATGCTTGGCTTCACTGTGAGCATGGCAGGGAGGTGGTGCTACTGGAGAACATAGTGTGAGCACTTAGATGGTCAGCAGCAAATGCCTACCCATGGCTGGGGTCACTGCTGATCTGACAGCTGTGCTCACTGGTGCTAGAAGCTGGGCCAGGCCTGAGGTAGTTCAGGAGACACCAAGGAGTCAATCACAGGCAGATGGTACTTGGAGTCAGGTATGCACCCAGCTGCAGCAGCTGGGGCAGTGATTTCAAAGCACAATGTCAGTTCTTGTGCCATTATTGCACCACCTCAGCTCAGCAGGGCCCAGGGGTCTCATTACTGCCTTAGAGACACTCAGGCAGGGCTTGTGAGGGTGCTTAGCTACACAAGGCTAGTTCCCATTTGGCTAGTGTTACCAGGGAAAAATAGGCCTCTTACTAGAATCTGGGGCTGGAGGAGTCTGAAGATAGGAATGCTGGGTTGCTGGCACCCGGGATACACAGGCTTCCCCTTTGTCCCCTAAACAATACAGCCTCTATCTTAGTCCTAATGATTATCACAAAACCAACAAGACCTTGGAAAACAAAAGGAGCTGCCAATCTCACAGAATGGCTCAAGAAAGTGAAATTCCCACAGAGATGTGTTTATCACTGGCTAGTAGGGGATGGGATCTGCCAAATAGAGGGGAGATTATTCCTGGGGTACACATGCCCATTCTTACAGCTGGCTCCACTTATTAAAGTGATAGGAAAAATTACCCCACTCTCCAGGCTTTCTCTAGGTTAAATGAGAGATTCCAGGTGTTTCTCTTCATCCTCTCTGAGACCAACACTTGTAAGTTTAAAGCTGCATAAAGCTCCTGCAGTGAACTGTGAATTGCATGAGATGTGAAAAAAGGAGCATGTAAAATGGCCGGTTTCTGTTTTCTCTTCCCCTACCCTGGTTGCTCCATTGTGTGGCAGCTTTCCACACCCCATACCACACATCTCCATCTCTTTCTATTTCTTTCAGACAATGGATCACCCACGGCACTCTGCTCCTATAATGACATCTTGCCCTTTGTTTTTAACACATCCATCCCATATCAATAGGCAGGGACCTGCCCCAAAGAACTTTTGTAACGGGCTACAGCGCTGTAGAAATAATAATTCTCTCCCCACACAGACCTTGTCTCCCTGCACTCCCCCACCACTAGCCTCTGACAGAGGCAATGTTCACAGTCATCTTGATTCCTTGTTCCAAAGAGGTAGCCGTGTTAGTCTAGGTCAGCAAAACAAACAAGCAGTCCTGTGGCACTTTTAAAGACTAACACATTTATTTATCGCATGAGCTTCTGTGGGAGAAAATCCTACTTCGTCAGATGCTTTGAAGATCATGAAGTGAGGTTTTCTCCCACGAAAGCTCTTGCGATAAATAAATTTGTTAGTCTTTAAAAGTGCCACAGGACTCCTTGTTTGTGTTGATTTCTTGTAGCAGTGAGTTCCAAAGGCATGGAGCAGCAGCCAGTCAAACTCTCTTTGCCCATCTAATTGGTCCCCCCTGAGGGTTGACAGTTCTGTTTCCTGATGCATGTTACTGTGGTGGGAAGGTCAGAGTCAGAGGGGGACAGAGAAAGAGGTGATCTCAAGAAGAATTTGGGGATGTTCCCTTGAGGCCTTTCAAGATTAGGACTGGAGCCTTGGGTCTGACCCTGGGAGCTGCATACTGGGTTGCAGCCACATTCTGGCTAGCCAAAGCTTTTTGTGTCGCTCTTTCTGCTGCTAGATACAATGAGAAATGTGGACCCCTGTTCCCCATATTGTGGGGACAGGTGGGAACAGCTATGGGGACTGGAGGAAGCTTGTTGCAACTCTGGCTGGGGATAGCCAGGAGCAGTGAGGAGTTCAGAAGGATTTTTGGGATGCAGATATCTTGGACAAAGGGTGCTGCTTTGATGGCAGCTAGTTCTTAAACTTCTTTCTTCTCCCTCCTCACCACCACCCTTTTATCCAGATTTAGCTTCAGATACAGGAGTTACTTTTCCTGTTGATATATCCACAGTGGCAATAGGAATTTTGATTTTGATTTGCTGTTACAGCCTGACCTGATGCTATGTCATACACTCCCCTGCATTTTATTTCCTCCCACTCTGTAACTTTCCTATCTTCAAAGCGTCTGACGAAGTGGGATTTTCTCCCACGAAAGCTCATGCGATTAATAAATCTGTTAGTCTTTAAAAGTGCCACAAGACTCTGTTGTCAATAGGAATCTAGACAGTGCAGGAGCTTTCCAAGGCTTTTCCATTTCACTTCGGGGTAACTTCTCTCAGACCTGTGATTTGTTTAGCTACGTAAACAACAATCAGAGCTGGGCTTGGAATGAAAGGCTGAGCCAACTTCAGAAAAAGAAACAGAATGGGAGCAATCTGACCAGCACTGCCTTTTCGTGTGACCTCAGGCCTATGGATTGCCACCCTGGCTCAGCTCAGAGATCCTTCCAGATTAGTCTTGAGGACTGGCCAGGGCCAGGTCCTGCTAGGGAAGGTGTGAGAAACTCTGAACTGGGCAATTATACTAATAATCCTAGGATTGAGCACTCCAATTGCTACAGCTTCACAAGGATGGCTTGCTGACATTTAGGGGAACTGGGGAGGCAGCCCAGAGGCTGCTGGGGTGTGACCATTAGTGACAGCTGAAGAGTTCATCTGCTGGCTACCAACATGGCTTCCCCCATCCCTCTTTGTAAGGAAAGGGGAATGTTCTACCAAGGTTCAGAGAAGCTGTCCTATGCAACCCCAGCTGAATTTCATTATGGGCAGTACCTCTTTAAGAAATAACCTTGCTTTTTTGCAACTACCATAGTTTTCCTTGGAATCCAGCCATGGGGAAGTAAGGTTTGCAGAATCCAGACCAGGTTCCCAGAAACATTTTGCAGCCTTGGAAATGTTGTTTGCAGGGAAGCTGGGGGTTTCTAGGAGACCCCAGAGTCCTGATATCACAGGGCACATGTCCTTATACAGTAAGGGCCAGTTTTGTAAAAGAATTTACATGTGTAAAGCTTCTGACTAGGCACCTAATGTGCACAGCTGCCTAACTCCCATTGATTTAAAACTGGGTTGTCCAACCTATGGCCCATGAGCCAGACTTTGGCCTGCCAAAGGCTACTGTCTGGCCCACCAGGGCATAGCAGCCCCCCTTTCCCTCCAGCCCTGAGCCAGGGGCAGGATGCAGCAGCCCTCTCACCCACCAGCCCTGAGCCAGCCAGGCTGCAGCAGCAGCCCCCCTCCCCGCCCAAGGCCTGAGCTAGCCTGGTGGGAGAGAGGTTGTGCAACAGCAGCCCTAAGCCGAGGTGAGTGCATGCAGCCCTCCCCTTCTTCCCCATCTCATCCAGCCTAAGCGGAGGGGCAGCCCCACCACTCCATCCCTGTGCACCGCACTAGCCAGGTCTCAGGAGCAGAGATGGGTGTAGGAGATCAGTCCCCGTCCCCTGCCAGCCCCCATCCGAAATTTGCTCACCAGCTCCCCGTCCCCCCAAAAGTTGCACTGTGGCCCTTCACAAGACAAGGTTGGACACCCTGATTGAAAAGGCCCGCCCCAAGTGACTGTCCCACTGGGCCAGTCTAGCAGTGTTAGGAGTCACACACACACTAGCGCATCTGACCAGCCTCCAGATTCGGACTCTGGATTTCCCTGCAGCTGGCGGGCACCTTTCAAACTCTTTCTGAACTAGCTCCTCCTGCCCAAGGACAGGGCGATGCCGCCACTGCCGGGGACAAAGGAAATCGCTGAGAACCAAAATGGTTGGAATTCTTCATTCCTCGGTGCCCAAGGCCGGGGAACATAGCTTCCCACGAAGGCATTTCCCCCTTTCCCACCACGACTGAAGCCGTTTGAAACCTTCTAGCAAGCAGATCCATCCCGAGGGGAGATCGTTTTCGCCCATCCGGAGAAGGGAGTAACTCTTCTGCACCTAAGGAGCTGGGGCGCGTTTAGCTAGACTTGGCCCAGGGCTCTGCAGCTGGCCAGCCCCGCGGCGAGAAACGCTGCGCAGGGCCACGACCGTATATAACAAATCGGACTCAAAGGGGCATTTGAGTGACGGGCTCGGAACAGTCACCCCCGCAGCTCCAATGAGCTAACACGTGTTTTCAGTGTTCTCCTCTCGTCCCGCACAACAGCGATCACGCGGGGAACTCGGCTCGGCTGGGTTCAGATAGCGAGAACAAGTGGATGTTTCTGGGCTGCTGTGTTGGCGTGGATGGGACTAACTGCAGACCTGCCCTGTCCTCACCCTGGGCAGCGAGGCAGAGTTTGTAAGGAGCGCAAAGTTTCCGGGCTTGTGAGCTCAGCAGATTTCCCAGCACTTCCCGCACATTTCTGCCTTCCCGGGGCTTTAGGGGAACATGAGGGGGTGCATCTGTGACTTTGACTCTGCAGGTAAAACGAGAGCGCTCTCGGTCAGCTGTGAGCTTTGCTGTTTTCTGCAGGGACGAGGCAGTTAACATTGTGCCGCTTTGGTTTTTCTTTGAAGGGGAGTTGACTTGGGTTTAGCTTATACCAAAACGAGCCAGTGCTAGAGAGATGATTGGCTAATTGAGTCTTTGACTGACACTTTTGTAAATGAGAGCATTGGGGGCAGCTCTGTGCTGATTGGCTGGTGCGTGTGGCTCAGACTCTCTCCAGCAAGAGCTCTGGCCAGTCTTAGTCCTGCTGCTTTCCGACTAGGTGTATCAGGCACAGTTAGTGGGAGGGAGGCAGCTTCCTTCACTCAGCCACGGTCCCAGGCAAAGGAAGGAGGGCAGACCTCTGCCTTGCACTGTGAGACTCTCCTTGCAGAACTTCAGACCAGAAGAGGAAGATAAGCAGAAAGCTCCTGGAACTTGATTTCATTCAGCTCAAAGAATGGGTGGAGTCTGGAATTCAGGAGGTCCCCACGGGAACATAGCTGGGGTACTGGTGGCATTGGCAGCTGGACTTTTTGCTTGCAGTAATGCAAATGAATATGACTATGTGAGTTTCCAGTCTGACATCGGCTCCTACCAAAGTGGGCGATTTTACACCAAACCCCCGCAGTGTGTGGCCATCCCAGCAGACCTGCGTCTCTGCCACAGTGTGGGCTATGACAAAATGGTCCTGCCCAACCTACTGGATCATGAGACCATGGCTGAGGTCAAGCAGCAGGCCAGCAGCTGGGTGCCCTTGCTCAACAAGAACTGCCACATTGGTACCCAGGTCTTCCTCTGCTCCCTGTTTGCCCCTGTGTGCCTGGACCGGCCCATCTATCCCTGCCGCTGGCTCTGCGAGGCCGTACGTGACTCCTGTGAGCCCGTCATGCAGTTCTTTGGTTTCTACTGGCCAGAAATGCTGAAGTGTGACCAGTTTCCTCAGGACGACGTCTGCATAGCGATGACCACTCCCAATGCCACGGAGGCTTCCAAGCCCCAAGGTAAGTCTCCCCAACACAGGCCCTGTCCCTTTTGAACCTTGAAGACAGTCCCCTGTTCTTCCCCCTCTCCTAGCAGAGCAGAGACTGGACTGAGAGAGATGCAGTTTCTGTCCAAAGAAGAATTCTCCACAGAAGTGATTGCAAGAGTCACCTGAACTCTGCTCTGAGGTAGCAGCCACTCCTCCTGCCAGAGAGGGGGGATATGAAGGTTCATGATCCCTCTAGAACTTGCCCCAACTACTAGTTTGCTAGCAACTCTGCGTCCTGAGCGCCCCTCTCTGGAGCAAGTGTTCTGCTGAAGTACAGAACCTTTATTCCACTGCTCAACATTAGCAAGATCAGCCTGTAAACAGTGTCCTCAGGGCCGAGCTTTTTCATTGTGCTTCTCATTCTCTTAGGCTGGAGCCTACTTTTGGTTTCTGGGACCAGTTTACCAATCATTTCCAGTGATGAGATGGGGCGGCAGCTGTCGGTCTATCAGACCTTTCCTGGCATGCCTAAGTCTTGAGGCAATATTTTATAGTAACAACACAGGCCATGCTTCTAATAGTGGGATGAATCGACCCTCACCTGAGGAACCAGTGACAACAAACTGGACAGGAATATGCTGCTTTCCTATCAGCTGCTTAACTGAAGTTTGAGGCTTGGATGGCCTCAGTCATTTTACAAAGTAGCCTCAGTGCAGCAGGTTACGTGTATTTTAGAAAAACAGTTCATGTTTGTTACAGGTAAGGGCTATGACCGGGGTCTGGAGTTTTGTACAGGGCAACCTTTTTGATTAGGAGTTTTATTCTTAGTTAAGCAGACTACTACCCAGTTGTTTGGACATAGCAGATGCAAATTGCTTCTTGTTTGCTTCTATAGGACAGCAAGTCTATTTGATACTACAGGGCTTGCCTGGATTGGGTTACACTAACCTTTGGTTTGTTACTTAAAACTTTAAAAACAAATACACAATTTGATGTTTAGCTCAGCAGTTCTGGATCCTAAAAGTATTTCAGAGGTTGGCAGGAAAGAAAATATAAACAAATGCAGATGAAAGTATTGAAAAAGGGGTTGCGGTTCTTTTCTTCTGGTGTCTCCAGCTTCATTTGGAAGGGACAAGTTCGCTTCGTTTTCCTGAGCTGCTTTGGGAGGGAGATCTTACCACCCAGGGAAATAGTGCTTAGTACAATGCTAAATAATTCCAGTGATTTATATCCTGTGTGTCCGTGGTTCATCTGAAGATAAATTTACCATTTGCTATAGCTGCTCAAGTATAATTACCTTTAGCAAACAAAGCATTTTATGTTCTGCCCTGTGCTGAGTGAGAGCTCTTGCCCCAGCCTGCCTGGGTTTCTCCTTCCTCTGTGGGTTATATAATATTATGCTACTTTCCCCACCAGAAACTGTACTGCACAGAATCCTCCAACTAGCATTTAATTTTCACTCTGGAGGGCAGAAAATGAACACGGTCTGCAATCAAGGAGTAATATCCTCAGAGTATCTGTAAAAATTAGAGTATGGAGTACTTGTAGAGAGAGACACTCAGCTCAAATAACGCTTAGCACTGAATAGAGTGGGTGGGTGAATGGTGCTTTCTCCTATCTATTTGCAGTTAGGGTACCAGCTCCTGCCAGCCAGGGGGCTGCAGCTTGGGCAAAGAGTAAGAGCTCTGGTGCTTTCAGCAGGGAAGGGACTGACCCACTTCTACATCCCCATCCCAGTGCTGAGGCTTCCCCAGTGTTTCCCATCACCTGCACCTTCAAGCAGCTGACCCCTCAGTTTACCACTAGATGGAAAAAGGCAGAGTTACACTTACACTGTGTGTTTGGGTTACAAACCTGACTAGGTGGCAATGTGGCTGGGAGATTCTGTCTTCCGGGGGTCTTATGATGTGGCTGTGTCAATGCAATCTGTCCGGACAACAGCATTTGGGGATGAAATGCACTGCAAGGTCCAGCTGTGGCCAGTAATTCATGGGCAGGGAGGAGTTCAGTCTGCTATCACATCCCCATAGGGAACCCCCCTCTACCCTACATTGAGGCGAGCTGGCCAGCACAAGTGAGTTCCAAGGTATGCCAAGAAACCCCCCCCTTAGGATATGAGTGTGTGTGGGGGGGGGACAGCAGGGACTTGTGGAGCACAGTCCTTGATTTTTCTGGGTCGCCTCAACTTTATCACTTTAAAAAGTCCTTTATTTCCAAGAAAGGCTGTGACGTCATTGTCTTGACAGGCTATAGCAACTCAGACCTGCTCTTGCATCTTCTGAGAATGTAGGAAGATTTGTTCTATGCCTCTTTGAAATTTTCTGTAAAGTGCTTTCCCCATGTTCAGGTCTGTTTGCCACAGTAACTAACCACCGTCATACCAGATTTCCACAGCTTTGGCTCAGTCCAAACTAAACACGTCCCAATTTCTTCCTTTAAAATCATTGTTGTTTTTAAGGGCTAGAAAAGAATCTTTCTAAACAACTAGATTCTGCTCACCTTCCCCAAGTACTTTAGAAATGTCCAAATATGCTTTTCTGATAAATACTGCATTTAAAGCTCAGCTGCCTCTCCCGTGCAGTGCTGAGGAGAACTGTCTCTGTCCTTCTCGAAACATTTAACATGGTTGTCATTACAGGATTTAGGCATCGTTATGGTGTTGACAGTAATCTTAAAGGGGGCTTCATTACAGTTAATGATGTCAACTCAGGTTTTCAAGTATGTGAATCTTTCCTTTCTGTGCCTTTATGCAGAAAGGAGGCTGGCCTGGTCTAACCAGATAAGTTAGCTCAACATAGCTACAGCCTTCAGGAGAGTGAAAACCATTCACACCCCTGAGTGGTGTGGGTAGGTCGATCCTAGAAGCAGCTAGGTTGGTGGAAGAATTCATCTGTTAACCCAGCTACTGCCTCTTGAAGAAGTGGCTTACATCCAGTGGTGGAACAGTCCCTTCCATCAGTGTGAGAAGCTATAGCACCATTGCAGTGTAGACATGGACCCTTCAGTCAGTGCTTGAGAAACATGACAATCACAAAAGCTTCAGGGTCCATTCATGGTTCTCTGAAAAGCACAAATTAGTAATTAGGGTTGGGCAGGTTGTGCGAAGAAAGTACTGATGTTTTCAGCTATGCCGATGCATCTGATAAATGCGATTCACATCATTTACTACTTTTCCGTGAATGTTGATACAAGTGATTTTGTTTGTTTGCAAGATTGTTCCCAGAAAGCAAGAGTCTTTGAACTCTTGTGCAAAAGTGTTCAGTCGAAGGTTCATGCTGGGTTAGTTCATGTAGCTGTCTTCAAATCCCCTTCATTTTCCTGGCTCCTGCTTGTAAGGATGCAGGTTTAGCTCTGGAGCGAAAACCGCCCTGTGCCATAGCTGACCAATAACAAATAGTGACTCTTTTGTGACTATGCCATTGCATCAGGCAATCAAAGAGCTTCAGCTAGACATCAGTTTGCAACAATCAGTGGGCCTGATCCTCCACTGGTATCACTTGATGTAACTGTGCTGACATCAGCAGAGCAGATTTCCAGCATGTGGAGCTGGCCCACGGTCTTTGTGGATAACTTGCAAACAGAAAGAGAGGCTCCGTTTCTCAGGTTCATTATTTACTACAATTTGTTTGCCCCCTTCTATTAGAAACAAACCATTAACAGGGAGCATAAATTTTCAAGTTAATCACAACTACCTCCCTAATCTGTAGCAACTCAGAAATCCCTCCTGGCCAGTGTCTCCTACCAAAACCCTCAGCAAAGAGTTGGACTTTGGACTGACGATCAATAAATGGAGGGCCCTGAGCCTGCAGGGTGCTGAGCCTCTGCACGTTCCCAGCAACTCTCACTCCTGCAAATACCCAGAATGCAGCAAGTTGCAGAGTTCCCTCTGAAGCCCTCAGCCTCCCAGATGGGCTGATAATGAATGCCGTGGTGACTTGGAGCTGCAATGTAGCAGCTTACCCCTTGTCTTTCCTGCCACTGCACTGGTGGGCTCCTCTGCTCCTGGGGGTCGTTTTTTGTTTTTGTTTTCAAAGAAAAAAAATCCAAACTGAACTGGAACCCCCTTAGAGTTCAGGTGCTGGGGCTTGTTGCTTGTTGACTTAAATAAGGTCATAGCCCAGCACTGCTCTCCCCACATTAATAAAAATGAACGCTTTCAGTATTTTCCCCCATTAACACCTTAGCAGTGGAATTTGATTCTGCCTCTCAAAAGCTGACCTGCTGAATTCCTTTCTCCTTAAGTACGAGGTGGTAAAGCCTGCAGGCCTACACAGGATGCATCAGGGGAGTCACAGATTAATATTGCATTACACATTCCTCCTTGTGCCCTGGAATAAGGCTGCTTGAAAGCTGTGCATTAGAAAATGGTCAGCAAGGGAAAATCGAGCTGAGCTATGTTCAGAAATGCCATCAAATGGAGGAACCAGCTTGTTGGCCTCATCACACCTGATACCAGCCAGAAGATGCCCAGCCTAAGCAAGCCTTTGTCTGTTACCCAGGCCTGTGGCGGTGTGAGCTCCCCTGTGTAACTTGGAAACCCAGTCTAGCATTCCTTTTCTTGCCAGTCCAGGGTGGTATTTTAGGCCAGGTCTACGCTGCAGGGTTAGGCTGATGTAAGCTGCGTTACACCAACCTTGCTGTGCAAGAGTCTTCACTTAAATTTGGCTCTGGCTGACGTTGGTGCCTCTCTATGCTTATTTAGTAAAGCTGCTCCCCACCCCACTCCTGAGCAGCGTGGCGTCCCTGTCGAAGGAGAGTCTGTTTATGCATTGCTTATGCTGACTGTTCCTAGCTTCCAGGAGCAATCCCACGATGCCCCACAGTGACAGTACAATCAACACCTGGTGAGGACATGTACTGCTGATACAAGGAGCCAGGTGTGCAATAATTGCAGTGACTGTAGGCGGGCGTAAGTGAGGTCAGCATAACTTTGTAGTCTTGACTTGGCCTTTGTGCTGTTGAAATATTCCCTGGGTGTTGGTGCATGCCAGAGCAGAGAGTTGGAGTGCTCTCCAGTCCATTCTGGGTCCCCTCTGGCCCAGCACAGTGACAGTGGGGCGGGTTGATGGGTTTCAGGGGCAGGCTTGTTCCTGTCACTAAAAACTGTTCTGGGCAGCACTGTTCAAAGTCTCCCAGCTCTCTCGAGCTCCCAGTGAGGACTCCAATCCCTTTGCCGTCCAAGTGCCTACTTCCTCCACGTGGCACAGTGGGGTTAAGAGACACAGCTCAAGGGAATCCTGCTTACTCTGCAATTGGCCCAGATAACAAGTTGTTTCACCTGAATCCCACAGGCATTGTGGGCGCATAGTCAAGGAATCTGCCCTGCCCACCACTCTCCACATGAGCCATTCATTGGAGCTAGACAAGCGCCAGCTTCTGAATATGTATTGTCAGTGCAGAAATATCCATTGGCCTTCTCTCCCCCTTCCATCTGAAGATCTCAAAGTGCTGTTCAAACACTTGCATGTGAATCCTCATGCCAGACCTTCCAGTCAGCCTCAGGTAAATTGTACTAACCTGAGAGCTGGCAGCAACTTATCCAGGCTTACACGTGGGACCAGGATCTCTGGCTGCTTTTGTCTCCATGATGAGGAGGTAAACTCATTGCTGGCCTCCCACGTGCATTTCTCTGTGTGTTGCATTATCGTTCGGTAACCTCATGATGTCATATCCTGTGACCCAGCATATGCCTCTCAGGCTGCTGCATCTGCCCTCTCACTAGGGCTCTGAAACGCTGACAGGGTCACTGTAGATGAGCTGTGACGATCTCTTCACCTGATTATGAGAGAGTGTCATTTCCATTACCCTCACTAGGAGCCGTACATGCACAGCACAAGGAGACTCAGCTGTTGAGGATGGCCGTGAGAGAGAGAGGAGAAAGCACCGCTATCATTAGGAAACACCACCGGGGTGCTTTGGTGGAGTCAGGGAAGCTTATGCATAGCTACAAATTGCTCCTCAGGCAGGAAGATGAAAGGGATGTTTCATAGCCTTTAACTTCCAGGAGGCATGCTGGGTGCTGCTTTGCCTTTAGATGGGCAGGCTTCCCAAGAAGACCCATGTGGCTTGTGTGACACTTTGTGACAAACCCCTGTGGGGCAGATGAGATCAGCAGTTACCTCATAAATAGACTTGACAGAGTTCTATTTAAAAAAAAATTTTTTGATGGATAATGTCAATGTTTATTTTAAAGGAATTTAATTTTTATCATTTAAATGTTCATGGCTGTGGGACACGATGTGTGTGTGTGGGGGGGTGTCAGACAATAATTATTTAGTGACAGCAAATGTTGAGATTCAAAAAGTTAAAGCTTTATAACCCTTTGTGTGGTGGGCCGTACACTGGGCCAGTGGACCTGTGGGGTAATTCACTCTGTCAAGCACTTCTGCTGCACCAACCCTGGTGCAGGCGTCTTTTAGAACCAGTCTTTTGCTGTCAGGCCTGTTCATGAGAGGAGCTTTGTAAAGAGTCGGGTGGAGTGTGAATTACAGACACAGAGCAAGAGCCCCGGTAATCCAGTGAGCATGGCACTTGGCTGGGATTCAGGAGCTGGGGCTCTGTTTCCATCTCTGTCCTGCTGCGTGACCCCCTGCCCTTCCTTCCTCCTGACTCTTAGTGTGTCTGTGCAGCAGGACTACCGAGAGCAGATCTTTTAGAAAAACATCCCATCATGATTTAAACCTTGTCACTTACGGAGAATCCACCATAGGCCTCAGGAAGTTGTCCCAGTGGCTAATTCTCATTGTATGCTGTGTCAAGCAGATGTGTCACTGCCTTATATTCACAGAGCATCTCTCTCCCCTGTGAGAGAGAGCCCTCAAGTTTTCTGGAACAAGAACAGAAGCAACGTTTCCCTTTTTAATAAATTTATCCTTTGGTAGCATAAATCTGTGCTGCTGGGTGGTCTGAGCCACGTCTGCAGAGAGCTGGATGCAAGGGCCTGGAAGCTGGATTGTAGTTCAGTGCCTGACTTTGGGAACAATGGAATCTCTTCGTGAGGTGGCTCTTAGTAAAATGACTTGGGCTGGCCTATCCCATCCTCTCCTAGTAGCCCCCTGATGCAAACCGGTATTAAACTAGAGCTCAGAGTGAGGAATGGGATGGGAGGGGTGCCTG
This sequence comes from Pelusios castaneus, assembly GCA_007922175.1. Classification (NCBI taxonomy): domain Eukaryota; kingdom Metazoa; phylum Chordata; order Testudines; family Pelomedusidae; genus Pelusios; species Pelusios castaneus. The sequence continues at coordinate 4,643,429 of ML685820.1, forward strand.
CCTTGCTGCTGCCTAAGCGGCACTTGTTCTGGGGATAAATACCAGCCTTTAGGGCTGTCAAACCCGCACTCTCTCTAAATATGTAGATTTGTATTCCTCTGCTGCTGCAGAAATCCCTGCTGTACTGCATGCCATGCGGGCGCTGCGCACACCAGGCCATGGTGACAGAGTCGTCCTCTCGAGGAGAGCATTGTTAGTTCAGGGTTCTGCACAGCTGAGCCCAGCCCCCTCTCCCCCAATTAGGGCTATGGTGAGCCCCTTTCCTTCATTAATTGGAGGCTTTGGAAGCAGCGTGGAATGGCACCACGACACATCAGCTTCGGATCCGGCCGCAGAATAGCCTCCCTCTGCCAGTGCTGGACTTTCCAGTTTGGCGACTGCCTTCTGCTGCTTGCTCCCCACCTCGCCCAGCCTCAAGGGGCCGTGCGGCACTCAAAGCCAGGACGCAGTTCTGTGCATGTATTTGTTGTGTGCAACATAACTGCTGTTAGCCCAGCCCTGGGTAGGGTTACCAGATGCCAAAGCATGGAAAGGAGGACCGGGAAGTACGAAAAGGAGGACATGGAGAAACGTAGTATTAATATAACTGTCATTACCATTATTTCGTGGAAAATGGGTAATGATTAGTGAACGCATGGCAGCATGAAAGAAATGGAGAACAAGTTGAACAACAGAAATATTCTTAGGGGGCTCATTAGCTGCCGGCCGGAGGACATGAAGGTAAAAAGGAGGACGCCTGGTAACCCTAGCCCTGGGGAGAGTGTAAGGACACTATCTTGGCCCTGCTGCGGCAGAGAAGCCCAAGTGCAGTTAGACCTTTAGGAGCAGGAGTATTTCAATAGCAGAGCTGTGTGGTATTTGGGTGTGGGGGGGGGGGGGGGGAGAAAAGCAACATTGAAACCCAGAGGCCATTTATAACCAGGAGGGACAGTGAGATGTAAAAGGGGAAATGATTGATCCAATACTTCTTAAATAAAAAAAGCCTCCTGTATGTGGGAGTTCCTCACACGTTCAGTGTGGAGAGACTGCCCCTCCAACCTAGGCGCCATCGTGGCAGGTGAAAGGGTGATAAAACCTTACCAACTCTTTGAGCTCTTGGGTGACACACAGCCCCCTTCCCGCACTCTAACACATTGTGGCTAGTGATGAAGGGAGTTGATTTGCTCAGGGAGGCAGAAGATTGAACTGAGTCACCCTGAGAAGTTTCTCCTCAAAGCCTTTGGAAAGCAGGTCAAATGCAATATGACCAATAACAAGTAAAAGCCTCTTCGTCATCAAATAATCCCCCCCCCCCCCAGCTTTTGAACCTGAACAAACCTTTAACTCAATAACACACTTTGTACAAGTCTGTGTAACCCTTTAAGTTCCACGTTGGGCTGCTGGAAATGTTGTGTTAATTTAGGTGGAATACATTTCCGGTTCCATATCTTCTGTTTTTGCCAGGCATGATTTCACCATGGTCCTTGAATTGCATCTGTATGCCCTTTGGTTTAACCACAAAGGTGGGACTTCGGGCCCATTCACAAACAGTGTCTTGCAGCACTCACTCCCTGCCTGCACTTATAGCCTTCAACTCCGTTGCTGATGGGCGGATGGGTGAACGGCAGAAGAAACTTAGGACGGAGAACTCTCATCTGTAAAAGGCTGTCGCTGTGAGTCCTGCTTCACCACAGAAAGTTCCCAGAGGCTTTGGAGCTTCTTTCAACAGAGTCACTAAGACCTAGAAAACTGGGTCAGTTTATCTGTTGCTCAGGGGTGTGAAAAATCCACGCTCCTGAATGTCACAGTTAAGTCGACCTGTGTAGACGGTGCTAGATTGACAGAATAATTTTTCTGTTGAGCTATCCATTTCATGGATAGGAGGATTCCCTATGCTGACAGGAGAAACCTAGGGTGCGTCTACACTGAAGTTATTTACGTGTAGACCAGCCCTTACTTAATTTTAAAGCAAGGTCCTTTACTTTTGCACCAAGTTGGGTTTTTATCCATCTACAAGTAGCTCCTCTAGGCCTTCCCATGGGCTCAAGGCAGAAAAGTATTTCCCAGGCCTCCAACTCCTCAACCAGGCTGAGCCACTGGCCCAGCATGTCATAAGATGGATGATAAATGCCCTGTTGGAGGGTAGATCTAATGGAAACTGGTCTGGCCACTAACCAGTTTGGCATCAAAGCTCTCCAATTTGAGAGTTCTCTGGACTGATCCTGTGTCTCCTCTCTTGCTAGGAACGGCTGTGTGTCCCCCTTGTGACAACGAGATGAAGTCGGACGCCATTATTGAACACCTGTGTGCCAGTGAATTCGGTAAGGAAATGTTCTGGCCTTTCCAGAGTTTCCAATGTACACAAGAATGGAGAAACGCAGTGTCCCATCTCCACAGCCTCCTCTCCCTGGGCTGCTCAGCTGGCTAATGGCAGTTTCCTATCTTGCTTAGGGAATGCAGTGGTGCAGTAATTTAGATGAGGAAGGAGCAGCTCCTTCCTAGCGTGTTGGGAACATTGAATGGCTGCTGAAGAGCCGCTGTGCTTTGCCTTTTTTTTTCTGGTGTATGCTTTAAAAACAAGTTTGGATCCACCCCCTGGAGCCAGTCGGCACTCATCTGGAAGTTCTGCATGGGCTGTTACTGCTGCTCAGCTCAGGCTGGTTATCAGCCTGGAAAGGGCCGTGCCCACAAAGTGTATTATCTACTGGAGCTGCATGGAGCAGAGTGTGGGACTGCTCCCTCTGAGCTTTGCAGGAGGCAGCTACATGCACCTAGGAGTAGGGCCTGACCCTCCATGTGTCCTGCATCCCATGTCCTCATTTACCACAGTGCCAAGTGCTCCTGACCTGGAACAGCAAAATGTACCCCCAGTTGGCAGTGGAGGGCATGGCGAATCCCGTAGCAGGACAGTGGGAATTTAGCGCAAGAGGTGTATGCCCATCAGGCCCAGGCAGTTGCAGTGTCACCCAGTCAGGACTCCCTGAGGCAAGTCGGTGGCAGGTTTTTCTCCAGCCGGTGCCCCTAGATGTCACTATTGCGCTGTGGGAGGCTGAGAGAGGGGAGTGGAGAGATCAGGAGAGCGCATGGGGAGGGATAAATGTCTCAGGTGTTCACAGCTTTGACTCAGACTGAGCCGTACAGGGATGTAGCTAATGAGGTGGCACAGTGGGAAGTGGAAGTAGTGTGATCCCAGCATCCAGACTGGCTTTGCCAAACTGAGCCCATGATAACTCCTAGCGCAACCCTGTTTCGGGACTGAGATTGTGAAGAGGGAAAACTCTCACTCCTGTTTCAGTATAAAGTGCTGGGCAGAGGGGGAGAGCTCAGATTCCCCGGTGCTGCTTTGCCATTCTCCACACTGCACAGAGGGCCCGGTGCTTATTCATCTAAAACATGTTTATTTCTGCAGCATCCTCCACCCCCCTAGTTACATGCAGTTCCAGGGGCCATCTCAGCTGAGCAGAGGCCAGGACAGGGTGGTTCTGACTGTAGGTAGCCACTTATTACTCCTTGCCCCACTCTGCAAGCCTGGGTATCCCCAAGGTTACTTCTCCTGGGCAGAGGGCTAGGAGGCCTCTTCAGAAGGGGAACCAGGCTATTGCAGTTCAGTAGCCACCCCACGGACAAGGGCTGACAGCCCCACTCCTCAACCAGCGGACCCCATTTGGAGCATTTCATGACCTTGCCTCCAGTGTGGGTCTCCTGTGCAGAAATTGGGCAGCTCCTCTTGGCTGATACCTCCTCACCCCATGAACCCTGCATTAAGCAGCTAGTGAGGCGATCCCATCGAGCATCTGCATCAGTTGCAGGGGGACCGCTGGAAAGACTGTTAGGAGCTCAAGGGTTAACTTGGCTTCCTTGGCACAGTCGTGTTTCAACAACATCTCTTGCTCTAAAGCCATCCACGTGCGGGTTTGTGTCCTGGACACTCAGCCGGGTGGCCTGCTTGGGGAGGGCTGCAGCTGAGCTAAATGAGCTCTTATGTGAGATTAATAACTGCAAGCGATGTTCCAGGAACCATGCACCTGCGAGCACGGCTGGAGCAGAAGGGGGAGCGTGTTCACCACGCAGAGAGATGCAGGCTCTCGCCTGCCTGGAAGGGCCATGGTGCCCACGCTCTGCTGAAGCCCTAGCACGTCTCATTGTTCAAACAGGGGCATTTCTGACATACGTGGGAGGGAAACTCCCTCCAAATGCCTATGGCTGTTGCAGGGGAGGAGTATGCAGGAGTAGGGTCTTGTTCCTGCTCTGTGGGATACACCTGCTTTCTGGCCATTGGAGGGAGGAGGCAGAGAGCTGGCCAGGCTGACAGGGAGGGGACAGAGCCAAGCTGTCAGCACATTGGCTGATTTGGGGCTATTGTCTGGGCTGGGCTGCATCCCTGCTGGTCCCCGGGCAGATGAGTCGGGGGCTGAATGCTTTGAGTTCCCATCCTGGCTGATATGAGACAGGCTGGTACTGCTGACACTCGGTGCCCTTAGTTACTCCATTTTCATGCAAAATACAGCATTTCCCCTCCAGGCCTCACTGGCTGCCCTTATCTGCCATTTGCTGGAGCCAGCTGGGCCTCGGCCCCTTTGGCTCCTACTCCCAGCCGTAATGGGTGTTTACAGTAGCTGCTCTATTGCTCATGGTGCCCCCATTTGTCTCTGCTCAGAGCCCCGGGGTCAGGAATGTTAGGCCGGTCGAGTTACCTGATTGGCCAGCCATTCACTGGCGTGGGGGAGTCCAGTCTCCATTCTGACCCCTCACACAAGCCCATTCCGTGCCAAGAGGGATGGTTCTATGGGAGCCAACACAGATCACAGCGCCAACAAGCTGAAAAGGGAACCACAGTTACCAAAGAGTGCACAGGCCATTGTCTTCATGATAATTCCTCATTAGGTAAAAAGAGGAGATTGTCAATCAGTTGAGCATTGCCCTTGCCTGAGAGAGAGAGAAAATGCACTGTACAACCTTCCTGAGACCCTCTGTTCTACTCAGTGGGTCACTCAGCCTTTCTCTGCCCTCCTTTAACTAACACCCCAGGAGACACATACATGACCCCCAGGTCATACATACATGCATGCATACATACATGTCACCTGGTAACCCAGAATGCTGGCTACTAACTTTAAGCTATTTTTTTGAGGCATCGTCCAAAGGTCCTAGAGCGATTGTCCCCACTGTAGAACGAGGGAGGGAGAGCCTGGATGATGCAGAAGGTCAGACTAGCTCATCTTATTGGTCCCTTGCCACCTTAGAGTCTGAATCTTGTTAGCTATAGCTAATCCCACAATTTCAACTTAAAGCCCACAAGGTAAGTGCAGAAAGACAACAGAGTCCTGTGGCACTTTTAAAGACTAACAGATTTATTTATCGCATGAGCTTTCGTGGGAGAAAATCCCACTTCGTCAGACGCTTTGAAGATAGGAAAGTATCTTCAAAGCGTCTGACGAAGTGGGATTTTCTCCCACGAAAGCTC
>ML685820.1:4648971-4672291 GCA_007922175.1 Pelusios castaneus
TATCTTCAAAGCGTCTGACGAAGTGGGATTTTCTCCCACGAAAGCTCATGCGATAAATAAATCTGTTAGTCTTTAAAAGTGCCACAGGACTCTGTTGTCTTTCTACAATAGACTAACACGGCTACCCCTTTGGAAGGTAAGTGCAGTGCATACAACATGGCTAGTGCAATGCAGGTGAGTGTGAGCAAGGTCTGGGGAGCCTGCTTTGCCTTGTCCCATGCCCAGCACATCTGCCCAGGGGCTTCCATGGGGAGTGGTGGCTGCTGGATGACAGCAGCATGGCTTAGATTAGAAGTTCAGAGTCACCATCAAGATGAGCAACCACAAGTTTGGGTGCTTTTCTCTGAACTCCTTTGGCCTGCCAATCTGCTCCTCAAGTTTTCCAAGGCTCCCTGGTGCTAAGATATTCAGACTGGGCAAAGATAGATGAGAAACGCTGTCCTTCCCAATCCTTTTGGAGCAGGAAATGAGGGATACTTCCCCAGACTTTCTGAGCCTCCTGAAGGTTTGTGGCAGACGTGTTGGGAGATGAAGGGCATGTCTGTACTGCCACCGTCAGTTCAAACTTCCCAGTTTGATTGAGGGGTCTGTGAAGACCCGCTTAGTCGATTGGGATGTCAATCGCTGACGTCCACCCCCACGAGTGGAGCAGCGCTGAGTTGATGGGAGGTCATTTCCCTTCAACTTAGTGTAGTGAAGCCACCGAGGATGTTAGGAAGTTGAAGGGGAATACACAAGTTATTTTAAGTAACTTGCATATCTCCCATCAACTGCTGCCGAAAATGGTGAGAAGGGTAGACCAGTGGTTGAAGAGACCTGTCCTTAGTGGATGTTCTGGTGTGGTTGTTCAATGAATTCTGTTAACTCCATTATCTACTTCAAAGTGTCATGCTCCAGCTTCAATTTGTGCTTTCATGGACAAGGCCCAAGCTTGCAGCAATGAGCAAGTGAAAATCCTCAAAGGTTTCCTGTTCTTCTGGCTTCCTTTTATCAACCATGTGTTCGTATGCCAAACCTATGAGCAACTTTCGCAGCTATAGAACACAGAAACAAGTCCTTATGATAGCGTTGAGCAATGAGGAAACGAATGTAGAGCTGTGTGAAAGCTGCAGCCTAAATCCATTCTGGCGTCGTAGATGAGGCAGCCAATGATAGGTAAATAGAACTTAATAAAAAAGATTGTAAGAAAAAATACTAAGTTTTTTTCAGATAAAACCAAGGTTAACTGTTTTTGACATCCTTGCTGGTAAATGTAACTTTCCTGGAAGGCTATTAAAGGTCTGTTGAACAAGGTGTGCATTCCTCAGGGATTAGCGCTTGAATGTGCCTTGTGCCAGAGTGTGCTATGCAATCCCAAACCTACTCTGCATGCATGGCTATTATCCTTTATGCTGGTAATGAATGCTTGACTTGACGCAGATTTGGTTGGCCAAAAGTGCCAAGTTCGAGGCAGATTTTTTCCAATAGGGAAAAACATAGACAGGAAGACCTGTGTAATCGCTTCTCAGGAATGTATATGCTTCAAACTGGATCAAGTAACAGATGTGGAAGCCAAAATGGAGATTGAATTCAATATGGCAGCCAGCCTGAAATCCACGGTCTTTAGAAATGCTTGTTCAGGTGAGAGAAAACAGTCTGAGTTCTGCCCCCATTGTAGGCGTCTCCTCTCAGTCTCCCGAAGCTCTGGTAACTTTCACACTGAGTCTGTTGCTTACCATAGAGAGAGATGAATGAGGGGGGGACGTGGTGAAAGTATACAAAATAAAGAATTGGACAGTGAAAGACAGGATTGTCTCTGTCTCAAAGCCCAAGAATCAGGAAACGGAAAGGAGGCTAGTTTCAAACTGAACAAAGGATATATTTCTTCACACTCGCAGTTTTCCATTGGAACTCATTGCCTCAAAGTACCCGAGGCCACGAGTGTAACAGCATTTAAAAAGTGATGTACATCTATACAGGTGAAACGACTATCCAGAGCTGTTCTAATAAATACTGAACAAAGTTTGGGAAGGGTTACAAATTCTCCTCCTGCTGGGCAGGCACCACCCTCTAGCAAATATTTGGGGGGCAAGAGGAAACTTCCCATGGGCAGATTAGCGCATCACTCCATCACTGCAGGATTCTTGGCTCTTGTGCTGAAGCAGTTGGTACCAGTCACTGCCAGAGAGAGGATACCTATTTGGAAGTATCAAAACCAGGGCTAGATGGGGCCCTCTCTGAGCTGGTTTGGAGATTTCTATGTTCCTAGAAATCAGGCCCTCGATAATTAGCAGCTGAACTCTGAGGTCTTTAATTTCATGTATTCCAACAGCAGAATGGAAAACGTCGTTCCTGTTTCTGATAAGATCATGGCTCTGCACTTTGGCCACTCTGACAGAAACTTGGCATTATCACTGTGACAGAGCTTTCCCGGAGGTGTGTCACATACTTCTATCATCTTGGCTAGGATGCAGCTTTTCCTCCTTGCTGGGCTTGATCTCAGCCAGCAGCACTTGCTGCCTGCTGTCTGGTTTGCTCTCTGAACAAAGACTTTTCTTTGCTATTAGAACTAAGTTTCCCTTGTCTTTTCGCAATCATATTTCCTGAGCAGACTGTGCCTGCCCTTTAAATGGAGGCTCAGGTACACGTCTGTACTTTTTAATTCAGCTGTTGAGTTGTCTGCTGCAAAGGCAACCAGCATTGACTGGCACGCCCGATCTTTGCTCTTGCTTAGTCTGCGTCCTGGAGAAATGGAGACTTCACTTGATCCAAGCAAGCATCCTGTTGTTTTTTTGTTTTTTTTTTTAGACCCATCTATGGTTTTGCTAAAAGAGATGAAGTGTTCATACCTCTGTGCCCCATGGTTCTTCACCAGGAACTGGGGGTTGTGAATCAGCAAAGAAGCTTCCAAGCAACAGCTAATAAACCAAGAATGAGGTTAAAACAGAGAAGCAGCTGGTACCCACACAAATGTTCACTTCAGGGCCGAGTACAGGGAACAGCTACACACACTGTCGCAGGCCTTGTACACTAGAGAGTTATTGTGGAATAAGCCGTCATTGTGAAAAACAAGCCCACCGTACACACCTGAATGTTCCTTGTTGCGTTACAAGTGCCCTGTTATACCAGAACAATAATACCACCTGTGTGAGTCATACCGCTTATTATGGAACAGCTCTTGCACTATAAAGTGTGTGTGAACGCTGATGGAATTTTCTTCTGCAATAAGTGGCCTCCAGAAATGTCCCCGAATCTCAAGCCTGACAACTCCGGTCTTCCATTTGGACTCTGCTACTGTGATGTGACTAGCCCCTCCCTCCTGTGAGTCCTGGGAACTTTTGAATTTTTTCCTGTTTTCCTGGGGCAATTTTGAAAAAGGGGCGCGAGTTGCTAGGAGCTACAGTGAATGATGACAAGGAAACATGGCGTCCTAGGGGAGCTTGTAAATTTACCCACAGTGCTCAGCCCTCCTCTCCTTCTACCCAGGGTTCCTAGCTCTGGAAGCTGATGAGTGGCACAGTGGGATAGGTGCCCACAATTCAATGCTCTTTCTTGCAGAAATGCAAGGAACAGTGTGGACACTCCTTTGCGTTATAAGGAGCATAGTGTGAATGTGCAATTGCACTATAAAGATAACACATTTATTATAGCGCAAAGACGTATTATGGAACAATCTTCTAGTGTAGACATGGCTGCAGGGCAGCAATATATGCACTTAATGGGACAGTGTAGCATCTAGAAACCTACTTCATTCAGATCAAAAATAAAGCCCTATCAACCTGAGAGGAATTGTTGTTCCCCCTTAAACTGAATTGGCAGACTCGGAGCAACTGTTTCTCATTGTTACTGAAAGTCCCTGCAATCCACATTACGTCCACGGATCCTTGAATGTGAGGAATGAACCGTTAGGGCATCTTCATAGTGGGCACTCCTGGGAAGGGAAATAAACATTTAACCACATGCTTGTCATGCTTGTTTGGAATATTCTTCCCAAGTGATGGGATGGTTACACAACACCCAGGGGAGGCCAAACCAGAAATATTCAGGACTCTAGTGGAGCAGCCCAGGACATTAATTCACCCACACAGCGGTTAGATTATTGAGAAAGTTTGTTGCAACAAAAAAACAGAGTCCGGTGGCACTTTTAAAGACTAACAGATTTATTTATCACATGAGCTTTCATGGGAGAAAATCCCACTTATAAATCTGTCTTTAAAAGCGCCACAGGACTCTGTTTGTTTTTCTGCAATAGACTAACATGGCTACCCTTTGAATCTGTTGAGTCTACGGCGCAGAGATATTCTGTTGGAGACAATTCCCTGGGCCAGACAGCTTGCCCGGCCACAGGGGCAAACTCCCCTCAGGTCTCGTAGTGTTTGTAGGGCAATGAAGCAGTTGGGTTAAACTTAAAACAGACTTGAACTGCTTCCCATCCCTCATACTAAATGGAACCCATCCTGCCATCCACTTTCATGGCTTGTCTTTGTTTTGACCAACAAATGTCTTTTGTCTAAGTCGTTGACTCGTACGACTAAGGGAGCTTCCACAGCAGCCAGCCAGGCTTTGCAGAGTGTCCTGGGTTGCCGCTTTCTACTTTGACAAAAGCCCCATTTATGTCAATAAAGACTTGCCAGGCAAGTGATGGTGATACAGAGGCAGGATTCTGATTTGCAGCAAGGCAATTGGCTTCAACGCCTCCTATGGCACCAAAAGGAAGCACCCTAGAAGCTGGTGGCTCCCACTTTAGCTGCCCAGTTTCAAACAGCCCATTATCCTACCCGTTGCCCCTTCAAGAGATGAAGGCTATAGGTGGAGCTGGGGATGTTCAGAAATGTCTAGAGTCCCAGTAGCACCATCGCTTCTATCTATAATGTCTTTATCCATCTATCCAGTCCCTTCTTTTTTAGTCCTCCCATTTGTAAAGTATCTTCTCAGCGGTGTAGAGAGGTCTTCCCATTCATCTCCAGAGAGTCTTTGGAGGATGAGTCATTTTTTCAGTGAATGACTCTGATGTTCTTGATCTTGTCCTTCCCCATCCCTGGAACTATGGAAGTCCATTTCCTCTCTCCCCACAGATGTTCCTGGTTTTTATCTAACACCTTCAGTGCACTTGGCAAGCAGCACCATTTAGAAACAGTAAATCTTACCTGTTGCTTTAACAGAGAAGAAAGTGGCAGGAGGAGTGTCAGCACATTTCAGATCCTGCCCTGGGAGTCTGCCCCAACCTGTTAAGAGCAACCAATTAAGGATGCATTAGCTTTTGGAAAGTTCCTCAAAGGGCTCCAGATTGTCTTGAGATCTTTGTTTAGTCTTTGAGGGATACTGTCATATGGGTGATTTATCAAGGAGAACTGTTTATCTGGCACTAAAATAAACTCCAAGCTGTTCAGACTAAGATTTCTCATGAATTTCCACCAAGGTAAACAGTGGTAACTGGCAGGTTGAGGATTCTGTATCAAAGCCAGACATATACAATAAATGTTTAAATTAAAGCCTGCTATAAAAGGCAGCTGTCACTGGGACCATCACACCTCTCTGCTCTCTACAGCCTTTCCCCATTCATTTTTACAATCGTACCTTGCATTTCTAAAGCTCTGCTTACATCCCAAGGGCAAGTTACAGACCAGACTTAAGCAGCATCACACCCACTTCTGAAGTGCAGCCATGTTTGGGGTGGGATGTAGCAGCTGTTTAACAGCCCACAGCAACACTGTGCAGCTTTTTAGGACACAGAATGAAAAACTGTATCCGTTTGAAGCCCAGGAGGAATGATAGGGAGACAGATTCTAATTTCCAGAGTCAAGGCATTGGGATTAACACCGTAAGGCTTGTGGGAAGCTGTTGGTAAGAGAAGGAGCACTGAATGATTCTTCCAGCCCTTGAAACAAATGTGAGACATGGTTTCCTTAAAACTGATGATGATTTTTATTATTATTATGGTAGCATCTAGAGACCCATATCAAGGATCATGGCCCTGTTGTTACATTCCTTGTACAAGCAACCTACACAGAGCCCTGCCCTGTCCTGGCCAGCTCACAGCTTCTACAGAATAGGACAACATTTCTGTTATACAGCCAGCCACACAGCTTTTAAAAACACCAGCTAAAGATTTAGGTTGTTTAAAGTGGCCTATTGGGTCACTGCACCTTGCAGGGCACTTTCCCCCTTACCACCTGCTAAGAAGGGTCCTAGCTGCAGCAATTGTGTTAAGGGCAAAGGGGTATTTTTAACCTTCCCAATATGGCAGTTTAATGGGATGATAGCATGGTGAGAGGGTTTTCTTTGTATGGGAAGGGCTGCAAATATTACAGTCTGGGGCTGGAAAGGAATAGTGGCCCTGGGACCAGAGGTCATGTGAACACTCATGTGTTCCAGGTGTTTGTGGCTGGGATGGTGCTGTCCTGGCGCTTCTGTTGCAAGAAGGGGAGTGGGACCCTGTCATTGTGTGACCGGGAGCAAAGGGAGAGGCTGCCATTACCTGGACATTCATTTCCAGGACCCTGCCAAGAGCTGGGAGGCACATTGCTGCACTGCTCCCAGGTGTCTAGGAGGCCTGGCAATCTGGAGCTGCCAGCTGGGAAGGCAGATACTGAGCACGGAATGACCTGGGAGTCAAAGACAGTGGTTCATAAATATTGCAGCACAAGCATTACAGTTGTTGATTTGACACATGAGTGATGGGATGGAAATCACTCTGGGGAAACCAGACTTGGTTGTCTTGGAGGAGCTCTGTTCTAGAATGGTGTGCAGGCATATGCGTGGCTTTCCAAATTTGGCACAAGTGACTGTTTCTAATGGTCCAAACTCTGTTCTCAATTCACACCCCTGGATCCAATCAAATCACAGTGGCTGCTTGGGAGAATGAAAATGGAATTTGGCTGCCTGCATTTCCACCCCCACTGTCGCCGCCACTCTTCCTTCTAAATTAACACACGCTTGGCTTGTTAGGCAGAATGTACCAGCTAAAAGCTGGGAATCCTAAATTACTCCCCAGACTTTCAGGAACCACAAAAAACCTGTGCGCTAAGAGAACAATCCTGCGATACTCTTTACCTTAAAGCCTTCTGCTCAGATGTGCACTAACCGCCCTGTCTCCAAAGGGGAACAGCACGGCTCGTCTGGAACAGAGCCAGAGAACCACTCCCTGATTAGCCACCCCTCAAGGAATGGAGCTGATGTTCACTCCAGAGCCATCTGAGGGGAGTGAGATTGGCAGCTCCCAACCCTGCTGCCTTAGAGAGACTCATCCAGCCTCTGCTAGTTCACTCCTAGCAGGGGCTGGATGAGTCTGCAATCCAGGCTGCTCTTTCCAGATTTCCAGTCTCTTCTTGCAGGCTTCTGCCTTCCTTAACAGATGCTTTATGATTCATTCCCCTCTTCCTGCGCAGCAGCCGGAGTAGGCCAGGCAGCTCAGGTACTGGAGTATGGAAAGCTGACACTCTCCCAGGCCCAGCAGGTTCCTGCCATCACAGATGCACTTGCACACACAGATTGCACATGGGTGCAGGTGCAGCTAGATGTTCATGGCTCAAGCGCTGAGCTAGGTGCTAGGCCTGTGTTTTCGGAAGGAAGTTGGCAGAGCTGGGGCTGGCACTGCTGTATTGGCCATGGGGTGAACTCTCTGGGAGCTGTGTGTCACATCTGCCACAGGCTCACTAGCCCACGCTGGGATGGCTTACGGGTGATTGCTCACCGGCTGCTCATGAGACTGGAGAATGTTAAAGACACGTATAAAAGTCTCTGTCTCTTTCAACGTTCCTTTGGGCAGCTTTAGAGAACTCACTCTGACACAGTCCTCTCAGACCTTCTGCTTTGGCTTTTACTGTGCAAGCAGCGAAGAGACATTACGGATAATGTTTTACATCAGGTGAGTCCCTGAGGCCTGCTGGGGACCAAGGTGTATGGAAGCCCACCTGGAGGGGCTAAGACAGTGATCTGAGATCTTCAGTGAAAGGGAGGTGGGAGTTTTAAATCCAGAACAGTAGTGTCCCCCCATCCCCCCCAGCCTGTTGACTGGCAAAGCCAGACAAGGTGTAATTCCCATCAAAGCAGAGGCTTTCCAGGTCTCAAGGTCACATGATGCCCTCGGGTTTTCTGTGCATCAACCTCACTGACTTCAGTGCAGTAGAGCAGCATTTGTGTTGCTCTCCATTGCTTTGTGTGAGGTGGTGCCAGGTGGTGCCTCCATAGTCCTTTACATCCTCAGTGCTCTTTGCAATCATCCTCACAGCTCCATCCTGCAGCTGGGGAAACTTAGGCAAAGTGTCTGTGCCAAAGCTGGGATTAGGACCCAGCAGGAGTGCTGGGTTCCTGTCCTGTGCACAGCCCTTTGGAGCAGAGGAAATGATGGTCACAGCCATTCTCCCTGAAGGAGATGCAGTTCTGCAGGAGGAGCAGCTAAACCCCAAGTACTCCTCGTGGCCTGGCTCAAGTGCTACCACCCTGTGAGTGCATGGGAGATTCAGTAAGGGACTGTTCCAGATGTCTGGGGGATCAGTGGGAAAATGTCCCCTGCCAGGAGCCCACGAATTCAGGTGTGTTCCAGAGGTTTGGGCTGAGTCAACAGCTCTTGAGCCCTGGTGTTCCTTGAGGCGCTGGCCAGAGTTTGCCAAGGACAGGCTGGGCAGACTTGCTTTTACCGGGATTGCTGCTCTCGGCCACAACAGTCTGGGTCCCCTCACCCACAGAAGGAGAGGGGCTCTGAGCCTTGGTAATGGAGACCTTGATTCACTGGAGCAAATTAATGAAACCTTGGGATTTGCATTGCTAGAGGACCATCCCTTCAAGGAAGCTGGATTCCAGGAGGTTAGCATTGGCTTTTATTTGCATTAAACTTATCAGCAAAGTACAGAAACTGCCTTTTGTCTCCTTCACGATACTTCCTACAGAGGACAATCTGCAGAGGGCCCAGAACTGTGCTTCTGTGGTGATCGTCCAGGATTTTCTGAGTGAGACAAGATGGGAGGGTTGGGGCAGCTGGAAGCTTCTTCAGTCAGCCATGGTAAGAGGAGAGTCTCCCTTAAAATCCATTCTGCCTCCCCTGTCGCTCTTCCCTGCCACAACTGTCATTTCTCAGCTCCTGCTAACAGCTGTGACTTCTTTCCTGAAGCTGTAGGGTCTGCTCTTTCTAAGCTCTGCTTTTATTAGGCTGTACATTCTCCAGGAGAGACTGTCTTAGTGTTTGTGGCATGCTCAGCACAAGGGCAGCAGAGTGGGGCCACACTTCGAAAGGATGGGTAGGCAGAGATGGGTTCTCAGAGGAAGTTTGCATAGCATGCAGGGTCTGAGAGCAGCAGCTCAGGAGGCAGAAATGGAGCAGATTTGTACCACCCTGGGAACCGAGTGGCTGCCCCAGCAGAAGAGGGCCAGGTGCAAATGAGAGGCATATCTCCTGTCAGGGGCTGAGTAAACACCACCCAAAGAGTGCATTCTGCTGCTGAAAGCACAGACTCAGAGCATCTCAGCCCTTCTGATTGCCACCACCTCACCAGGGCCTTGGCAACACTGCTCATGCACCCAGCTATTCTTGCTGCTCCTAGCCCTGCCACCTGGCAGCTGACCAGGATCCTGCAGTTTTCCTCATTCTAGGGGATGGAGGGACCAGCCCTGAGCTCAGTCATTTTATGCCCTGAGAATGTCACAAACTCGTTGGAGCAACCAGTCGAAGGGGCATCTTACTGGGGTGGTGCCTGGGTTAAAGGGGCCGGTCCCAGCCTGACAGGGCTCAGCAGTGCAGGTCATTGCCCCAGGGCTGGGCACGGATATGGAGCTGGAGGATAAAATCTAACAATAAAGTCATCCATGAGCAGGTGTCTTTAATCATGGCTAAATTTCAGCTCATGCCATGCCAGCAGCCTGCCTTAAACACCTGCTGTGGGGCCAGGATAGAGGGCTCTTTCGCTTTCCTTGCTAACTGGCGGCTTGTGGTGCCTGCTGCCACGTCCCACCATGGGGCAGACTGCCTTTCAGCAGTGGACAGAAGGACGGCTTGTTGGTTGCATCTGGTCAGTACAGGATTACCGTGGCTGTTGTATTTGGGTTTGCCATGAGCTGGAAGGTAGTAGAGACTCACACAAGATTATTTACTGTCTGACAGTGCTACGGACCAGCTCCAGGAATGATTGTGTCAGTTGCCTGTGGGTTAACTGCTGCTTAGGTTTCAGTTGGGCTCCGGCATGCCTATGGCATTGACACATGGAAGGTGAAATGAAAGGATGCCTTCCTGGGCCTCCCACAACTCCTCCCGGAATCTGGCTTCCCTACACGTGACCAGATTTCGTTTCTCACTCCTCACTCAGACTGGGCTGATCCAGTAGCCTCCTGGGATTCATTCCTAGGTCTGTTTGTCTTGGTGATTTTATTTATTGTTCTTGCCCTTTCTCTGGCGCGGGAGGGGATCCTGCTGAACATGGGCTCTTATTGCAATGGCGAATGGAGTAAAATCAATACACTCTATTTATTTTTCCCCTTGACTGACAGCTCCTTGCCTGCAGCCTTCTTCTCTTACAGTCCTAATGTATCTTCTGGCAGCTTTCCTTGTTTTGAGTGATATTTAAAGGAAGGAGCAGTTAGGTTGAAGGAGAAGCAGAATTTTTCCATTTTCTCTTTCCCCCACCTCCCAGTGGTGCTGGAATGAGGCCCTGCCAGCGCGTGCAGTGGATGGAGGAGGGTTTTCCCCAGTGTCAGACTCCATACACTGGACAATGGCAGGGACAGCAGATGCCTGTAATGCCACAGAGGTGATAGTTTAGCTTCAGGGTCAGATTAATCCATAGGACACTGGGCTCTTTTGTAGATTGGTGGCCTGCGGCTGGGAGCTGACTCTACATCTTTTGTACAGTAGCTAGTGGAGAATTAGCTTTAGCAGATGGTTAGCAAATCTCTTTTTCCACCTGTCCACTTGCAAAGCTGTCAGCATTAGACCTAGAGTAGTTATCTGCCTTCTCGAGCTACTAAGCCCGGTGTTGTCTGGTACCAGAGCTTTCCAGGAGAACAGTACTTTTAGACCCCGGTTGCTAGTTATGACAACACCCCAATAGCTTTCAGTCCAGCCCAATTGTGGGAGAGCACAAGGGACAGATTAATTTGTCAGGGAGTTCCCCGTCAGCCTTCTTGGGGTTATAGTGAAGGGAGGGTATTGCAGAGGGATGGGAAGGTCTCCTTGCCCGTGTCCACATTGCCAGTTTTCTCACAGGAGTTAGCCTTGTTGGAAGAGACAAAGATTGAATTTTCATGACCAGTGCAGCCAGCCCGGGGATGGAAAGGGCCATCTGTTGCATTGCGTCAGCAGGCTCAGCCGGAGTGTCAGAGAATTAAAACTGGGACCAGAAAAAGGAGAAAGAAAACGTGTGATTTTCCTGTATCAATTTATCTTTTTTGTATTTGGAATTTTCATCAGCTCTAGAAGGGTGAAAAAATGTTAATAACAATGTCATCAATAATTTTCCAGTTTTTGTTTTAAAATTCTGAAATTTTCGACTAGCTCCGCCAAGAACTATTTGTGGTACCCCAGTTCAGGGCCATGACAGCCCCCCAAGTCTGGAGTGTCAGAACCAGAACCAGAGTGTCTGAAGGAGCACCTGGGAATGACGAGAAAGTGGCTGTTTAGCCAGACTTAAGGGGAATAAGTAGGAACAGCGTGGGCTTTCTGTGCTGAAGGTCGCCTCACACAGTTGACTTCCACTTCTTGAAACCGCAGGGAGTTCAATTGACCACAGCTTCTCTGAGGCGAGTAAATACAGCCTCTGATTCTAATTGCAGATGGAAAAGCCAGTCACAGCTGCGCTCCTCATATTGCACAGGACCTATGTCAGACAAACTTACTGAGAGGTTTTAGGGACAGAGTGGTTCCTGTGCTCATCCTTAAGAAGAAATTTGACATGCATCCTGGGACGGGGAGGGAAGGGATTGCTCTCTGTTTGTGTCCTTAGAAATACCTTAGTGCAGGCTTGGGTCTTTTGCTGTAGCAGTTGCTTGCTGTTTCTGTCTGTGCTGCCTGCCCCCGCTGAGAGAGAGTGAGATGGGGCCATGTATAGCACAAGGGGGCAGGATGACGCACTTGGGACCTGCTCTTGGAGAGACTTCCCTGCACCCATGTAGGAATGATGCCCATTTGAGCTCAATACCCCATTGATGGGAGGAGTGTCTGGGTGCAGAGAGCACCCCCCAAGAATGCTGTGGGTGATGGAGAGTTGATGCACACAGGGTGTTTCTGTATTTGGATGGGGAGGTGTGATACCCAGATCTACCCATGATGGTTTGCTCAGACTAGTGCTGTACGAATAGGCCTGTAGCATGGGCAGCAGCTTGACTGGCCATCTGAATATGTACCTGCGGGGCCAGCCGTGGTACTCCGGCCACGCTGCCATTTCGGAGCTAGCATAAGGACATGCATCGCATCTCCAATGTCTTCAAAGCTGAGTGTGCCTGGGCACTTCACTCCTGCTTTTGATGCACAGAGCTTCTCTGTCAGATGTGCAACATTAGGTGTGTAGGTGAGCTCTGCTGACCCCAGCAGCTTTCCCTCACTCTTCTGCAGGCATGGGGCAGGGAATGGGCAGGGCAGGGGGCCAGGACAGGTGTTTGGAGTTAAGGAAGAAGCTCTATAAAACCAGGAGGAATGGGGATCATCTCAAGAGCAGGGCAATGGTCCCAAAGGTGAGTGGGTCCTTTTAAACTCTGTTACCAGACCTGGTTCATTACAACTAAAGCCTTGGGAGACAGCTGTCTCCTGTACTTTTGGAACAGGCTGCCCTCTCGTCAGCTTACCCTCACTGCCAGGTTTAACTAGTGAGTGTCTGATGGAGGCATCTGGTGTGAGACCTTCCTCACTAGGCCCGTCTCTGCAGCCTTCTGAGAATAGAGAATTTGCCCCCCAGCCCACCTCTGACTCGAGATAGGAGCATAGTTTAGCTGTAAGCTAATCTAGCTATCACCAGCTCAAAACCTATGGATTTGCTTTGGGGGTTGAACAAATAGATTCCTGTGGCCTGACACCCCTGTTTCCCCTTGAGAGTAAAAGGAGCATGAGATTCATAGTGTCGCTGTTGGGATGCAATCTAGGGAGCTAGAGGAGGCCTGCTGGTGGTGCACAGAGCTGCACATGGCTTGCTATTGGGGTTTGGCCAGGCCATTTCCCTTGGCAAGAAGGAAAGAACTGGGGACAAAGCAGAAGAGAAACTGTAGCTAGGGGGAGAGGGAAAATGTTTCTCCCTCAAATCCTGCCCGTCCTGGTCAACCTCATCTCCTCTCCGCCTTCAGACTCATCCAGAGAATGGAACACAGCAACATTTGGCTCACAGATCACAAGCCTCTCTACCAAAGACTGTTTGCTCTTCTGATCAGGAATGGTGCCTCCTGTGTGTTCCCTGTGGGGTGCCAAGGATGCTTCTGAGTGCTCTGAAAGACAAAGCAAACCTGATAATCCAAGCTGAAGAAGCGTCAGGGGTCAGAGCCTGCAGACAACACGACCCTCCCTGTTCGCAGAGGTGTGATGAGGGGAAGCATCTTAGGGATGAGGCCAGAGAAGTATCATAGATAGACAGGTAGAGGTGGGGTGTGTGTCCAGAGAAGGGTAGCCAGCCAGCCAGCACAGGCTGATTGTCTTGTGAGCAGACCAACCATACCACCCCACAGAGGGCATTTGGACAAAGCTGCACTTCTTCCAACATGGTGCTTGAAGCTCTGATGAAATCTCTGCAGCTTTACAGAGAGTTTTCTGGGAAAGGGAGCTTGGCAGTTCCTGGGCTGTGGGAATGTGAGGTCAGGTTTATCTCGGCTCTCAGGAAGCAGCAAGGCAAAGCATCTTGTTTGCTGGAGAGGCTGAGTTTCCTCCTTCCCCATTTGGGAGATGGGCTTTGACAGCCTGAGCCTTGAAGACTATTGATAAAGAATTGCAGGAGCGATGAAAAACGTCTTGTACTCTCCCAGACTGGAGCCCAACCAACTTCTGGGGGCCTTTGCTCTTTTTGGAGCAGTCGCTGCCAAGACTAATTTCATTCTGAGTGAACAAACATTTTCGTAGATCCTGTTTCATGTGAGCGGAAATCAGAAAGGACACTTTTATATCTTCAGTACTCACTACTCTATCTGCATTAGCGATAGCAGAACTATGCTACAATCTGATACAGGCCCTTTGTAGTCATGGCCAAATTCCTGGCTGCAGTCTAGCAGGGCTGCATGTTGTCTTCACAGAGGACTACTCTGACCCAGTGCTCCTGGCGCCCCAGGTCACGGTGGAGCTCCCAGAGCCATTAGTTTGTCCCTCTCAAGCATTCCTTTTGTGCATCAGGAATTGAGACAAAAACAGATGCAGAAAGCAAAGCTGGAAGCACAGTAGGGCAAGGGCCCCAAATGGGGGTGCCAGGAGAAGACAAGGGGAATGCCAGGGCAGGGCAAGAGGCCCGTGAGGATGCTGGGACAGGATGAAAAGTGGGGAAATGTGGCTCAGTGCAAATCCCTAATGTAGACATGCTGTATTGGGAAGAGCAGGGCTGGCATGGAAGCTTCTTAGGCCAGTAACACTGCTGCCCCCTGTCTGCACTGGGGTTGTGCTGGTCCAACTGCTGAGAGCTGTCTGTGGAGCTGTTTTTAAAGTGCATGAGTCCTGCTAGCCTGAGCCTGTCAGCTGCTCCCGTACACTCTGTGTAGACAGACCCTGCGTGGGCTGGATTTCACATTGCCGCCTATGTTGGTTACGCTCTTGTGGCTTGGGTCCGTTTAGCAGTTGCCTTTGAGATCCTTCATCTGGGGAGGAACAGCCTGTGAGTTATCACCCTGGCTTAGAATTTGTTGTGAAAACATGGTTGAAATATGTTGAGGTTGAAGATTAAAAATGTTTCTTATAATCTGGTCTCATTTTCTCCCCGGCTGATTCTCAGCCTGAACAAAGCTTAATTTTGGAGCATTCTGGGCAGAGGCTTTGAAGTGGGTGGTTGGAAACTTGAGCTCACAGTAGTCCACTTTCATTACTCACCAGTAAGTGGCATCAGCAGCAGTGCGTACAGGATGGGCAAGTTTCATCACTGCTTCTGTTATGAAATTAAATCCTAACCCAAAGATGGGCTGTTCATAGGAACCTGATCACTCCTTGTCCCCATGCAAACCAATACTCCACTGCAGCCGGGGACTTAAACATGGCAGTGGACAACAGGGATGGATCACCTGATGATTACTCGTTCTGGTCTCTCCTTTGGATGCAGCAGGCGCTGGCCACTGTTAGAAGACAGGGTATTAGGCTAGACGGGCCATTCGTCTGACCCAGGATGGCTGTTCTTACATTTGTATATCACCAGTTCTTGCCGTGGGAAGAGTCCCATTGACTTCAGTGGCACTACTCATATGCTTAAAGTAACACAAATGCTTCAGTACCTTGTGTTGGGGCCAAAGCATGGAGTAGGTTTTCCAGCTGGAATGACTTGTAGGAAATTATCCAGCAGGCTAGAAAGGTCTCTGGGGTCAGGTCTCTGGATTGGGCCTGCAGTGACCTGCGTTCAGTTCTGGGCCTGCCACTGAGTTCCTGCGGGATGTCTCAGATCCCCATTTGTAAAACTGCGAGAATACTTACTAGCTGTTGCCTTGTTCATGTCATCTGTAAACTCTTTGGGGCAGCAACTCTTTCTTGCCTAGCCCTGTGAAGTGCCAGCTTGCTTAAGGTCTTGGGTGAACAGTGTGAACAATGAATAATAATGACATCATCCATCTGGGGCCCTGTGTGATTCCCTCTGGCCCTGTTGGGTCTTACTTTACTATTTTGGGGGAGAGGTTGCAGCTCTGGCATTCCAAACAGGGCATGCAACATGGGAGACTCCATTCTGGGACTGTCTCTCATCATCAAGCCCCATGCACCCTCTCCCTGAGGAGTTGCACAGTTGATTGACAAGTCACCCCAGCAGATACTTCTTGTAAAAACTGTATGTGGATTTTCAGATCCACACAAATAACAACTGTAAACAATGACCCACAGGGTGTGGGCATTCTGGGAGAGTAGCCGGGGTGAGGAGCCATGTGCGTGCTAGTGCTGGTGCTGAGGGACACGTTATCTCGATTGGATTGGTCATGGAGAGCCCTGAGCAGCTCTGCCCAGTTCAGTCATGAGAAAGTGTGTCACGCTCTGTACTTATTTGAGCAAGGTTGTGGCCAGGTCAAGATTGGATTCCTAGTGTAGAAAAGCTTAGAGAGAGAGGAACATGCTAAATTCTGCTCTATTCTATATAGGTTCTTATACTGCACTCATCACCAGAGTATCTGAGCACCTTCCAGATGTTCATTAAGTGATGTGACTAACCTCTGTCATGTGTTTGTGTGCAGGGAAGTGCCTTGTTTTGAAATTTATGATATATATAGACTCGCACTAACACACACACTGTGTTGCTCTGTGTTCATGCTGGAGAAGAAAGGCTAGAGAAATGCATCGTGCACAAGAAGTGGAAGCTGGTGAGGTTTGGGATAGTCCTTTGATCCCGGTGAATTCATTCCACAGTTTTGGGCCAGCACCCAGGAATGTTCCATCTGTGTCTCCTAAACAGGACTGGGGACATTGCACACATAGCAGTGAGAGCTCCATGTCAGAGCACTAAGTTGAAGGTGCCCTTCCATCCCTTGCTGATCCAGTGTGTCTCTCTATATAGGTGAAACAAGGTGGTGAGGTAATATCTTTTATTGGACTAGTTTCTGTTGGTGAGAGAGACAACCTTTCAAGCCAGACAGAGCTCTTCTTTAGGCCAGTGTGTAAACTCAGAAGCTTGTCTCTCTCACAAATAGAAGTTTGTCCAATAAAAGATATTATCTCTCCCACCGTATCTCTCTAATATCCTGGGACCAATGCAGCTACAGCTACACTGCAGACATCTATATATATGGGTTTCATTTTGCACTGGCCACTCTTAGAAGACAGGATAGGGGGCTAGATGGATCATCGGTCTGACCCAGCCTGGCTAGTCTTATGTTCTTATCTTGCAGCTCACATAGTGTCTCAGCAGTGGTGTGATGTGGCACAGAAGAGCTGACATAATGGCCTGACCTTACGTAGCCTTCACTGGTCTTGCGTGTAGTTCTGAGCGTGGCTGGTTTCTACTGCTACAGGAGCACAAGAAAAGGACTCCTGCGATGTGGCAGAAGCTTAATTCTGGCAATTCCCTGTAGCTCTGAGTTTGTTGCTGGGTGTAGCAGATGCAGCGTGCTCAGCTATCAGATGGTGCTGAAGGATGGTTTCATATGGGGCAGCCAGTGAGCGGTGAACAGAAGTTGTGTTGCGTCCCACGGATGGCAAGTCACTCCTGAAAGTTAACACCACCCTCCTCGTTAGCTAATCTTAGCTAACATGAGCGTTCATGTGGGGAACAGGGTGTGTGTGTGAACATGCATGCACTGCTTATCTGTTTTGAAAACTGGTTTCAGGCTCAGCTGTAAAGGAAATGAAACATTAAACCAGCACTCCATTTACAAACGTCCTTTCTCTGCTAGCAGGGTTAGTAACCAGCCTAGGAGGCTCATTCCCTTGTGTGAACATGGAGGAATGGAGCGATGGTGGAAAGGATTTGCAGAAACATTCTTTATGGTGACTTAATTAATAATATTGATGCGACCACTCCCGTCCATGCCATACATAAATGCCCCTCTTGATCTTGCTTAAAAAATGGCACTTGGAAATAAGGATGCTACCTTAACTGTGCCAGACCTACCTGTCTGCTAGAATGCTGGTTTGGATGGGTGACTGGTCAGCAAAAGAGCTCTAGTCTTGCCTATTCAGTTTCAAAGTGGAGTAATGTATTAGCAAGGCATTTACTCTTTTACTACTTTCTTACTCTTACTTGCTTACTCTCATCTGTGGAGTAAAAACCACCAGTATGTGTAGGCTGGGTGATTGTTCACGTTTTTTGACATGGGGTGCACTTGTTGACCCTGTATATAACATTTGAGCGGGGTGGGGGGATGGAAAACGCTCTTCAGACCGACCACCAAAGACAACAAGATAGCCAAGTCATCCCTCAGTGTATGTGAACAGCCTGAGTACTGAAAATGGACAGGGTTACAGATTTGAAAACTAGAAGGGGCTGTTCTGATCATCTAGTTTGGTCTCCTGCTTAACACAGACAAAAGAATTTCACCCATGCCTATAGCTTCTG
The DNA here is from genome assembly GCA_007922175.1 of Pelusios castaneus. Taxonomy (NCBI): domain Eukaryota; kingdom Metazoa; phylum Chordata; order Testudines; family Pelomedusidae; genus Pelusios; species Pelusios castaneus. The sequence continues at coordinate 4,667,076 of ML685820.1, forward strand.
GGTGAGCTGGGGCATCTCTTCCAGAGAGACATTTGATCTTGAATTAAAGACTTCAGGAGAGAGAGAATTGGTATTGAGTGATGAAGAATAATTCTCTCTGCCCAGGTGTGTATTGCTGCACCTGAGAATTAGGTTTTTATGTTTACTCTCCAGTTGCTGAGGCAGCTATTGCATATAAATGATGCCATCATATAGAACAGTGGTTCTCAGCCTCTGTGTTGGGACACAAAGGTGTGTCACCAACAGTTGGCAACTCAGCTTGGAGCCATCTTGGGGCTCCTGCTGCCCGCTGCTCTCTGCTGCCCTCAGCAGCCTGCTCCTGCTGAACAACACAGGCAGCAGCCAGGCCCAGGTGAATAAAGGGATTTAGGGGCTGCAACCCAGAGATCCTGGGCTGCGGGGGCACCACCTGCCCCACAAAAATAAACCCAGCCCCTTTGGACCAGGGCATCAGCCTGTGCAGGCTTGACTCTGCCCCCACCCAGGTCCTGGAGTGCTGCATCCTCCTGAGCACCTCAGCCTCCCACACGCTCCCAGCCCAACCTCCACCGCTACCGGCAGGTTGTAGTGTGTCACGCAGGGGAACATCATCTGCCAGGTGTCGCAACGGAAAAAAGGTTGAGAACCCCTGATATAGAATGAGCCCCACAGGCCTGGAATGTGTATTCCTCTAGTGTCACTTTATTTCACCAAGGAGTTTGCAGGCCGTCCCAGCCATTAATGGGGAATTAAGTGAGGGGACATAATGGAGATTCACATGAGGAAGGGTGCAGGGTTGAACGGCATTAGACAAGCAGGCTCTGACTGGCTGGTAGTGCCTATTTATACAATTGTCCAAGCACCAGCAGTTATTGCGTGAGTGTGGTTCAGTTCCCAGCTCTGCTACTGATTTGGGCACATCCCTTGGTCTCTCTGGCTATGTCTACACTTGTGAATTTAAGTCGACTTTAACTAAGTCGACTTAGTGTGTCCATACTTAAAAATAAAGTCGACTTAAAGGGGAACTTAGAAAGTCAACCTAGAGCGTCCACACTGGATGCTCTAGGTCGACTTCTAGGGGCTTAGGGGGACCTAGGGTAGGTCCACGGGGGCAGGGGGGCACCCCTTGCCCAATGCCAGGGGGCTCAGCCTTTGCCCCATTGTACCTAGGTACAATGGGGCAAAGGGGGTCAGGGACCCTGGCAGGGCATAGGGGCAGGGTGGGAAGGGCTCTGCCCTGCCAGGTGGGGGGGCATGCCAGGCTACCCCTGTGCCCCCCCCCCCAGCAGGGAGGGCATTGGTGTAGCCCTGGGATAGCCCTAAGTTAACTTAGGGCTACCCCACGGCTACACTGGCTTAAGTCGACTCTAGGGAGTCGACTTAAGCCTTAGGTCTACTAGAAAGCAGGTTTAATAAAGTCGACTTAATTTTCATTGTCGACTTTATTTTCCTTAAGTCGACTTAAGGAAGTTGCTTAAGTCGACTTAAGGAAACTGTAGTGTAGACACAGGGTAAATTAAGTCGACATAAGGAAGCTTACGTCGACTTAATTTACCAGTGTAGACGCAGCCTCTGTGCCTCAGTGCCCTGTCTGTAAAATGGCAGGCTTGTCTGTGTAGACAGAGCATTTGGGGGCAAGGGACCATGTCTGCTCTGCCCCACAGTCAGGATGTGAATAGCTGAGTGCACCGAAGTGCTGCATGTGACTATTCTGGGCCTGAATTTAGAGATTCTTGTTCGCATTAGTGCAGAAAACACTAGGAACCTGTTAGTTGGAGCCCACAGTGTCTACACAACGGGGGACTTACAGCACAGCTCTTTGGTGCAAAGTGCTGTTCACACCTCCGTAGTCCGAGCTGTGGGGTCCGAGCAGACAAGCCCTGGCTCTGAGCAGTGCCCAGCACAGTGAAGCCCAGCTCTTAACTAGAGTCTATTGACGTGACTACACTGGAGACAACACGTTCAAACAGGAACAGGAAAATGTCCATTCCGCAGGGCTATGTATTGTTAAAATGCTGAGCCCCTGCAGCTCCTCAGAGCCAGCTGGATTTAGGGGTGCTCTGTGCACCTCTGGACGTAGCTCGCAAAGGGGGATTCGGAAGCATGGCTGTTAATGTTTTAGGTCTGGCCAGCTCACGATGGGGTTCTGTGGCAGCAGCTGGGGATTTTTAGCTGGCATCTAGCCCTGCATGGCCCTCTTTCCACAGAGGGGCTGCTGGGCAAGACACGCAGGTCAGCTGCATGGGACTGCCTGCATAGGTGGGTTTTGATTCCTAACCCTGGAACAGGACTGCACAAGGAATCCTCTGTGGGCAAACTGCCATCTTCTTCTGAAGCAATGTCTCTTCTGGAGTGAGAGCTGCCTCCCTTTGGCTTGCTGTGATGTTGGGGTCTTTCTTATTGAATCCTGAGCCTTCTACTGGTCTTTGCTCGCTTCTTGCCAATGCCAGGAGCTCGGTGCCACAGCTGGATTTGGTCCCACCGTGGCCCTTCCCATATGCTGACTGCTGAGACTCCAGGACTGGTGCTGAGTCGCTGGCTGGAGGGGAGCCGGAGCGCTACCCCCAAACACTTGGCACTTGGTCAGTGCTGGGATAGCTGCAGTTCAGTGCAGTTTGCCCACATGCAGAGCTCGGGCTGGAGCAGCCCCTGCCCCATGGATGCTCTGTTTGCAGGCCCGAGGCAGGCAGGCCAGCTCCTGGGCTGGGAATGGCTGCACATGCTGCAGTGCTATGAAGAGCCTGTTACACGCAGCTCTCTCAGGGTCAATGCCTGCCTGTGTGAGAGTGCTGAAAACGGAGGAAGTGTGAGCCAGAGCTTCCTGGGGACTTGGAGTCAATTTCAGCTCCTCCTTCCCCAATTGCAGTGACTCCCATCTGCATTAGGTTGTCCAGACCATCTCAAGCTGAATTTGGTTTAATGCTGGTGGAGCTGGAGAGCTGGGGCTCCAAGGGAAGGAAGCTGTTTATTTTGGCAGCTCACTTAGACCATTGAGCCAACATTCAGTCAGTCACTGTATTTAAACCTTCTCCTCTCCTTGCCTGGTGCTGGGAGGGAAGGTGTTTATTGGGGTGGAAGCAGTGTGTGCCAGGCCAGGGTTCCCCAGTGACCATTCACACAGTGGTCTCCACTGCCACGGCATTTCTTGTTAATAAACCCACTGCAGCAGAGGCCCTGCTTTAACTACCCGTGTTAACCCTTCAGCATCAGGCAACTTGGAACGAATAAAGCCCTTAGAAAAGGTTCCTCCTTGCCCTCTCAATACTCATGCAAAAGCAGGGGAGTTGCCCAAGTCCCACTCTTTGCAGAACGCATCCCAAGTGCCTAGGAGGCCGACAATCAGCAAATAAAACTGACATTAAATGACCGAGTTACCAGAGGAATTGCAAGAAGGCAGCTCACCATCGAAGCAGGGAGAGAGAATGCTGCTTTTATGCCTTTTTTTGTTTGTTTTTCTTACATTTATCCATTCAGTCTACTCTATAACCTAAAAGCAGGTCTCTTGCCAGGCTAGGCAGTGTGTTAACATGCTGCAAGTTCTGTGTGTTGCTGTCAAAGTGAATGACCAGAAAGACATCTTTTGCTGTGAACAGCAGATGTGCTAAACGGAAATAATTTTTACCCTTGTCAGTTCCCATTTTGTTCATCTCCCTGTTTTCTTGTCCCAATCCTATGTACTGGACACACCACTGTACATGAGTGAAGGATTGCACAGTGTCTTAGCCATGTGCAGAATTTCTGGTTTGTCTGAGCAGGTTACATGTCTCCCTAGCCTCAGTCATTCTCCTATAACTGCTGGTTACATTGAACAGTGAAGGAGGTCAAAACTGTTGGGAATAGGCAGCTTCCCAGACATGGCAGTTCCATGACACTGTTTCTCTTCCATGCATTGTGATACCTGGACCAGAACCACCCCCTACTAACTGTTGGGTAGTTTTCTTTCTAAGGGCTTTACCAACAAGGATATAAACTAGCCACAATATAAATGTTAGCTTGTAAACAAGACATTTCCAAAGAGTCCTTCCATATTTATGATCTCTGGGATTATACAGGTTTTTGGACACTTCCTCCTGCATAGACATCTTCAGTGCTTATTGCAGAGTTGAAATTCTGGATTTCATTTCTAGGATTCATAATGAAGGAGATGGCAGCCCTATCTGTGTCTCAGAGCTCACAGTGGAGTAAAAACTGTTACTGTATTTTCCAGAGCTGTTGCAAATTGATGTGGGTCAGTTTCTTTAGCCCTTTAAACATCCTGAATTCAGCAAACAAATGGAATGAAAATGTAACTTAGGTTTCCAGCTCCATTACACTCTTGTATGGTAATAGTATAACACAGCAAGGCTCTTGGCAAGTGGGATGGATATTTTTGGAAATCAAGCAGATAAATACCATTATTCCTGCGGCCAGTGCAGTGGCTAGGAGCATAGGGGTAATGTACAGATTCCACTGCCTTTTCAGGACTGTCATCACCGTCTTCCCCCACTGGTGTCTGGAATGGTAAATAGAGCTGCTTTCCAGAGCCCAGCATGTTCTGTACAGCAGCAGTGGGGTCCATATGAGTCGACTCCCACAAACGGATGTTTGTTGCAGGGTGGCTTCCTCCCTTCTAGAACAAAAGGCTGCCACAGCCTCTGCTTCTGTAGAGATATTTTAGAAGCAAAAGGAAAGTGGTGCAAGACAATTAATCAGCTATTCAAGCCCTATTTATCTGTAGCCCTGAAGTAAAATAATGGAATGACAGTAGTAATTTTTGGCCCTATGTGCTTTCCCTAAAAACAAAAGAGACAGAGCCAAATGGCACTGAAGTTCTGCTTTAATATGCAACATATTTTATCATTTTCTCCCATGTAAACTACATTCCTCTGCATGGCTGCAGAAAAGGAACATTGCTTTTTTTTTAATTCAGGTTGCAATTAGCAGAGGAAAGCACTGAGCCCAAAGACAAAAATATTTTCCATTGAAGTCAGATCGGATTAGCTCTCCTTGGCTATGTCTACACTTGCACTTTTAAGTCGACTTAACTAAGTTGACTTTAAGTCGACTTGTTAATTTAAGTCGACTTAGTGTGTCTACACTTAAAATTAAAGTCGACTTAAAGGGGAACTTAGGCCATGTACACACTAGCATCGCTATCGCGCACTTACCCTGTTGCGCGTTAAATGTTCCGTGGTTGTTGTTGCGCGATACCGCGTACACACTCGGCATGCTGTAAGGGATCAAACAACCCCCCCCCC
>ML685820.1:4682291-4722444 GCA_007922175.1 Pelusios castaneus
ACATCAATAGGAGTTCCGGTACCTTTTTTTTTAGAAAAAAAGCACTGGTCACAAGTGGCACTGACTGCAACCCAACTCCACAGATATTCCCATTCTAACTCAGCCATTGCTCCCATCTGCCCAAGCCAGGAGTGCAGGCTGTTCAATGGGATAAATCAAGATGAATTGGCCCAGGCAGTGAGATGGATTGGAACATCATGGAGTGAAATATCTGTTCATTTGAGCTGCAGTGAGGTGTCCTATAGCGCTTGCAGGTGTATGGCTAACCAAGATTCTGTGACACTTACTTGTATTCCTATTTTCCACTAAAATGCTGATTCTGGCTGCGCTACCTCCTTTTATGCGTACTGAGCTGTGTGAATATTCCTGTTTGTGGAGGCGCAGACGCTGTATGCACTGGTTGAGCCCTGGAATGCAGCATCAGATTGAAGATGAACAGCGTAGAAGGAGTGTTGCTGTGTACAGAACTCACTGCTGCACCTACTCAGCTTGACTGACTGCCTCGGGACCGTTTCTTCCCCCGGGGGGGTGGGGGGTCAGCCCTACCCTTGCCTCCACTTAACTTGTGTTCTCAGTAGGGTGGTATTTACCCATGGCAAGTTGTGGCCATTCAAACATTCCTCCACTTGAATATCACCTCTGCGCTCCACACTCCAGAGACACAATCAAAACAGGGCTTTTTCACAGGGAGAAAGGCAGAGCTGCTGGAGAAACCTGCCCTCTGTCTCAGTTGCTAAGAATGGATCAGTCACAGACTACAGAGAGGAAGAGTGATTGCTCTTGCTCTTCTCCACATTCCCAGCAGGGCCCACTGAGTCACCTGGAGCAGCAAGGGATCTTCCCCAAGGCACTTCTGTGCTGCCTGTGGCAGGCTGGTTGCATAGATTCTACAGGAAATACGCACACTCAGCTTTCCAAGGGGTAGGGGTTAGCTCATGTGGCTGCTGAAGGTTGGGAAGCTGGTCTGAACTGGGAAAGCTGAAAGTGATGTCTTTCAGTTTCCCCTGGAGCAGAAATGTGGAATAGGGAGACAGGAGTTTGCTTTCATGTTTCCTTTGTTAGGATCTGGATTGTTTCTCTGCAGAAGGAAAAGAATTATGAAAGCAAAGTACTTTAATCAACTGAGAGGAGCACAGCTGAGGACAAGAGAACAGCAGGCAGCAGAAGCCCCAGTAGAGGAGTCTGTAATGATGAATTCTGCCCAGTGTGGACAGGCGCAGTCAGCAGTGGGAAGGCCAAGGTGCATTGGGTGCCAGAATAAGTCCAAACCCCACTACCCTTGGTGCCGCTGTAGAAGAGGAGGCTGCACTCACTCACTCACATCAAGAGCATTAAAATGACAGCAGGGAAAGATCCAGTAATTTCCAGCCCCTGCACTGTCAGCTTGATGTGGCTCCAATTAGGGTGTGCCCTGTTGACTGAAAGGCATGAGGAGGCCTTAGTGGTGGGTTATTGTTATAAAGGTTTTTCCCAGGCAGTTGCATGCTGTTACTTGTTGTCCTCCTCCAAGCTAAGCAGGATTGAATTTGGTGAGTATGTGGGTGGGAGACCTCCAAAGAGAATCAGGTTACTGCAGAGTCTGATGTTGGTGGCTCTCCCTTCTTTGAATGGATAGTGTAATACGACAATGTGAAAGAGAGGAGGGGTGAAAAAATGTACCTTGTCACTCACAGTCATCCAAGAGTTGGGGCCTTTGGGGGAAGTGGTTAGCTCCTTTCTAAATCAGATAATTGCTTCCAGCATCACCTCTAAAAGCCAGGAGCAGTTATGTCCTTTGCTCTCAAGTAGTGGGTACACTGGGAAGGAGCTGCTGTATTTACTCCTAGAAGCTGTTGTAGTGGGTGTGTAGGTTTCACATTTGTGAAATGCTTTGCAATTCTTCACTCTATCCTTGTAGGGTTATTTAGTTCTCAATTTTTGAAGGTATTTAGACATCTCCGCAGTTAGTGCTACAAAGCCTACCTGAGTTAGGAGCCTGAATTAGCACCATCAATGAGATTTTAGCTCCTAAGTGCTTAAAGCACGTTTGAAAATGAGTTGTAAGCTATTAATCAGGTGTTGCAAAATGAATTGCAACAGCACTAAATACTTTTAAAAATCTGGGCCTCAGTTACTGTACTTCCATGGAAGGTGAGCGAAGCTGTGGACAGGACAAATTATTTTCTCATGTAGGTAAAAGAGAACATGGGGGAGAACATGGTAGTGTCCATAGGGCACCATGCAAATAGCCACATTTGTGAACTTCTGTGGCTCCCCTTTGGTTTAGCAATGGGAACAGTTCCAGGTGTGTCTTGTGTATAACCCTAGTTTAGAGGAAAAATAATGGCCATCAGCTCCCAATCTGTGCTGCTTGAAAATGCAGCTTTGAACAGCACAGCCAAAGCTCAGCAAACCCAGGGAGACCAAACCCAACTCTCCCTTGGCCTAGGTGAACTTGACTGTACCACCTCACTCTCTTGCACCTTAGGTGATGCCCAGAGAAATGTAATTTTCTGCCTCTGAAAGCTAAAGGAAAGTGACCCACTCTCACTTTTCATCTGTCTAAAGAAAATAGTGTAGGCCAAGTATGACTTTTCTCTAGGGCAAGGCAGGGCATAGCAATGCGGCAATGGGTTTTGATCTGTGAGGAATAAAGGAAAGAATATTGACTGATGTCATTTATAATTTTTCTACTGCTTACCCCTGCCAAGCTTGAGGCTTTCAAATAGAAGAGAGCAGAGGGGTGTCTGGAGGGACAGCTTTTCCCAGGAACTGAGGGGGACACTTCCCATCATCCAGATTAACTATAGTGCTTGTTATCTTCTTGTTTGTGTGTGCCTGCAGGGGTGAAGAATGCAGTTTGATTACTGGCTTGTTTGGTGTGCACAGCTTTGAATCCACCTTCATTGGATACCAGACTGCAGAATAATTTGGGGTGTGGTGGTGATGTTTGTAAACTTGGGCTAAGAATTGCCCTGCCCAGGGTTAGAATAGCCAAAAGGGTCTCAAGTTCTGTGCAATTGTAATATGGCCATGGGCCCAGGTAATTCTGTTCAAACACTGAGTTTAAAATAGGTCCTGGAGGTAAAATAGCAGGGAGAGGAGAGATGCTCTTCTCAGCTGGGCACTTGATATGTGGCAGAAGGTTCCTTTGGTTTAAGGACTGCCTGTGCATCCATTTATCTCACAGTTTTAAAATGAGTAAATCTTAGATTAGCTCAGACTACATGGGATATTTTGTATGAGCAATGCACCCCCAAAACAATTAATTGGAAAGAGCTACAGAACCAGATAGGCCCTCATTCTCCTGAACGCCATGGGCCTGTTGTTCTTTTCTGGCTGTGTAAAGGGCCCTTAATGCAGCAGGAAAACACCAGAACAACATCAAGGGGTTGGGGTGTACTAAGGCTCAGGCCCATAGGTACAATGCCTGTTGCAGAGTACTGCTCCTTTTGCTAATGGGCCAGTTTGAGGAGACAGTCTGGCTTTTTGTTGTTTGTAAACTTTCAGACAACATATAGACTTCATAGTCTTATTTTTATTTCTTCAATTGTACAAAACACCCTCAATAAAACCCATGTAAAAGAAAGCAAATCGAGCTTCCTTGAAACATTTTCCAAGGAGACTGTGTTCCCCTTGCCTGGAGATGCCAGCTTTGTGTGGAATAATCAGACTATATGTTTTCTTTTGAGTTGTGGCACTTCTACCCTGCTGTCTACTGAGAATGAAATGAAAGCTCTGAATAGAGTTCAACCTCAGAGAAAAGTGTGGATCATAAAATCACAAACACTGGGGAAGGAAAAGACTATTGAAATGATGAATATTGTATATTTACTTATTCGGTGTCTGAGGTGCACACTGCCTTTTAGATGAGCCGTGGCGTGGATGCTTATTTGAGACATAATTCACGTGTCCCCATCTCAGTCTGCAAAATTTAGCTGGGATACCAACGAACATGACTGTATGGGAATCACCTTTCAAGGGGTGGAATTTCAGAATTTCTGGCTCTGTTTTCCATCCAGAAAACACATAAATGTGGAGCAAAATCCCTGTCCCCTCCCCAAACAAACTGTCCAATCAATTCAGAGCCTTAGACATGGGCAGAGATTTGGGTAATGTGTGTATGCCAGGGGGAGGTATGTCTTTTCCCCTGACTGTTCACCTATTTGTGAATGGACTGAGAAAGCTAAAGCCAATGAGCTGGCAGAGGCAACTCCTGCTGAGCTGTTAACTGCAAATAGTGCCTGCCTCACCTCCTCAGACTCCCAAGTGTCACTCATGAGAAGCTGATAGATTTTGGTGCTGCGGGCCTGTGGGGACCAAAGGGTCTGCAGACCTCTCCCATGTGTTAATGGTGTGTGTTTGTAATGTATACGCAACATGCGTGGCATGGGAGGAATCAGACTTTGCAGAGGGCAAAACCCACATGTCTGGACCTGCTGCTGAAATTAGAGCTTGTTATCCCTGAACTCTGGGGTAGGGCAATAAATAAAATGGGACCCCCTGGAGAATCAGACTTCCCCCAGGTTTGGGTTTGCAAAGCCCATCCCTGGTGGCCTATTTGCAGCTCTGCTCACCCCTAGTCATCTCATTCCCAGACGGTCTAGAGCAGCCATCAGTCCTTTCCATAGAATCTTAGAAGGTTAGGGCTGAAAGGGACCTCAGGAGGTCATCTAGTCCAACCCCCTCTCAAAGCAGGACCAACCCCAACGAAATCATAGCACCATAAACCCAAGGCAGGTCAGGGAGCGTGTTATCAGGCCCAGCCCTGCTAGATGGAAAGCTTCAGGACAGGTGACTCACGTGGTCTTTTTCAGGTCCTGGTAAGGGGTCTGGTCCTATGAGGGAATAAGTCCCTAAGACAATGGTAGCTGAGAGTCTTTAGATCGTATAGAACCTCATTGCTTTAAAGTGTGGGATCCCCAGCAATAACTGAATGTTCCTGCTGGGGATGAGAAGCACTGTGACCAGGAGAGAGCAAGAAGTCAGGAGATGTGGATTCTCATCCCATTACTGCCATTGGCCTCTCAGGGGGGCCTTAAGCCAGGCATTTTCCCTCTCTGAGCCTTGTGAGCTTTGCCTCTATGACTGCGAGCTCTTTGAGGCAGGGACTGGCTCATCCTAAGCCTTTGTACAGGCCCTAACTCTAAGCAGTACAATAATGATTTTTCTTGCATTTCTCCCTCCTGACGGTATACTAAGCTTCTCCAGCCCAACATTTTCTCCTTCCTCCAAACCTCTTTTCTCCAATGGCTAGAAATGCGGCTGCTGTTAAGAAAAGTAGCCAGGCTGCATTTGTATGTTGTGATTTGCTTCATGGAAAGAAATGGCAGAATGTGAATGAACACAAATAAAATCAATATGTTTTAATGGCCCCCAGGCATACAGTTGCTTGGCTGATCAAGATAAGGCCAAAACCGCATCAGTAGGCTGCACATTCTTTGCAAGAGGTAAAATGATCAAAGTCTTAATTGGATGCTATTGTTTCATAATCACTGATGTGTTTCTATAATGGTGACTCACATGTGGCACATTTGTCTGTGTGCAATTGCTTACAAACTTTTCCTTATCAGTATTTCTTACAGTGCTAGTTCTTGTGCAATCCTTTGTTACGTGGAGACTCCTGCATTTCTTTCAGAAGGTATTAGAAGATTTTCTTTGATGTTATTTGTGTGGATGGTGTAAGTTTTCCCACAGGAATTCAGCATTCCATGTAGGAAGTATAAGTATTAGAGTATCAGAACCATCAGTTAGGCTTGGCCAACATCCACTAGCTAAACAAGAAAGTATTAAACAATTACAGACAAGGTTGTATGGAGATATGTGTTCAGAACAGAAAAATTAAGTGATGGGCTGCAGTAGACTCCAGTAAAGAAACTCTGCTTAATGTGCCTGGATATCCTGTACCTATCGTATTCTGGGGAGAAGTGCCCCCAAAATGGCATTGGGTCATTGCTTCCAGAGGTGTGTTTAGTGCTTTGGGTGCCTGGCACACAGGGATGAGGGAAGTTAAACACATACTTTGGTGCATATTGCAAAAACAAAAGGTGCCTTTTATAGCTTAACTCTTTAAAAGAAGAACAAAGAAGAGAAATGGCAGTTCCAAGCAGTTGAAGAATAATTTCTTTGGTTATACTATTAAACAACTCGTATTTCTTGCTTTAAGAATTTAAATCTATGTAAACTTTTTTGACTGGAAAATATTGTACGTGGGCTTTGGAAGGGTGTATACAAATCCTGCCCTGGGAGACTTGGAGTTACAGAGCAGCTGGGGGCTCAGTCAGCCCTGCCCCATCACACCTGCAAGGTGTGCCACCTTGTAGGAAGAGCCTTAAAAGGGAGAGGCCCAGTTCAGAAGGGCCCTGCCCTTGGTGGTGGACAGACCTTCCCTCTAGTAGGAAGATGGCTTGCTGACCCCTCTGAACTTGGGCACTATCTGGGCAAACAGAGCCAACTGAGGGAGCAGTAGACTCAAATGCCCTACTGCTAGCCCCAGCTGCATGTCGCACGCCATGGAGAAGAGCTGGGGGACTCTTGCCTTGAAGCCAGTGCCTGAGGGACTGCCTGAACCCCAGCTCTAGGAGCAGTCCTGAGGGGGAGCAGAAGGACTGGTTGGAAGAGACCGCTGGAGAGACCGGCAATGTCTTTGCAGAAACCCCTCTGTAGCCAGCATTCCGTCACTGGAATGGGGCATTTCCGGGGGGGAGATGCTGACAAGGAGGGAAAGGTAGCCATGCCTACTGTGAGGGAGCATACTGAGTGGTGAGTTGTGTTGTGGCTGCAAAAGGATTAACACACTGCAAAGCTGGGTATTCGGAGTTGTTAACAGGAGCCCCAAGATTCCTATAAAAATTCCTTCTTTTTTTTTTTTTTTTTTTTTTTTTTTTTGCAGAGACACCCCACTGTGATTTTATTTTGAATACCTTAAAATACAAGTGCATTTCAATTTTGGTTACCCTGATGATGTCACTCACACCTCCGCATTCTTCCTTGTGTCACTGAATTCTCTCAGAAAGCAATGCTCCCTTTTGGTAGCAAACAGAGTCATTGGGGAAAATTCTATGCCTGCGACTTTCCCAATGTAAATTAGTGTTCTGTTTTTGTTAGCTGTAACGAAAGCAGTCAAACTTCCCCAAAAGATGCTCTCACCCCCACCCTGTCAATCAAGGCTTCTACTCGGAGGCCATTTTGATTAAACTAATTATTTTCCCATCATTAAAGAGAAACGGGCAACTGATCTGAAAGTGCTGCAGATGGTGATGGCTTACAGGTGTCGTGCATCAGATGTACAATCCTTTTGAAATCCCAGTGAAATAAGAGAGAGCTGCTAATAGAGTGTTCTGGCAAGAAAGACTGGAACTGACACTATATCAAAATTATGGCAAATTTAAAACTAGGGGTCAGGACTCCTGGCCTATAGCTTTGAAAGGCTTTGAAGTTTTATCTTATCTCTGCCCATAAGACAATTAAGAGCTGGCATCTGGGATAGCTTAAATTTTGGGATTTTAATAGTTTTATTTCATGCTCTGCAGCTAAGTTATTCAGTGTTAGATCTTCTGAAGCCACTACTTAAAGCAGGATTTACCAAATAAGGATGTGTGGAGTGTAAGTGAATGTCAGGTATGTTTGCAGAGCTGTTTAAGAAAAGTGAATCAAAGAATGTGCCCCTTTTTCACTAAAAGGTTTGAAACTCAAAATTTGTTGACCAGCCCTTTTCATCAAAGTTCTTTGGTGGCATCTGGTCAGAAGTGTGGGATACCAAATTAGAGTGTGTTTCCAGGTTACTGGATAAAATATCCAGAGTGAGACCATATTGGCAGAGAGTGATTGTATTTTCCTTAGTTTCTTGAAAGAAACAAGTTCCAAAGGGGTAGCTGTGTTAGTCTAGTTCAGCAAAACAAGAAGTCTTGTGGCACTTTTAAAGACTAACAAATGTATTTATCGCATGAGCTTTCATGGGAGAAAATCCCACTTCGTCAGATGCTTCTGACAAAGTGGGATTTTCTCCCATGAAAGCTCATGTAATAAATAAATTTTAGTCTTGAAAGAAACGGTTACTGAAACATGAAACTTCAAATGAATGTAAACTATCAGGAAAATATGCTGTGAGAAAAATGTACATGGAGATATCCGGTCATGTAAGAAGTCAAACAAATAGAGATACTGACATTTCAAAGCATAAGAAATTGTTCAATCAGAAAATCTGTAAGGCTCTGCTAATCTGTAGCCAGTTGGGAGCTGAAATGCTAGAACATATGCAACTCTTGTGCATATTTCCACATTTTATTTGTAATATCTGATTTAAATCTTAATAGTTAAAATAGATGTAAAATGTTGTGTCTGCACATGTAGTCAGCTTAAATGAAGACCTTATTCTGCTGGGAGACCGCTTTCCTTTTATTGCTCATGCAGGGACAATGGAGTAATTTTAGGGACTGGAATATGCTGTTTTTGTGATGCAGTCTTGTTGTTTTGCATCATTGATATAATCCTATGAGTCTTGACAGCTCTGATGGACAATCATCATGGAGAGTTTTTTTTTGACCTCTCAATGAAATCCCATAGTGCGACTCAAAAGTGATTATGCCTGCTGCATTGGTACCATTTGTGTAGTCTAGGCAATCTCTGCCCATACCATGGTTCCAGGGAGCATGGCCAATTATCTTTAAGGTTCTAATTCTCTGCAAAGCACTTAGGCACATGCTTGCATCTTATTGAGATCTATGAGATTCATATACAAGCTTAACGTTAAGCATGTGCCTAACTTCTTTGCTGAATTAGTTCCGTGCTTAGCCGGCTACACACTGCAGGAGCACAACACAGTCTGAGTGTTGATAAAGAAATTTGTGAAGCTGGAGATGGATTGATCTTCCAGTGGGACTTTGTTGAGAAAATATTCACTGTGGGAAGACTGTAAATAAGCCTCTGGTGGGACTCAAGTGGGAACAGCCTTGCTGTGCTTGCGTTGGAGGGCACCCACAGGTAGCACAAACACATCTGGATTTGGAGCTGCTTGATACACTGTCAATGAGTTGGATTCAAAACAAGTCACTTCTCTGGGCTGCAAATCCTGCTGTACTGGACTTGGTCTCTCTGGATTCAGCCTCTTGGCTGACCATATTGGTACAGCAGGATCAGGAGCACGCACAGAAATAAAAATTTGGCTGCTTTGGAAAGGGGCACTTTCTGTGTGCCCTCGCAGCTAGAAGAACTGGCTGGCTCTTCTGCATGGCTGGTGGGGCCAGCTCTGCCTGCCCCAGTGTGGACCCTCACTGACATGGGGAGAGACTGGGGTCATCTCTGCTGCAGAGAGCTGGGGGAAGTGCACACATGGGGTACCTGCTGGCTGGGGCAAAGCAAGTGCTGTCCTACCAAGGAGGAGGAAGGGCAGCTGGCTGGGCATGTGAAAAGAGAGGCTGGTGGGGTGAGCCCAACGATGTCCTGTCCAAGGCCCCACATGGAGGTGCATTAAGCACCAAATCTGTGGCTGGAGACCCCCAACCCTGAGACCAGCCAGAGGCTCCCCCTGCTCACAGCTCTGATGGTCCAGCACACTCCTAGGATCACTCATGAAGGAGCTCGTTCTCCCCCTGCAACCTGGCGTAAGAGTTCTGTGCGGTGTCCCTGCCGATGGGGGATGGATGCTCTCCTTCTGCATCTCCCTGGACAGGACCTTCAAGCCACGAAGGCTTCAACAGACTACTACAGAGAGGAAACGGGCTGCCTTTCAGATGCTCCAGCAGGAGTTGGGAGCTAGTTCCTGGAAAGAGGTCTCACTCCTTTGCAAGCCATTCTGTGGGCTGACAGGTTAGGTGTGACACAGAAGGGTTGAGACTGGGCATTTTAAAGAGAAACACCATTGAGTGTGTAATTTCTATTCAGCATGAAGCAATGGTGGTGTGTAGCCAGGCAGCTCAAGCCAGGAGCTGTAATGCCTTCTGATGGCATAATCTCAGGGGCTGGGCAAATCCCTGGGGCGGGGGGGGGGAGGGGGGGAGAGACACGGGACTGGGAATGTGACTTTATTTCCATTCCACATGGTGTTGACTTTCAGTCTTTGGAAAACAGAATTCTAGCAAAATGCTGAAAGTGAGCCCTGCAATGAGGAGGACTGGTGGGGTCTAGGTCCCATACGGCACATGCTGGAGTCTGCTCCCATTTTAAAGGTCAGAGCCACTGCCTTTTAAAAGGGAAACTTGGCTTCAGGCTTTATATCCTCTTTACATTCCTCAGCAGCTTCACTGAGCTGGAGCACTGTCCTGACTGGGAAGCCAATGTTGATTTATGAGAGGGCTGCAGCAACTAAATTATGGGAAGAGAGGCTTTTCAAGCTTGCTAACTGCATACCATTTTGATCATCTAGATATGAATTATTGCATATAATAAAGCACCATCACTTTGACTCAGTTGATTCTCCCTAATAATGTTTCTTTTTAGTTTCCTCCAGCATTCCTTCTGCTACATCTCATCTGTTAATTGAATTTCTGGCATTCAGTTTGCTGCTGAGTTATAAACAAACAACATTTTCTTTCATGCTAGACAAAAGTCAGCGCCCATCCCCTAATTAATTTTCCACATCGCTGTCAATTTGCATTCTGCCTTGACCCTTGCTGGGAAATATGGGAACCGGAAAGAGCAGACTAATCAAGGGAGGGTTTTTTCTCTCAGTGAATGGAGAATACCAGCCTGCCAGCCAGCCACTGGACCTTTCTGGGACATGGCCAAGACAGACAGCTGTTGGGGAATTCAGCAAATATTTTGCAGGACAGGGAGCTATTACAGAGCTGTAGTCCTTGCCCCTGCTCTCCGGAGGTCTGTAACCAGTGGAACTGGCAGTGCTGTTAGGAAGGAAAGGTCAGGAGTGCACAGAGAGGTGTGGGGGAGCATGTTCTGCTTTGGGTTGAAAGAGAAGGAAGGGGGTAATTCAGCAAAGAAAAGGCTGGGCCCTCCCTCTTTGTTTTCTAGATGTCACTAGCCCTAGGATCTGTGTACTGTGAAGATTTTTTCTTAAAATCCAGAGAAGCCTTGATCCCAACAGCCTCTGGACTGATGTGTCTGAGCCCTGCACCAGAACTGGTGCTCCAGTGCCAGCCCTCTAAGCAGAGCTATTACAGTGGGTGGAAGGGTGGATTATTCTTCTGTCTTCAGACCTGCTCCGTACACAATGGGATTAAAACTGAGGCCTTCTCAGCACTGACAGCTTTCACCTGGCCTCCCGGGCTTTGCCTGAGTGCTGAACTAATGCCCGAGACATGCCCATCTGCTTTTGATTAGAAAAGTGGCGTCTACATTAGGGTCCTCATCACTCATAAGTCCCAGCGGCCGTGGTTCAAACGCTGCCCCTGTGATCACTCATGAATCTTTCTGTGCTCTGGCTCTGTCACAGGTGTGTATAGCAGGGAATAGCTCCATTTTTCTTTGAGGAATGGAGAGCGTTTGACTCAAATGTCCAGGGAACAGGGCAGAGAGATTTTCTCAAATCATCAGCTGTGATAAAAGACTTTTTCTATTTGACTAAGAGTGAAGAAAGATGTTCCATACAACCTTGAATGGAAGGAAAGAACTGGCAGAGACAGACTCACACCAGTCAGATGGTTTTGAATTACCCATAAGCACACACTGACCTGCTTCCCCATGCATCTGAACTGAGCACTGGGGTCAGCTGATGAATTTCCATGGGATAGCACTGCACCTCTTCTACTGATTCTAGTGCCATGGGAAGTCAGTATATGTGCAGTGATTAAATTAAGTGGTGATTTCATGACCTTGTAAAAACTGCCATAATGCAGCTGACCTAGCGACCGAATAGTCAAGACCCCAGTCCTCCAAAACACTGTTCAGAGTATTCTACATGATGCCATCATGGGACGTAGCCAGGTCAGCCACTCCATCAAGGGCTCATTCACCTGTTCATCTACCAATGTGATATGTGCCAACAATGCCCCTCAGCCTTATACATTGGCCAAACTGAACTGTGTCTGTGCAAAAGAATAAATGGACACAAATCAGACATAAAAAATGGTAACAAAAAACCAGTAGGTGGACATTTCAATCCACCTGGACGTTCTGTAAAAACATGCTAGTTACAATACTTCAGCTAAAAATAGATTGGAATGTGAAACTGCAAAAGTGGAATTCATATGCTAACTAGATACCTTCAGATTGGGTTTGACTAGAAGTCTTGAATGGCTGGGTCATTACAAAGGTGATTTTTCTCTCTATTACTCTGCTCAGTTCTTGCTCACAGTTCTTGCCTCCCTCTAAGTCTAACACACTGTTTGAATCAAAACATCTTGTTTACTTTGCAGAGATAGACTGCTGGCCTATCTCTTTGGATCTGTTTGAATTAATGTTGTGACCCACTCTTCTCTGTACCTATAGATTTAGAGCTAACATGCTAAAGCTCATGCAATAAATACATCTGTTAGTTTTTAAAAGTGGCACAGGACTCTGTTTGTTAAACTTGCTCAATTGCTGAATGAACCCTTCGCATAGCAGCAAATCAGTCATTTCCTGTTGTTTTCATTTTGTGAATGATTGAAATTCATCCTCTGCATTGTGCTTTAGCCAAGTGAAGTGATAATGCTAGAGCATTAAGTCACCCAAGCGGCTATGCTAGCAATGATTTGTGGCTTCTTCCCCATGAAGAGGGACACAGTCACTGATGGGGTGCACTGTAAGGGGAGCTGGTGGGGGATAGGAGAAGGAGATGCCCAGATATTTCTGAGGGGATCCTTCCCTCTCCCGAAACGGAAGCTTTGTTCTTTGGAGTTCCTTGTGATTTCACGCATGTGTCAATTCTGCATCATTTTGTGACTATTTAGCCAAAATGTTCCTTTTCCCTTTTCAGTGCTCTGAGAATGACAGCAGTGGGAAGGGATTGCAGCACTTTCCTGGCTGAGAAACATGTAACCTCTTCGTAAATGTCCTTACAGAAAAGATTAAATGTAACCCATAAAAAGGAGGAAACAGCCCCATGCGGGGTTTCTATGCTGCTCTGTGCATCCTTCTGTCATAAAGAACAAAGCAGCAAGAGTGTAACCGAGATTTCTATCTGGTTAGCTCCTCTTTCCTAAAACGGGTGCTCTGAGCCTTGGGGGAAGTCAGCAGACAAACATGCTCTTCCAAAGATCTCCTGCTGCTTACACTGGCATACAGGGAGCTGAGTTCAGTGACTACACATGTAAAGGCTATAGCTTTCCACCTTTCATCACACACACATGTGCACCAACAGCACTGTGAACATGCACCTAAAATCGGCCAAACCTTGGCTAAGCAAAAAATATGTGCAGCTGCAGAGTCAAAAATCATTGGCTATGTCTACATGGGGAAGTTAGTTCGAATTAAGGAAGTTTAATTCGAACTAACTAAAGCCATGGCTATACTAGGCTTTCATTAGTTTGAATTAAGGGCTTCCTTAATTCAAACAAATAACTTTGAATAGGGTATTCGAACTAAGGGTTAATTTGAACTAGTTAGTTCAAATTAACCAATGTGGCCATGCAAATTAATTGCTTAGTTCGAACTAACTGGCCCATTGAAATCAATGGAAATCGCTAATTCGAACCAAGCAATTAACTAATTTGAACTAATTTTAGTAAGTGTAGACATAGCCATTGAGTTGCTTGTGCAACTGAAGTCTCTCTTTCAAGACTCTAGGTCCTAGTTTGAAATCCCTGAGCTCAACAAGATATCCAGGAAGTGCTGAAAAGAGGAGTCTATCCTAATGAGTAACCGAGATGAGAGCCAGGAAAAAGCAGGTTTCTGCTCTGAGCTACTTTAGTTTGCTGACTGTGCAGTGGCCACATTAGGAAATATTAATGGACACCTATTTCCTGAATCAAAACTCTTGCGGCCCTCTAGATATTGGGGCGCAACTCTAGTGTCTCACAGGGTGCTTTGCTTTGAAAATCAATAGTGTACGAATATGTTTCGCATCATAATAAAGGAGCACTTGTATAGCACTTCTCATGTTTAAATTGCTTTGGAGACTTGATCTAATTGTCACCACGGTCCCAAAAGGTCAGGATTATTATACTCATTTTTTAGATGGGGAAGGAAGGAAGAAACTGAAGTTCAAATACAAGAAAAACAAACAAGGATCTAGTGGAAATTTATAAATGTAACAAATTTATACGATAAATAAATTGGTTGGTCTTTAAAAGTGCCACAGGACTTCTTGTTAATTCCAGAAAGTGCTTCATGTTTAAGTATGTGACTTCACAGTCATCTAAGCATCAGCAGGAGCTCAAGCAATGCACTGTCCCTTTCTGTGGCTACTGCCTTTGCATGGACAGATCCCCGCAGAGTCCACCTGATGGCGGGAGGTCACTGGAGGCTGATATGCCTGGGGGGCAAGTTCCTTTTGTTTTTATAAATGGGGGTTTTGCAAAGCAGTCCATCCCACTTGCTGTGTCCCATGACAATAGCCTGGCAATACCGTCCCACTGGCAGAGTCAGAGGAGACTTTTGGGGTAGGCGAGGCAGGCGGCTGCCTAGGGCCCCGAGCAATAAGGGGCCCTGTCAGGGTTGGTCGCTTGCTTCCCTAACAGGTGTCAGCATTATGTTCCCTCTAAGCTGCGTGGGCGCACGGCCTTGCAGCGGTGTTCGCACCCCCAGAGCAGCACTGAGGGTCCCCCGTGCAGCCCGGCAGCCCCCGCCGCTCCCTCCAAACCCCCAGGGCTGCGGCTTTGCCACGGCAGACCCGGCTTGAGCCTGGCCTCTGGGGTGGTCCTCCCCACCCCAGGGCGGAACAGACAGGCTCAGGGCCGGGGCAGGAGCGCGGGCCTGCCTGCCTGCCTGCCTGCCTGCCTGCCCCATGTGGCTGGGGCAGCGGGGTGGCCGTGTCCGGGGCGGGCTCCCGGGCTCCCACCCGCCGACCGCCTCGACTGCTGGGGCCAGGGCCGGGGCTGGGGTCAGGGTCGGCTCTGCTGCACTGACGGCCTCGGCCTCCCGGCATGGGGCCGGGATCAGCCTCCGGGGCTGGGGTCTGCACCACCCCGCCAGCGGCTTCCCGGGGCCACGGTCGGATCCCCCCCGCCAGCAGCCTCAGCTTCTTTCTCTCTTTTCCTTCTTTCTTCCTCTTTTCTTTCCTTCTTTCTCTTTCTTCCTCTTTTCTTTGTCTTCCTTTTTCTTTTCTTTCCTCCTTTCTTTTCCTTTCTCTTTTTTCCTTCTTTGTCTTCCTCTTTCTTTCTTTTCTTCTTTCCTTTTTTTCTTTCTCTGTCCCTTCTTTTTTCTTTTTCTCTTCTTTCCTTCTTTGTCTTCCTTCTTTCTTCTTCCTTTCTTCCTCCCTCCCTCTCTCTCCCTTTCTTTTTTTCTTTCTCTTCCTTCCTTCTCTTTATTTTAAAAAAACTTTTTAAAAATTAATTTTAAATAAAAACCTTTCTAAAAATTAAATTTCAATTCAAAATTCATTCAAATTCAATTAATTAAACACAATTAATTAATTCTATTTACAATCACTTTAACTTCAATTAATGCCTATAATTTCTGTCATGTGAGTTTACACAAAAATTTTATTCAGAAAAAGTTTTGCACACGGCTTGAAAATTTTGCACACAAGCCGCCAAACATTAGAGGGAACATTTCAGCAACCCCCGGCACGCGTGCCAAATTTGGCACGTGTGCTAATCCTGAGTGGTGGCAGCGCCGCTCAGGCTTCCCCCTGCTGGCCCTATCCCCCAGCGTGGCCTGAGGGCTGGGGCCACAAAGAGCCGCCTGCTGCGGCTCGAGGCTCCCTCCTGCTGGCCGTGATTCCCCGCTCCGCCCAGTCTCTGCCTCCACAGCAAGGTAAGTGCTGTGGGGGGAGCTGGTTTGGGGACTGGATCAAGGCCCGGGGACCTGGGAGCCGGCGTGGCCCTGTTCAGGGGCCCAAGGGCCAGCTTGGAAGCCCAGGGACCAGCACGGGGGCTGGCTTGGGGCCCGGGAGCTAGTGCGGGGCAGTTTGGGGGCCCGGGGGCCAGCGTGGACCTGTTTGGGAGCCTGGGGGCTGGCACAGGGGCTGGGTTGGGGTTCGGGAGCAGGCGCGGGGCGGCGAGCTGGCACGGCCCTGGTCGGGGTCCCAGAACCTGGCATGGGGGCCCGGGGTCCGGCATGAGGGCTGGCTCTGGGTGTGGGGGCTAGCTCGGGGGCCGGCTTAGGGCGCAGGGGCCAAGGGCAAGCAGGGGGGCCGGTGCAGCCTGCCTCAGGGACCGGCTCGGGGCTTAGGCCTTGTAGGGGGCCCCACAATGGGCCTTCGCCTAGGGCCCCAGATCACCTACGGTTGCCTGTGGGCAGAGCGGCTGAATGCCAAGCAGCAAGTGCATGGAAGAAGTAACAGTCTGTAATTGAAACAAACAAGGAGTCCTGTGGCACTTTTAAAGACTAACAAATTTATTTATCGTATGAGCTTTCGTGGGAGAAAACCCCACTTCGTCAGACGCTTGCTAATGATTAAGGCATGTTTTATTTGTTTTTGTTTTAGTGGCACTGGAAGAGATGTCTGTATGTGAGGGTGGGGAGAAAATGCTGCAGAGGCAGAGCCCGCTCCACTGTGCTCACAATTTGAACAGTGGGACACCTGCACTGGGGAATAGGAGGAGAGAGCCCCACAGGGCACTGAGGTGATAAAGAGAATAGTAAGGAAGGGAGATCTGGCTCCTTAAGGTTAGCAAGAGTTTAAACCCCTTAGAACAGCTCAGGTGCAATATACTGTATTAAGGGCTAGTGGGCACCGTCACCAGTAGCAACATGACAACTACGTGGCTCTTTTGGCAATGAAGGGTTTGCCGGAGGGCAGTATCCGTGCCATAGCAAGAAACAAGAGCTGCAAACCCTCTGAGCTGGAGAAAAGATGGCAACTAAAAGGGGCAAGCCAGCTCTGCGAATGCCCAGGAGCCCCCACGATGTCTGTGAGTCATCTCCACAATGTGCTGGGATTTTGGCCTGTTGCAAGGATTTGTGGTCAGTTTGCAAGTAGCTTGGCCTGTGGCCATCATGTTGGTGTCCGGCGTTATCTGCAGTTTTCTCATTAGTCTGCTGCTCCCTTTCAGCAAACAGGTATCCCAGCTCCTGAGGTAATAAAAATGTCACAATAAACCCAATAAGTGGGACATTATGTCCACAGCAAGGAGAAAATAATGAGCAATAACAAGCCTCCTTCCTATTGTCTGCAGGCAGAAATACATTTCAGGTGCTCATTACTCTTCTGTTAGTGAAGGGAGCAGGCTGTGTGCTGTCTAGGAGAGAATCAGACATGATTCTCATTGATGTATCACTAAGGAGATAGTCTGGGTTGGAGATGAGTTTTGAAGGAAG
Organism: Pelusios castaneus; assembly: GCA_007922175.1. NCBI lineage: Eukaryota > Metazoa > Chordata > Testudines > Pelomedusidae > Pelusios > Pelusios castaneus. The sequence continues at coordinate 4,699,566 of ML685820.1, forward strand.
ACGGAGCTTTCCTCAGGAGAACACTGGATCTCTTCCAACCACCTAATCTAAAGCTACCTCTCAACACGTCATCTTCTAAACCAAATCCAAGCTTCTCTGTTCCAAAGGATCAGTCATATTTGTCTTTTATTGGCTGCTTTTAACCCCCTCGCTGTGTCACATCCATCCTCCTGAGAAGGACAAACCAAACTCAAGGCCAAGGTGGGTGATATAGGTTAGAAACCCTTGCCACCTGAGTTAGGATTTCTGGTACTTCTGTTACCTTTGGGAATTGTGGCCCCAAGTCCCTCCCAGGTAGCTGCACTGGATGCATCCTGTTGGGCCAGCTCTATGGACAGACATTCATTATCAAGTGGCAAAATACCTTGTATCACAAGCAAATGGATTTAATCTCACTCTCCATTTTGTAAGGCACTAATCACTATAGATTTTGACCCCATAATATTGCCTCATTATTTTTTTTTCAGTGATCCCCATCAGAGAGAGCAAGAGGTTTGCTAACCTGTTCCTTTTTGATTAGCCATGGATGTCCAAGTCAGGCTGTAATGTACTTCTTGACAAAGGATGGGTAAGTCAACTTTCTCTGTGGCATGGTACCATTGTTGTCAGAATCCTCGCATGTGTTACAAAGCAGACACACATGTTGGTTCCAGAGAATCCACAATAAAGGGATTCCAGAGGCAAAGCCACAGCCCAAAGATCCATGAGCCAAGCCATGTAAATCAACCTGTCAGGGCGGCCTACTTCGCAGAGAGACCCACCCAACCATTGGAAAATGAGAGCCTTGTTCCAAGAGCCTTGTCGAGTGAAAGTGGAATCTCTTCTGGACAAGCTGAGTGCCACAAAAATGTTCCCTTCATTATGAAAGCAGGGTCTGTTACATCCCTGCAGTGTATGTGCAGGGTGCACCAAAGACCACGGGCACCATTAGAAAGATTAGGTCTGTCTCCTAGCTATGCACTCAGAGCAGAGCATCTGTCTTCTCCTAGCAGCAGAAGGGTATCGGTGCTTTGCTGTACTGAAGGCCAGCTTGGCACTTGCTGGGGTCCTGAAAGCTGCGTGCAATCTGCAGATAGTTATACTTCTCTGCGTTAATGTGCCCTGCTTGAGTAGCCACTTGGAAGCTAATTCCTTCCTGGAGAGACAAATAGAAGGTATTTGTCACATCACACATTAGAACAAATGCTAATGAAAGCCCAGGCACAGATGGAAAGAGCCATTTGCTGAAACAGCCAGTTTGTGCCACAGGCTGTTAATCGTTGGTGCCTTGGGCTGCTTCTTCACAGTGGATGTGCAGAAAACTGCTTCATTTTAGGCCCTTTGAGATCTGCTTTGTATACCTGTACCTTCACTGAAATGCACCTCTAACAATCCTCCACCCGGTGCCTCACCACAGAATGGAAGTCTGCCTGGGGCAATGCACCACAGTTCAAAATGCATGCGTGTGATGCAAATGATACAGTTGTGGTTTCTTCATCCATCTGTTCTGCTCCAGTCCCTTGTGGTGTTGAAGAAGAGGGTAACTTAAAAGATGTCTTGGGTTCCCATCCCTATTCCAATTGTTTACTACAGAGAGAGCCCATAGAGTGGTCCAGAAATGTGTGTGCAAGAAAGATACTAGCTGTGGACGTGCACCATCACATGCATATTTTCAAATAACCAATACACTGAAAATTTATTCTTCTTAACGCAGGAATTACATTTCCTCCTGCATTCAGATTGCTGGAAAAACATTAGCCTTAGGAGAAAGAATAGTAGTGAATGCTGAAGAGGCAATAACCCTACTCCATCCTGTCCCTATTCCATGCCAGGCCCTGGTGGCTCTTTGCACAGTGGCACTCCTGACTCTTGGCTTTGGGGTCCTATCCATATGAGTCTAAATTACTTGATTTTTTTTTTTGGTAGTGCTGGAGTGGGCCAAAAAGGCCAGAATTACAGTTATTTATGATGACCTCCTGCATACTGCACAGGTCAGAGGAATTCTGAAATCAGGCCATAGAATAGATATTGCAGCGACAACTTTTATCTATCTCATTGTGACACTCGCTTCATCATGAAATAGTCTGGATTCTTGGTTATATGCCCTAGGAATTATTTTGGGGACGTTTTCTGGACCGAGTTACACAGCAGGTCAGGCTAGCTGATTATGATGGTGACTTCCTGTCTTGGAATCTAGGACTCTCTACTGAGATCTGTGCTTCCTAGCAAACCTGCCTGTCTGGTGTTCTCTTTCCTGGTCCTAACTCCCCTTCAGGAATCTGGAATCTGAACAGTACGCTTTTATGGCTACCGAGATTAATGCTTTCTCCTGTTCCATCTTTTTAGTTCAACTAGGGTGACGTTATGCAGTGTGCAAACCACTGCTTTTGCAGTTCATTATCTCAGCCCGACTCTCAGGGAACACTTGAGTTATCAATATAACAGTGAGATTAATTTACTAGGAGTTCAAGCGTAGTTTATCAATCAGTAATCACCCCAGAAGGATGGTGGGAAGTGAATACCTCATCAGCTTGCCACTTTGTGATATCCTCACACAACCATGTGCTACCCTCGGAAGGGATGACAGTGGTGGTGGTATCTTTCTTTTGAAATACTTTGGAAAGTACACCACAGTACCTTGTGTCTGATATTCATAGTTGCAATGAACCACAACAAGTTATGAACCATAATATGTATAACCAAATACACATGTGATGTCCTCACACAGCCATCTTCCAGGGTGGAGTAGCACACAAGGACCAAATGTTCTTTTTAGTCACTGTACAACAAGTATGAAAATAACTTTGATTTGGAGAGGATTTTGGAAGCTGCTAACTATTTCAACATAAAAGTGTGTGTGAGTTTAAATGGGGGTTTATCTCGGTTAGAACAGAAATTAGACAAAGGCTTTGTTCAGATTAGAAACTGGAATAAGTTCTACGGCCTTTGGAGGTTTTAGGGGGTCATTAGAAATTATTCTCACTGGTTTAGACAAGGGTGTCTGATGTGACGCACACTGAACCAGTAGGAACAGGTTTATAGACCAAGAATGGATATTTTAGAAGTAAAACGATTCCTGGGCAATTAATTCTGCATCAGAGGTAATTCTGGGCAAGCATGCAGAGTCAATAAGGGTATTGCATGATTCCATGAACTTCTGAATGAAAGGTCTGTCATGAGAACACTGCAGCCTCTCAGGGAGCAGCAGAAGCAGGATCTCAGGATAAACCAAAAGGTGTTTCAGTATAGTACAGCCCAGAGCTCCCCCATCCTCTGCCTGGTGATAGTGTGCGGTTTAATGAAGCTTGTCCCATAGTGGACCGGCTATAATGTTTTTTCAGTCTGCCAGTAGGAGAGGAAAGATGCTCTATATGTGTGTCGATGAGGGGCATGAGCTGGGATCAGCAGTGAGCTTTCTATGTGTTCTTGGTGCTTTAGTGAGTGGAAGGGAAATAATGGAAGCTTTAACCCTGAAGAGAGTTCTTTTAGGGTGCGTCTACACTGGCAAGTTAGGTCGACTTAATCCACGTCCACACTGGGCTTTTCTTAAGTCAACTTAAGCATTTCCTTAATGGTTTTAGATCGACTTAAGCCTTAAGTTGACTTAAAGCCAGTGTGGACGGCGATTAGCACCTAAATCGACCTTATTAAGTTGACTTAACAAAGTCAACTTAACTTTTCTAGTGTAGACATAGCCTTAGAGGCTAAATATGCTCATCAGTGGTCAGGATAATGCCGCAGTCTATCCCTAGTGGTAAGCAGCCTGAGGGGACCAGTTTTTCCTTTTTAAGCCCAAGATCTGCTAGATTTTTCTCAAGAACTCATCATTTGGTATCCCTCTGCCAGGCTATGCTCCGTGAAAGTTACTCAGCCCCATGTTGTGATGGTGATCACAGCTACGCTAGTGCTGCCTGCCCTGAAAGAACCAGCCAGTGGGTGATGCCCTGCTCATGTCTGCAGCAAATAATCCAGACCTGCCCCCAGCCACCTGGAAAGCGTGGTATTCCAGCCGCTTCTCCAGCACTGTGGGCTCGCAGTGTGTGGCCTTCGTGCTGATTTGGCCTATTTTGCTCACAGGGGATTGACCAAATGGCCACTGAGGGAATCTTGCGGCCTGATCTCTCCATTCAAAGGCAATATGCTTCTGTTGCAGCCGGAATTGGTTCCTACCTTTCCAAGCACCACTGTGAAGTGCTGTTGCTTTGATATGAATCCTGCATCTTGGCAGAGGGTTAGAAATCCTGCATTTTGGCAGGGGTTAGACTAGCTGATCCTTGCCATCTATCCTCTTACAGTGCTAACTGCATAACTGTTAGCTACAACTGCAGAGTTAATAGCTGTGCTCCCTGCTTCAGGAGGTCTGGATGAGACAGGCCATGTAGAGGCCTCCTTGTGATTCTTAGTTTAAAGAGGCAGTACACTGGAGCTCCAGCCAGGCGGAGAGGACATGTTTCAAATTTCTTGTTAAATGAACTTGATACAAAGTTAATATCCAGTTAAATGTTTATAAGAGTCTTTCCCCCCTGTATTAATACTTGCCAGAGATTGGATATGTAATTAGTGATTATCCATATTTAATTATTAAATGCCCTGCTGCCCCTTTCCATTAGTACAGCCCCTAATTGCCAGGCCTAGAGTGTTTACAAATGCTTTGCTATTTCATATCCTTGCTCTCACTCACTCTGGATGTTTATTTAATAATCCTGAAAGACCTTCCTAGGTTTAATGTTTGCTAAACACCCTGTCAGTTCCACTTCTATTGATAATTCCCGGGCTGCTGCAGAATAGCCGAGGCTTTACATTCTGTCTGCAAGCCCTTCAGAGAGAGCTGGGAATGTAGGCTCCTGCAGAGCAGTTATCTCCAGCCACATGTGCTCAGGAGTCCCCCTGATCTATCAGGAAGGACAGAGTCAATGGCTACGTCAGCTCTGGATTAACAGCTCAGAGACACTTGGCTGAAACTCTGCAGGCCAGGTTGAGCTGGGAGCATGTATGTGTGATTGGCTGATCCCCAGTGAGTCTATTGCTTGTTCTGGTGAGGGGGCCTGGCCCTGTTTAGGTATGGCACTACAAATGCCCTTGGCAAAGCTGGCATTTGGCTCCCACTCACTATCACTCACTGCAGGGCAGCTGTCATAAGGTTTCAGAGGCAAGCATGGGAGCTAAGGGTCCCTGCTGCTTGGGACTGAGCCATGATTGTGACTACCTTTTGGAAGGCATGGGACTGGCCTGTGGTGAGCTGCATTGCCGTCCCTCATAGGTTATGAGAGCACATTTCCCACCAGTGGAGCTGAGGGGGCTTAGACTGGCTCCACTGCAGCCTGTGCTCTCAGACCTTCTCTGAAGGGCTACCCACCCACCCAGAGAGGTCAAATAAGGGTTAACAAGAGTCTGAGTGCTTCATTAGGCCACCTTGCTGCACCTGGAGGTTGTCTCAAGCTTGGTTGGTGATGAGACCTTGCTGAGGAGAGGATCAAACTGTAGGGGAGAGAGGAGGTGGGAAGTCCCTGCTCTTTGGGAAGGCAGTCTGAAGGCCACAGGGATGGAATAAACCCCAATGGGGGGCCCTGGAGAAGGGGCAAGGTACAGAAAGACAGCCTGAGGGGTTGGCATTCCAGCAAAGATGGGGGAAGCTGGGAAGGCCTAGGGAGAAGCTAAGCTGGGACCTGGAAACCAGAGGAGAGGTTGTGTTAAGCACAGTCTGCAGGGAAGCAGCACAAGGAGCTCAGAGGTAGGAACTGGGCAAGGGTTAAAGTAAGGGGGAACACCCCAGAATGCAGTTCTGGGTCCCCTAAAAATAAAAAAATCCAGCCGAACGCATGTTCTGCCCTGCTCTGGCTGCTGGCAGGTCCTACACCCCACCATTGTTAATCACAATACTTATTGTGTGATGCAGTGTTTGTTAGTTTGTGACAATAATTACTATAGACATAAATGCCATATAAAATTATAAATATGCATGTGGTACAGAGAAGTGGTTGCAAATGCCAACCTGGGCTGGGGCCCATACATGCATGAAGGGGGCCCAGACAATACAGGAAGGGGGCCTGGAGATTAGGAGGATTCCAGGGCCTGTCAAATTATACTTTAACCACTGGAACTGGGCCAGGCAAACAGCAGCATGTCTGAAGGACCGGACCTAGCTGCAGGGTTGGCCCAAGGGATTTTGGCACCCTAAGCAAACTATGACTTTGGCACCTCAGCCCCACATGTTATAAGATATAACATATTAATATATTTTTTTAAATAGAGAAAAAAATTCACTTCTGTCTAATTTGGCACCCCTAAAAGTCTGGTGCCCTAGGCGACTGCTTAGTTCACCAATATGGTTGGACCAGCCCTGCCTAACTGCTTAATTATGGGGTCCCTGGGCCAGAACCCAGAGAACGGAGCAGGTCTGGGCTCCCTGCCCACCCTGATTAAGGAATATTGAGCCCAGGGTGGGGGTGAAAGATGGACTGAGGAACAGCCTATGGGCAGAAGAGGTATGCTGGAAAGGCTGAGCCACGAGAAGAGGCAGGCCCACCACAGGACCAGGCCAACTGTCACAGGGGCACTGGAGAGAAGAGAACTGCCATGCCCAGCCACATAGGGTGCACCAGTGGTGAGTCACTCTTCAGCATCTTCACTGCCATGAACAGTAAAGTACAATAAATAGAGGGGAGCAGTTACCTAGTTTGCACTGCCTCAGAAAACAGAGCCAAGTTCATGAGAACAGCCATATTGGATCAGAGCCTGGTCCATCTAATCCAGTGTCCTGTTTTGTAACAGTGGCTCATGCCAGATACTTCAGAGGGAATGAACAGAACTGGGCAATTATTGAGTGACCATCCCCTATTGTCTAGTCCCAGCAACTGGCAGTCGGAGGTTGGGGGACACCCATAGCATGGGGTTGTTGCTCTGCCATGACCATCTTGGCTAATAGTCATTGGTTGACCAATCCTCCATGAACTGATCAAATTCTTTTTCGAATCCAATTATAATTCTGGCCTTCACAACATCCCCTGGCAGCAAATTCCATAGACTGGCTGTGAGTTGTATGAAGTACTTCCTTTTTGTTTGTGTTAAACCTGCTGCCTATTCATTTCATTGGCTGAGCCCTGGTTCGTGTTATGTGAATGGATAAATAACAATTTCCTATTCACTTTTTTTATACCATTCATGATTTTACAGACCTTAGTCCTATCCCCTCTCAGTTGTCTTTTCTAAGTTGACTGGTCAGAGTCTTTTAAATCTCTCCTCAGATGGAACCTGTTCCATAACCCTAACTATTTTTGTTGCACTTCTCTGTGGTTTTTTCCAGTTTTAATATATCATTTTTTAGACGGGGCAACTCAAATTTCATGCAGTATTCAAAATGTGAGCGTACTATGGATTTATATAGTGACATTATGGTATTTTTTTCGTCTGTTTCTCAATGGTTCTTAACATTCTGTTAGTTTTTATGACTGCCACTGCATATTGAGCTGATGTTTTTCAGAAAACTATCTACAATGACCGCAAAATCATTCTTGATTGCTACCAGCTAACTTAGACACCAGAATTGTGTATGTATAGTTGGGATTATGTTTTCCTATGTGCATTACTTGTCATTTACTAACACTGAGTTTCATCTGCCATTTTGTTGTTTAGCCATCCAGTTTTGAAATCCTTTTGTAACTGTTTACAGTCAGCTTTGAACTTAACTATCTTTAGTAATTTTGTATCATCTGCAAGCTTTGTCACCTCATTGTTTACCCCCTTTTCCATATCATTTATATGTTGAAGAGTACTGGTCACAGCACAGATCCTTGGAGGACTCTGCTATTTATCTCTCTCCATTGTGAAAACTAACAATTTTTTTTCCTACCCTTTGTTTTCTATCTCTTAAACCAGGGGTCGGCAACCTTTGCTGGCCCCTGTGCCAGCCCTGCCCACTGCACCCTCAGCAGGTGCCAGGGATGGGGCCAGCAGGTGCAGGGGTGGGGCCAGGGACTTTTGTCTCCTGCTGGCCTGACTTCCCAGTAGTGGGGTGGGGTGCGGCCAGCCGGCTCTTTTCGCCTGCTGGATGCCGCTCTTGTGGCCCCAGGCCCCACTGGGAGGCGGGGCCAGCGGGGGGAGCCTGAGTGGTGCTGCTCAGGATAGGCCTGTGTGCTGGGGGTTGCTGACCCCTGTTTTAAACAGTTGCTGATACATGAGAGAACCTTCCTTCTTATTCCATGACTGCCTACTTTGCTTAAGAGCCTTTGGTGAGAGACCTTGTCAAAGGCTTTCTGAAAATCCAAGTACACTATATCCGCTGAATCACCCTTGCCCATGTATTTGTTGACTGCCTTGAAGAATTCTAATAGATCGGGGAGGCATGATGTCCCTTTACGAAAGCTGTATTGACTCCTCCCCCAACATATTGTGTCTGATAATTCTATTATTTACTGTAGTTCCAGACAATTTGCCTGGTACTGAAGTTAGGTTTACCCAACCTGTAATTGCCAGGATCTCCTCTGAAGCTTTTTGGTTTTGTTTTTTAAATGGTGTTACATGAGCTATCCCCCGACCATTTTTTACAGAAGCCGATTTAAGTGTTCCATGCCAAACTTAATATCTACAATTTCATATCTGAGTTTCTTCAGAACTCTTGGATGAATACCACCTGGCTGTGATGACTTATTATTGTTTAATTTATCAACTTGTTCTAAAACCTCCTCTATTGGCACCTCAATCTGGGACAGTTCTTCAGATTTGACACCTAAAAAAAGAATGGGTCAGGTTTATCTCCCCCCCATATCAACTGCAGTGAAGACTGATACAATTAATTGATTTAGCTTCTGTACAACAACCTAGTCTTTGAGTGCTTTTTTAGCATCTGTATTGTCTAGTCACCTCACTGAATGTTTGGCACATTTCCTGCTTCTGAGCTACTTAAAAAAAAATTGCTTTTATTTTTTGTGTCGTTTGCTAGTTGCTCTTCAAATTCTTTTTTGGCTTGCCAAATTGTACTATTATACTTGACTTGCCAGCGTTTATGCTCCTTTCTATATTCTTCAGTAGGATTTGACCTCTAATTTTAAAAAGATGTCTTTTTGTCTCTAACCACTCTTTTACTCTAATTCCAAAGGGGTAGCCGTGTTAGTCTATTGTAGAAACTATTGTAGAAAGACAACAGAGTCCTGTGGCACTTTTAAAGACTAACAGATTTATTTATCGCATGAGCTTTCGTGGGAGATAAAAGTGCCACAGGACTCTGTTGTCTTTCTACAATAGTTTCTACAATAGACTAACACGGCTACCCCTTTGGAATTTGACTACATGGAGGGCACTGAATACAGCCGTTTGAAGTGGAAATCCATCAACTTCATGAAACAACAGAAGTGGGATTTTCTCCCACGAAAGCTCATGCGATAAATAAATCTGTTAGTCTTTAAAAGTGCCACAGGACTCTGTTGTCTTTCTACAATAGACTCTTTTACTCTGTTTAGCCATGGTGACATTTCTTTGGTCGTCTTACCTTTTTTTTTTTTTTAAAATGTGGGGTATACATATAGTTTGAGCTATATTATTGTGTCTCTAAGGTGTTGCCATGCAGTTTGCAGGTATTTCGGTCTTGTGACTATTCTTTTTCATTTCCATTTAACTAGCCTCTTCATTTTTGTATAGTCCCCCTTTTAGAAATTAAATTCTTCTGTGGTGGGTTTGTTTGGCATTTTCCCTTCTATAAGGATGTTAAATTCAGTTACATTATGGTTGCTATTACTGAATGGTTCAGGTATATTCTAATCTTGGACAAGACTCAGTGGACAATTTAGGACTAAATCAGGAATTGACTCTCTCTTTGTGGGTTCAGGCCTAGCTGCTCCAAGAAGCAGTCATTAATGGTGTGTCTTGGAAATGTTATCTCTGCTTCCTATCCTGAGGTGACATGTTCCCAGTCAAAATGGGGATAGTTGAAATCCCCCATTATTACTGGATTTTCTGTTTTAGGAACCTTTTATGTTGCTGAGCATTTCGCAATCTCTGTCAGATCCTGGCCAGGTGGGGCAGCATGTTCCTACTGCTCCACTCTCTTATTCAAGCCTGGCATTTCTATTCAGAGAGCCCCCCCAACTGCAAAACTTGCAGGGGTGCCCCTTCAGTCTCTGCTCCAGACAGGTGCAATGCAGAATTCCTCCAGGCCCAGCTTGGAGCCTCAGTGGCACTCCATTGATGAGGCAGGCTTTATTGCTGGCACACTGCAGGTGGTCAGGGATGCTTTTCACTGCTGTCTAACAGTTGTCTAGTGAACGTTCAGTAGGGTGACCAGACAGAAAGTGGAAAAAAGTGAGATGGGTGTGTTGGGGAGATCTGGTCACTGTCCCCCTCCCTGACAGCACCTTGTGCCCTGCGGCTCCCCAGTCCGGCTCTCTCCCCCTGGCACCCACAGATTCCCCCCATACCCATGACCCCCACAGCAGTGGATCCCCTGCCTGGTTCCCTCCTCTCAGTACCCTCTGGCCCCTGGTCCCAGCTTCCTTCTCCCTCTGTGGCACCTCCCGCCTCCATCCAGCTCCCCTGCCTGGCTTCCCCCAGCACTTAGTGCCCCCTTCTTCCACTTCCTCCCGTCGCCCACACTCATCGAAGTGGAGGAAGAGAGAACCTGCAGCAGCGTTCCATTTTCCCCTCCTGCACAGCCCAGGCACTGCCTGGGCTGCGCATGGGGGGCGATTTAAAATGGCTCCACCAGCCCCAGCTCCAAGTAGCATGAGGAGCTGGAATACCAAAATATGGGACAATTTGTCTATTTTAAACTAAAAATATGGGATGCAGGGCTAAAATAAGGGACTGTCCATACATCCCGTTTTTAAAGGGTCACTCTAGAACATTGCCAGGCAAGGAGCATCAAGAGGACAAGGGTGGGATGTAGACCTGTTATTGTGGCATGTTTCTTTCCTCTGCTTCGGAGCTCTCCCCTGCATCCAAGAAAGAGCAGGAAGAGAGATTCCATTTATTTATCTACTGCAAAGGCACCAGCCAGCATTCTGAGCCCCCACCACTGCCTAAAAGCGACCATGCAGGGGGGGTTACAAATCAGAAATCAGCCATAGGGGCCACCCATCTTTGTCCTTCCCCACATCTACCAGCAGTCAGCAGCTAGCAGAGCCAGTCACCCCATCATCTGCCACAGCTCCCTGCCACAGCTGCTTCGGGAGGCAGACATTCAGGGTGGCCCAAAGGTCAGCAAGTCTGGGCCATTGTGCCCCACAGGGGACAGCCTTGACTGGAAATGGGCCCTTACTCTGCCAACAGTCAGGAAGGAGGGCTGGGGCACTGTTCAGGGCACACAAAGATGAGTGAGAATAAACCTAAGGTTAAACGTTGTTGTAATTTAAACCAGCGACTAAGGGATTATCAGGCTGTGGTTAGATACCTGCTATGGTACTGTTGGTTAGAGGTGCCTGAGCATGGCCCAGAACATGATTGCAACTAATGTTCTGGCCACCACCAGAGATCTTGAGACAGAAGAGTGCTGACTTATAAAGCAAGGCAGGCGGTTCTCTTGGTCCCTCCTTTTTGGAGTCTCTGCGTTGTGCAAAGCAAAGCATTCTACCAGAGCCTGCACGAGCGGTTCTATACCATCGGGAAGTGAGGGAGGCCCTCACCTGGCCCTAAGCTTGCTGTGGATTACAGCTCTCACAGTCTGATTGGTTACCATTTTGAGCACAACACTTCCAAGGCAATGCAAAGAAGGATTCTCCCTTGGTTTTGAATTTCTTGTGATTAATTTAAACTAGAGCTTTATTCTGTTCATTCAGTGCTCTTTTTCTGGAGAAATGTCCTCTGTTTAATGTTATGTTAAAAGGAAGCCACACACGCACTCGATATCTGTTGGTGGTGGAACACCCCAATAGGTGACTGGAGCAAGAGGACCTGCTGGGAACTGACCTGACACTCCAAGCAAATGTGCTGCAGTGTAAAGCTGGCACTACTTGGATGTCTGGCAAAGCACTAGCTTCTGAAGGAGCTACTTCTCCAGGATGGGCAGGTTAGAGGCCAGGAGCTATCTCAAGTCTGTAGGTGGTTTGAAAGGCAGTGAAATGTGGAATCTACCACCCAAACGGTGGGGTGGGCAGGTCAGCAGAAACCCAGATGTCTTTCTTGGAGGAGATGGTAAATGCACTGAGGATTCTTGCAACAAAGGTTCACAAGGACAATCCACCATGTCTGTTACATGGACAAGTTCTGTCACAATAAACTGTTAACAATGCCTAATCCCTGGGTAGCTGGGGGGGGAGAATGGGCTCTGCTGCCCATTTTTGATGGGTGGCTGATTCTGAATGGCCTGACTGCTCTGCACTTCCTGCTTGTTGGAAGGTTCTTTAGCAGCCTTTGTTAGAGTGGGACCCAGGGGCTTTTGACAATCCCTCAGTTACACAGGGTGAGAGGCCACTGCTGGGCATGGCAAGCTCCCTGGGGGTAGGAGCTGATCCACCTCCTGCACATCTCTTGTTCATGTGGAGGGAGACTTGTCCTGCTTTTTACACATGCTAATATAGATATCTGAAAGCCAATAGTGCTTATACAATGTATGCAGAGAGAAAGAGAAAGAGAGCGCGAGAGAGAGCACTAATGCTAAAAAGATGTCAACTAGATAAGCTAACCTTCCCAGTGCATTACCTCAGCTCCAAAGTTTTCCACAGGCCCCGGCCATATTAATTTCAGCAAATTAATTTTCCTTCACAAAAGCTTTTGGTTAGTTTGGGATTAAGGATTCTTTCAAAGTTCATTGTTTTCCCAAGCTGCCTTGTTTTGCCGTGAAGTTTACATGCCTGATTCTATAGGAATTTAATCTCCCTCCCTGCTCCTCCAGCAGTTCTGTTCTCTGAAAATCTGTTCTCTGCTTTAGTGCAAATTGATGATGGAAGATAGCACTGGGCCTTTCTGCTTCTATTTAACATGTCAGCAGGAAAAGACATCTGTTTGCAATTACGGGTATGGCTGAGTTGAAGGACTGGCGTGGCAGATTGTATAAAGCGATAGGAAACAGTTATCAATTCATAATTCTTCATGTTGTACAGAGGGATATATTTCATTTGAAATAATTAGCCTTTTTTACAAAATTAAGGAATAAACTCTGAGATTATTATCAAGAGAGATAATATTAATTATCAAGAGAGATGCTGTCCAGGTAGAGGGTCCCGTTGCTTTTCTGTCCCAGAGCAGCAGCTATGGCTTTGGAAATATTTTCTGTTATTTTGGGTTTGAACAGCATCCTTTAAGCCCCATTCCCTGGTGGAGGGTCGATGCCCAACATGTCAAGAGGCAAAGTGGAAAAGCTGACTTGAGAACTGTTCCAACCTGTTGATACCCCACCCTGGCAGATATGGGAGTGAATAAGGGCCAAGTGGTGCCTGGCAGAATTGGCCAATGGTTGGAACTGGGCTGACCTTCAACCAGAGTGGTTTTGAGGTTTTGAGAGATGAGGGTTTTGTCTCTGATTTCCCCTTCAGTGATTAAGAATGGGAGTTAATGCTGGAGAAAGGTACAGGATGAACAGCTCACCCCTGCCCCCTGTGACTAGGCAGCAGCAATGCAAGATTTCTATCCCCTCCCCCCTGGTGCTCTGGAATCCATGTCTCCTGGTAGAGGAGATCTGTCTCCATGATGCTTTCAGACCATGGCCTTTCTGCTGGCTAGCCTGTGTCAGTTGCAATGGGTGGATTATGTGACATGGGTGCTGAGACCCACTCGCCCACCACACGGCTACCAAGCCATTGAGAAGCAGTAGAGGGCACAAGTATCTGCCTGCATACCAAGCAGGCCTGAGATCTTGGTGTTCCCCAGTCCAAAGGAGGGCCCTCACACCAAGCTATAGAGTCACTTTTTCTAAGGCCCCATGCCTCAAGCATGTTATGCCAAGTGGAACAGCTTCGACAGAAGCTTAGCCAACAGTCTGGTAGCTAGGATGGGATCAAGTTTCTGCTCCAGAATAAGATTCAAACGCAAGCTTCCCCCATCCCACTGGAGAATGCCCGGTACTAGGCAGAGAGGATCTCCACACGGTCCTCCTAAGCTGTGTGAATCTCACCTGTTGGTTCCTGGTTTGTTTCCTGTTTATTAAAAATCCCAAAGGGTTAAAATGCCTTAACTCCAGAAAGAACATTGTTGGATCCAAAATAAGGTTTTGTTTTCCCACAACTTTTCAATTCGCCAGATTTCTGGAATGGTTAGGTTTTGAATTGACTCAAAATGACTTTTCTCCAAATTTCGGAACTATCAGTTAATGCAAAATTCAGTGACATACCCAACTGTATTCCTCATCTCTGCAGATCAGGCGTGGGGTGGAGGAGCTATGGCTCCCTCTATCAGGGGTCACCTAGTGGCCTGAGGGGAACTCCCTCTCCTGGGGTGCATCACACTTGCAAGTTAGGTTGACCTAAACAAAGCCGTGTCCACACTGGGATTTTATTAAGTCGACTTAAGCATTTCTTTAAGTTGACTTAAGGAAATCTTAAGTCGACTTCATAACACCTAGTCTTAGGTCGACTTAAGCCTTAAGTCGACTCCTTAAGTCGACTTAAAGCCAGTGTGGACAGAGTTTAGCGCCTAAATTGACCTTATTAAATTGACTTAAAGCGTTAAGTCGACTTAATAAGGTTGACATGTGGCTATGTCTACACTAGAAAAGTTAAGTTGACTTTAAGTCGACTTAACAAAGTCGACTTAACTTTTCCAGTGTAGACATAGCCTTGGTTAGCCTCCTTTCTAGGAGGTGATGGGAGCTCTTGAGCCAGGCTGAGGGAAAGGCTGCATATGCCCTCCTGTCCCACAAGGTCTCCTTCTGCTCTTTGAGGGCTGTTCCTGGCTGGCTGCAGGGCATGCTGCCTTATGAGTTTGCTCTATCAGTGCACCTCTTCCTGGCTGCCTTCAGCTGATTTGTCAACACCCCAATAGGCTGCTGTATTCCCAGCTGTGGTCAAGAGACTCGGAACATGTTCAACCTCATTTAAAGAAACAAGAGACTAATAATTAATTAATTAATTGATGATGGTTCATGCTGAGGAATGTTTCAATGTGGCAGTCAGTGCTGAGAAAGCTATTCATACAGAGTAACCGTCCGTATGCTCTGTCTTCGAAAGACCCTCCTCCAAGCAAAAGATCGACTTGGACTCTGGAGCTGCACTCTCCTTCGCAAGCAGGGGATTCTCAGTTGCTCCTGGTACAGGCTAGGTGTGATTGTTCCTTGGCCTGCATGTGGTTCCAGCTCGCAGCAGAGAGTAATCTGTGTATGGCCATGATAATGGGCCACAACTCTTACTGTAAATGTGGAGAGATCATGGGCCAGGCTCCAGAAAGCCAGTCTCTTTGGTGAATGTGGAGATGTCAGTCTTGCCCTAGCTATACATGGGGGGGATCAGTGTGTAATGTACAGTAAAGTTAGGGGGTGAGTGCATGCCTGGGGGAAGCCTGTGGAAATTCTGCCAGAAATTAAATCTGTTCCAGTGTCTCTGGTTTGCTCAGAAGAATGATTTCCAGACTGCTTTAAAGCGCATGTTCAGATCTGCTGCTGTTTCACTCTGGTCTGCCTGTTCATCTGTCCCTCATTTACCTAGGTCCCTCTCTGGTGAAGAGCATCTATAGCATTTGACTGCCTTTCACAAATCAATTATAACCAAGCGAATATACTTTAGGAATAGGGGCCACAGGGCTTAGGCAGCCAAAATGTGTTCAGCAGGGACTGCCTGTCTAAAGCAGATGAAGGCCAGCAACACTATCTTATTCTCTTTGAGAGAATTCTCTGCACAGCTGTTACCATTCCTGACTTAAAGAAAGGGATTTGCGTTGCCTGCCAGCCTCTTGCCCAATGGCTCTTGAGGGTACTTTTTAGAGTCAAGTGGCTCTCCAGATTTCTACATCATGGCAAAGCTCAACATTCAATTCCACCTATTGGAGCCTCCTTCTCTAAAATAGATAGTGGGACCAGTCCCATGAATAGTGCTCTAGGGGAGGGCAGTCTCATCAGTTCCAGCAAGAAGGGAAAGTCAAGGTGTGTTGGATTGGACTATATGCATGCCATGGCTGAGTGACTGTATGTCCCTGGGGAGTTGACACAGGTTGACTATGAGAGCTACAGAGACCAAGTCCTCCATGCTTACTAACAGATTGAAAGGAATGCAGTGTTGGACCATTGCAAATAATGCCTCCCCTGTTTCACATCTACAGGAGATGGATATTCTTAGGAAGTAACATAAAAGGCTGAAGTCAAATATCTGGGACCACATGCATAAAAAGAGATAAAATTGCATGGTAACAGAGAGCAGCTGTCCTGTAATTGTGCTGCAAAGCAAGTATTTGCACAGTTTAGGCAACCCCTCCGTTTTCTGAATGTTAGCCAAGAGAAGAGGCTTAAAATCCATAAAACTTGGCTATCCCAGGATGGATTCACTATGTGGAAGACATATGCTGTAGCATGCAGATGGCATGAGCCCAGGTCCAACACCGGCTGCATCTTAGCTAAAGGCAGGGACATTAGGCAGCATGTTAGCTCCTATTTTTCCATATCTCAAACAAAAGATCAGAGAGAGAGTGGGCTGTGCAGGCCCTTCTTACAGGATTGGTTATAGAAAACAAACACCACCACTTCAGCTTCTCATGCTGCAAGCTACAGCACTGCAGAGAATTCACCTTGTTTCGAAAGCTCTGAAATGCTGGCCACTCTGTAAAGGGCAACTGCTGCTATGTGAGTACTGAGCTCATCTGCGCTACTGGCACCAGCAGACAAGTAGCTGTGCTTTGCTTGCACCTAAATGCAGTATCCTTTTCAGGAGGCTGCTTGGATCTGCTCTCAGCGAGTTTCCATCCAGCTGAGAGGGGACAAGAATCTGGCTTCTCTAAGACAAAATGCACCTTAGCAGGGCTGGAGGAGGGGGAAGGACCCAGTAGGGCCCCATCTGCTGGTGGAAAGGCTGCACAGCTGCAGGGAGTTGGCTCAGAGGACAAGGTCAAGCTGAGAAATTAGCTTGGGGGTTCAGTAAGGGAGTTCTCCAGGGGGACCTCTCTCTTGGAAAATCCTGGATTTCAGGGTGCACATGGCAGAAGCTGGGTGAATAAGTGGATATCATTGCTGTGCCAGAGCATTCAGTCCACTTGGGTTAAAACCTGCTCTGGGCCCTCAGCTAATGCTAGCACCACCACTAATGCTGCAATAAAGGAGGTAATTCTTTCCCCACCCCAAAGAACCCCCGGCACACACTGGAGAGAGAGGGATGGAGAAATCAGAGGGGCAAACGTCCTGGACCAATTGCCCAACTCCCTGCTGCTCCGAGTGTTTCTGAGACAGATACCTTGCAAGGAAGCTGGGCAGCAGAATTCCAGAGCACCAGAGAGAGCTCAGCAGCTGATCTGCTGTATTCTCAGGCAGACCTGGCCCTGAACCCTCCTCGCAACAAAGAGTGATAGGCTATGTCTACACTTACTAAAATTATTTCAAATTAGTTAATTCGAACTAACTAATTCAAACTAATTTTAGTTGGTTCGAATTAGCTTAATTCAAACTAGCATGGCCCCACTGAATTGTTAGTTCGAACTAAGCAAGCACTTGCTTAGTTCGAATTAGCGATCCCCATTCATTTCAATGGCCGGTTAGTTCGAACTGAGAAATTAGTTCGAATTAACATGGCCACATTGGTTAATTCGAACTAGTTAGTTCGAATTAACCCTTAGTTCGAATACCCTATTCGAACTTATTAGTTCGAATTAAGGAAGCCCTTAATTCGAACTAACTAAAGCCTAGTGTAGCCATGGGTTTAGTTAGTTCGAATTAAGCCTCCTTAATTCAAACTAACTTGCCAGTGTGGACATAGCCATAGTGTTCATCATGCTAGCTGCAAGGACTGCATCAGCATAACATGCGTCCTGCAAGATTACCCTGGAGTGGAGATGTGGTTAAAGAAAGCTCAAGGACTGATAAAGGTGGGACAAATCATAGCAGGGACATGACAGTCCTGAGATCATGCTGAGGACTGCTGGGCGCTAGCCAACATTTTATTAACAGTACACAAGAATCAGATGAATAGCAACAGCCCACACTGCATTGCACAGGCACTGTGCCCAGACAGAATGTCAACCAATGTCACTCTGCCCTAGACAGCTGCACCCGTTACTGTGGCACATGCAAACCCTACATCATCTGCTTCTGTGCCACCCAGGAGCTAAGAATGATACCACAAAAACCTGTATAGATGTTGCACCAGAAACCAACATCTCTGCCTGGTTGCACTCTCATGTTGTACTATGTGGTATTAAGGTAATTGGTACAAAGTGAAGCTGTAGCAAATAAACTGTGCATCACTTACCCTGTATCTCTGCTTCTAGAGTGTTTGTGGGCCTGTGAATGTTGGACAGAGCTGTCCTGCTCCCAACAGAGGGAGAGTGTCTCTGGTGGGGAGTGTCAGGGACCTGGGGTCAGAAGGTTGGGGGGGATAGAGAATCAGGCACGGGACCATGTATGTTTGGGACAAAATCTAACACCAGTGCTGTTCTGCAAGATGGAAAGATGATAAAGATCCTCAACAGAGCAGGAATTTTCATGTCCCAGTGTGCTGCACTGTAAGTGACAGTGCCTTTCAGTGGCACAGGTAATGTGTGACTTTCTCCAGCTGTGAAGCAGGTGGCTGACAGGCCTCTTGCTGCTTGGCTCCATTGGAAGGTTGGGGAGGGTGTGTGAGATGGGACCACTGGGTTCCCCACGCTGCAGATGTTTGATCCTAAGGGAGCAGGAATGTTCTGGCTTCATTTAAAACTCCACAGCTGTTGGTCATGTTCAAAACATTTATTTTTACCAAAACAAATTCAAAACATAAAAGATTTTTTTTAAAGTCTCAAACTGGAGCCACCTAGAGACATTCTACCTCCAGTGCCATGAAACAAGGGCTGGCCCAGTAGGAGATGTGTGCCAGAGATTCACCAGGGATATCCCATCTCTCTGTCTACATTGGCCGCACTAACCTAGAGCAAACTAGCTCCCGGTGTGCTCAGTCCCTAGACACGCCTTGTGTAAAGGGGGAAGAATAGCCCTGTCTGGGGCCAGGAATGTGCATGTGTCAACGCAGCACCTAGTGCTGGGGTCCCAGCTCTCAGACAGCCCTCTAGGTGTCCCCGCAATACAAACAAGATCATATTGACCAGAGGAATTGGCTCCTGCCCCCAGGAACCTGAACTCTGACTAAACAGCCCAAATGATTCATCCATACAATGCCTGGGATGAATGGCAGAAGAGGATCAGTCTGGCAGCATTGTGGATGTGTGAGAGCATCTCCTGCATAACTGGGTTAACTTTGGTGGGCTGGCTGGAAGAGGTGAGATGTGAATGAAAGGGAGTGAATGCATGCATAGGGAGCAGAGCTGCATGGGGAAAGGCAGGAGAAGAAGGTGGGAGAGAGGTGGAAAGGAAATAGGTAAGTAGAGGAGCAGCAGAAGGGAAGGAGAACAGAGCTGGGTGGGGACACGTACTTGGCACTCACTGGTGACATGAATCAGCTGCCACAACTTTCTTCTTGCAGCTCATCACTGGAAAAATGACACATTTCTTCCCCCACTCCTTCCCATATCTGGTGCCCTGAATTCCAAAGACAAAAAAATCCCAAAGGTGCAAGAGGGCAGGAAACACTTAGTCCAGGCCTGGGATCTGGGGCCGGAGGGACAGCAAGTGAGAGCCACTGTGAAATAATTTAATATCCCAGTGCATGCTGTTTTCTGAGGACTCCCAGTCCCAACCCAGCCTGCAATAGGTTCCTGAGGCTGGTGGTTATGAGAGACTTTATAAGAAACATATTTCCAGGGTGACTTAGAATCTTTGTTTCCCATTATCTTTGATCATGACAAAGGAGAGATGTAGTGCATGAAGTTCTCCTGTCTGGCTAGGATTAATGGCAACTCTCTTTCCATGCTTTTCAGAGGCTTCCCAACAGGCAGCCCCAGCTGTTTGGCCAATTCCTGCCTGGCCTAATGCAGCTCTGTGGAGTGATGGAGGGAAATAACTTCTCACACCAGTTGGAGACAAAAGCCAGATTTCATTTCAGTCTGAGCAGAGACTCTGAAAAGGCAGAAGGGAAGGAAGGAAGGAAAGGAAAGGTTTTTGCAAGGAAAACCTTGTCTCTGTGCAGGGATGGGGCATTATCAGATAGCAATGCTGGAGCCAGAAAATCCCCCCACATGCTGCACTGAGAGGTTCAAGCAAATCCACTCCAAAGCCAGTTCATTAGCTTTCACACACGAATGGGCAGATAAACTGCCAGGCCAGATGTGTGGGGTGATGGACATTCAAAGTCATTTTCATGGGCTTGTCAGCTGATTATTAATAAGCAATTAGTTTCCATAAGTACTCCACCTCAGGCTTCCTTTGTGGGTTGTGGCATTTCATTAGAGGGCTGGAACAAAGTCTGAGTGGGAGTGCTGGGAGCCACTGAACCAAATTGGAAACCGTGGCTATGATGGAAACCCCTTCAAACCAAGGAGCACTCTAGCATCCCTTTTCCCTGCAGCCAAGTCTCTCATTATCGTTTGTATGACCATAGAGTCTAAGGAGCTCCCCTGAGGTCCGGCCCTTACTGTGAGAGTCCTGGCCCTAGCGAGCTGATCACACCTGTGCACAGTTCCAGGAGTGCCCTCTCTTATTACCTGGGAGCCCCACTTCAAAACCACCACGTAAAATTGGGCTCACACCAGCCTCAGTTGATCCAGAGGGCAACCGAATGTGATACACTTTTCATCAGAGCTCTGCCACCCCACAGGGCAGAAGCCCCAAGGGATCCCCCTGCCACTGAACCCTGGAGTTTTTATAGCCTCTTACCAGAGGATCGTGGGGAGAGGGCTTGGCAGGCTCTGGGAAATAATCTAGGGAAATTTAAGCCCTGCCTTCAGAGTTTGTACTATGAGGGCATGCTAGGGACCCCATAGTTAAAGCCAACCCTTCCACTATACATACATTGTTTTCTGCCCCCTTTGGCTTTTGACTGAAGGCAGAAATCTGCTGGATAATCACAGAGTTAAGGCAGGAGAAGAATCTTTAGTGAGAATTTGGAAACTTGAAGCTAGACATGTTCATTTGGGGCTTAGTCCCAAGTTAGCTATGTTTAATTGTCACCATGCCATCTCATGTTCCTGCGCTCCCCTTTTTCTCACCCCAGGAACTATGAGTGTTTCAAGTCTCATGTCCACTCCCTCAGAGCACAGGCTTTTGCACAGAAAGGTCGTGCTAAGCACACATCAGCATAAATCTCCCTTTGCACTTTGCAGCTATCAAGTTGTTTGTAACCAGGGATGAATGAAGGCTATGTGAGTGCCAGTCAGTGATTTTGTGTGTGTGTGTGTGTGTGTGAACCTGTAACCTGGGAAAGATTTCATGTTGGAATGAGCCTGAGAACTGCACACACTGGCTTACGGGCTCTTGTTGATGTTCCTTACACAAACTTGTTTCCCAGGAGAAGCCTGCATTCACCTGTTAAGAGAAGAGCAAACAAGCGGCTGAGAATGACATGTGAGTGCAGAATGGGAGGCTGAGTAGGGTGATTGATAAGGCAATGAACTGGAATGTATACCCGAATTCAGTTTCTATCTCTGCTGTGTGTACTCCGCTTGTCACTGTTTGTCTCCCCTCTTTTGTCTGCTCCTTAGAGCACAGACTGTTTCTCACCTATGAATACAGTGCCCAACCTCATGGAGCACTGACCTGGGCTGGGATCTCTGGGGACTACCAGAATAATGCTGATAAATGAAGGAAATAAGCTTGAACCCCTGGCACTATGTGATGGATCTGCACTATTCACTGCTGGACTGACACCTCCTGCTGGTTGACTGGGGATTAGCTTCAAGCCAACACCCACATCCGTAGTCGGCATGCCATCCCTACTTCCTACAGCTGCTAGGACCTACAGCATCTTCTTTGTGACTTGGCCCTCTGGCCAAACCACAATACATGCTTCCCCCTTCCACGGGAGGTTTGACTCCTCAAGAGTTCAGTCACTTTCCCAGCAGCCACTGTAGTTTCTCAGTCCTACCACTTATTCAGTGATGCCTGTGTCACTTATTCCACCACTTCCTCAGTGGCTAGTGGGGGGAATCTGGATCCCCAGAGCAGGCCTCCAGGCAGAGGCGGCTTTTGGGGTAGGCGAAGCAGGCGCACACCTAGGGCCCTGAGCTGTAAGGGGCCCCATCCCCTGCTTCACCTACCCCAAAAGCTGCATTTGCCTCAGTCAGTAGCAGGAAGAGGAGCTGGCCTCTGGGGTAGGGACCAGTGGAGGACAGCTGTGGGTGGTGGTGGGGGACTGGGGCTGGCAGCAGGGAGGGGGCTGTGGCCATGGGGGGGGGGGGAGCTGGGGCCAGGGTGGCGGGGAGCCGGGGCTGTGGGCGGGGACACGGGTGGTGGTGGGGATCCAAGGTCAGAGAGGAGGCCCCCACAGGCCTATAGGGGGCCCCAGAATGGGCCTTCGCCTAGGGCCCGCCATAGCCAAAGGCCACCTCTGACTCCAGGTCCCAGCCAAGGGACCCTATAGATCACAGCCTCCTGCTGCACCTTGAATATCTTTTCTAGCTGCTATCTCCCTAGGCCTCTTCCCCCAGCCCTAGCACTTTTCTTGCTCACCCTCAGGGTCTGCTATAGTCCACTGCCAGCAGTAACCACTGTCTTAGGTGCCAGAGGCCTCTCAGCCTTCAAGAGACAGAGCCTTTCCTCTAGGAGCTCCAGTCACCAACTGCTCTACTCTGCCCTCCCTGCAGCTCCTTTATATGGGCCTGCTGGCCTTCAATTGGTGGTTCCTCCCAGCCTGTCTGCTATTGATCCTCCTCTGATGATTTTTTTTATGCTGGTGCAATTCTACTTACTATCTACCTAAGGTACTTAGAGGCAGTGCTTTTTTTCTAAAAAAAAAGGTACCGGAACTCCTATTGATGT
>ML685820.1:4727444-4737854 GCA_007922175.1 Pelusios castaneus
CCCGGCCCGTCTCCTTGTCCCCCCACCCCTCTCCAGGCCTCCCTCCAGCCCCCTTACCTGGCCGGAGGCTGGGAACCACAGGGACGGCCGGCAGAGCTGCTTGCCGGCCAGTCCGCTCCCGCCCTGAGCACGCTGTAACTGCGCATGCTCAGGGCGGGAGATTTAAATCTCCCCAGCCCGGCCCAGCCTGCACAGCTGGGAGGGAGCACCGGCGGGGAAAAAAAGGTGCCGGAACGCCGTTCCGGTGCGTTCCGGCAGAAAAAAAGCACTGCTTAGAGGACCTCTGTTACAGTAGTATCTGAGCAAGGAAGTGACATCTCCTGAGTCCTAGCACCTTAACCACTAGATCTTCCTTCCCTCAGGACACCAATCTAAGTGAGAGAAGAACTGCCCCAGGCTCTCCTCTGATGGAATACAGAGCTGCTGAAAAAGGGAGTCGAGTCACATTGACAGCAGCTGGTAAAGCCCTGACGCCTCACAGGATTGAGCCCCTCTGCCAACCTTGGGTATCCCCCACTGGCTCATACTGTCTGGGATGAAGGAGAAGGCAAGGGCCTTTTGTAGGTGGTAACTGGCACAACGGGGCTCCTCTCCTTGTGCCAGGACTGGGATGATAGCTGCGCTAGCCGATTTGTTTATTCACTCTGGTTTTTAGTCAGTACCTTACAGTGGTAACAACTTTTATTTTGAATGTATGAGTTCATGCTTGTTAATCACTTCCAAATGATATTGTCTAAGGCTATATTGTTTCAGCATTCAGCCACTAATTTTTTAAATCTCTGAAATAAGACTCGGTTTTTGAACATGTGCCGGAGAGTTGTTCCTTTCCGCTATGTTTTGAACATACACATGTGGTTTAATTCAACAAGAGGACTGAAGGGGACATTCTTCCATCAGGTTGTGTGTTTTTTTTTCCCTTCAGTGTTGTCTCTGCCAAACCACCTGGCTTGATGCCACCAGCCGTCCAGTGGATGGTACAACTGTGGCTGGAGGTTAGAGTACTGTGGTAGAGCACCTTCTCCACCTCAGTGAATCCAGTGCTTCCCCTAGCGATGGGTCAAGGTATGCCTTCATCCCTCAGAATTTCCCCCTTCCAGAGCTGGGTGAGGATAACACTGTTCCTCCAAATGACCATTCCCCTCTGCTCTCGAGTCCCAGTCTCTGGGGCTGCTGGCCCCTCACTTCTTCATTGGGGCTTTGGCTGTTCCAGCAAATGGCTGGGTGTCTGGGCCCCAACCCAGGGTCCCTACAAGTAGTAGTGTCCTGCTGCTGGTTTCAAGAATGCCACTAGCTTCCTTGTGGCCCCTCAGCTCACTGTTCACTCCCTGCTTAGACCTCCTTGCCTGGTGAGTCTCTCAGTCTCTGATAGCCCCCCCAAGGAGTGGCTGTGCCGAATCAAACACACAGTTCAGTCCCCCCCCTCTTGCAGTGTCTTTTCCCTCAGGTCTGCGCCTGAAAAGGTCCTTAGCCCTGCTTGGGCAGGGTTTCTCCCCAACCTCTGTATCTGTGGGGTTCTCTCCTGCAACCCCCCAGGGCACCACTCCTCCTTTGGTACCCTCCTTGCCAACATCTGCACCACTCTGTCCGGCAGCTCACCTCACTCCCACAATTCCTATCACGCATCCCCGTCTGGCTGGAGGAGAAGCTTTTAACAGGCTCCAGACAGATCCTGGACTGGCCCCAGGTGGCACAATTAACTAGGATTAAGCCCCTCTTTGGCTCCACATGGAAGAGGTGAGCCTGGGGCTGATAGAGCTGCATTCTATCACACTCCTGTAGCCACCTGGTCTGACCCTGTCACGTATCCCTCCCCCTTGCCTAACACCATGGACTCGGGTCATCAGACTGCACACTTGTGATAGACCAGCCGTGTTGCCATGGCAACTTCCAGCCCTGTGTTGTACGCTAAATTGGAACGGTTGGAGGGACAGGAACCACTTGATCACCTGTGTGTTCCTTGTATTGCTGTATCCACTGGAGAAGATGGGGATATAGTCATGCCTCCAACTGGGATTCCTTTTTCAGTCAGTGAAAATTATTGCAGAAGCTTGTGGTACTGTTGGGTTCTGGCAGCAGCAGGATTGGCCTGGACCACGGGCCGTGGGACTCTTCAATGACCCCCAGTTCCAACATTTTCTTCACCTCAGCTTTTGTTTTCTCCCTTTTGTCTTCTGTGGCTCGCCGGGCCTTATCGATACCTTGGCCCTGGGGTTTATGATGATGTGCGTCCATCATTCATTCCAGCTTTGTTGAGAATGTTTTGGTTCCGGTTGACCATCTTGGGTGACTTGGCCTTTTGACCTGGTGTTGAGTCGGGGGATATCTTCATTTGCTTGTATGGGTTGCTTTCCTGGGGCAGGACCTCCAGGATGATCATGCATGTTTTTCAGGACTGCCAAGGCTTCAGAAGGCTGACATGGTAAACCTTCTCTTGTTTCCAGTGACCCAGCGTTCGCACCTTGTAGTTTGTCTCTCTCACAGGTTCGACTGCTTCATAGGGCCCCTTCTACTAAGCCAAGAGCTTGCTGTCTGCTGTAGGTACCAGAACCAAACCTTTGTTCAGCAGTTACGATGGGTCTGCTGGGCCTCCAGCGCTTTCTCCAAGTGTTCCCATACAACATGGGTGACTAAGGCTATCTGGGCTCTCCTCTGTAGCACGTGTTCGATTATGTTCCTCCCTGGGATGGGCTCTTCTGCCCAGATCTCCCTGACTATGTCTAATACGCCACAGGAGTGATGCCTGTATAATAACTTGAAGGTGGAATGTAAGCAATTGCACTCACCTTTGGCCTTCTTGCTTCATTCAGGGGTCTCCCTTCCTCCAAATAGCAAGAAACTGAGGCATCACTCATGCAAACAGCTGTGCTGGTTTATTTGCAATAGGGCAACAATAAAACCCATGTCCAATCAGGCCCTATAGGCCCTGAGGCATAGGGCTCCTGTCCTTACAATACCAGGAGGCACACACTGTTCCTCAGCTCCCACCTTCCTCCCTGGCCATGCCTCCCTGGGTATTTCCCCAGCAGACTTATTTATCCAAACCCAGCCAGGGACATAGCTGTTCTCACTCCCTCCTCAGGCCAGGGTCTAACAGGGCCTAATCAGTGCCATCAGCTGGGGCTCTTCTCCCCTGCCTCCTACTGCCCTGCTAATGCCTGTTACTCTGTCCAAGCACAGGGTGTAGGCCGAGTGCAGGCGGCAGAAGCCCTGAGGGGCTTGTTTCCCCTTTACTCTGCTACAGGGAAAATCCAGTGGAGGCCTGGGGAACCTTGCGTATGGTAAACATGAGGTAAGGCAGTAGGGTATCCCAGTCCTTTGTGTCCCGACTCACTATTTTCCTAATCATGGTCTTGATGTCCTATTGATCTTCTCCACAAGGTCATCCATTTGTGGGTGGTAGACAGAAGTCTGCTGGGCCATACATGAAGCACATGGGTCCTTCATTAGCTTTGACATAAAGGGGGTCCCTTGTTCTGTCAGTATCTCCTTTGGTAGTCCTACTCTGGTGAAAATCTCCAGTAGCTCCGTCACTATCATAAAGTCCGTGTTTCCCAGGGGGATGGCCTCCAGGTACTGTTTGGCATAGTC
This sequence comes from Pelusios castaneus, assembly GCA_007922175.1. Taxonomy (NCBI): domain Eukaryota; kingdom Metazoa; phylum Chordata; order Testudines; family Pelomedusidae; genus Pelusios; species Pelusios castaneus. The sequence continues at coordinate 4,731,033 of ML685820.1, forward strand.
TAGGATGACAAATACATATTGGTGGCCTCAGGCATTGTTCTCCAGGGGCCCCACCACTTCCATGGCTATCCAATTGAACGAGAACTCAATAATTGGCAGAGGCGCTAAAGGCACCCTTATGTGGGGACAGATGCTGTGTAGCTGGCACTTGGGGCAAGAGGTACAATAGAGCTGGACATCTTCATGTACTCCTAGCCAGAAGAGCTTCAGTAGGATCCTTGCCAGGGTCTTCTACTCCCTAGGTGCTCTCCAAAGAGGTGACTGTTGCTAGGCTCAGTGCTGCCTTTTGGTGCTTTTGTGGCATCAGGAGTTGCTGCACCTGCTATACCTGTATCTATATGACCTGGCATAGCAGTCTCCCTTGATTATGAGGTAGGGCTCTGGTTCCCAGGTTCTCTCCATGGGCACCCCTTCTATTTCAGCAACCTCCTTCCTGGCATTATCATGTTTCAGATCTTATGCTTGGTCTCACCCAAAATTTTCCCACTTGGGACTGTTGTCTGAGCTGAAGGGAACCTGTGTCCATCACCCCTGCCCCCATCTGCTGCCCACGTCTGCTTGCCTGCAAGGGCAGCCTTCTAGCCTCGGATCAGGATCCAGATTTCCAAGGCCTTGGCTGCCCTCCTTTCTGGTTTGGCCTTCCTGACCCTCCCAGGAACAGGGAACAGATCCTGAGCTAACTCAGAGAACATTGGGGGATGGCTATCTGCTGGGGATGACTCATTAATTTTGGGATTCCCTCTTCCTCTAACCCCTCTGGTGGGAGTAACCTTCCAAACCGCAGGAACTCTCTCCCTCTGAGTACAGGTACAGGAACGTAGGACCTATTCCTGCTGTCACCTTGGTGATATTCTCCTGGACCCAGCTATTCACCTGGATAGTAGGGTAAAACTAACATTCCTATGGACACATATTACCCCCATGTGCTTGGCCTTCATCAGTGGGCTATGTTCCACTAGTTTTCCTGAGATGAGGGTGATAGCATGTCTGGAGTCCACAAGCACCATGGTCTCTATCCTATTCAGCATCCCTGGCCTTGTATATTTATGTGGGGTCATTGCATTTGGGAGTTGTGTACAAATTCAACACTCAGCCAGTGGAAAATACAGTTCTTCTGACCCAGTTTAATGAGAACAGATGGAAATTGTTCTCATTAGGGCAGCTCCCAGTGACTTCCACCAGAACAGGGCTCCACTGTGCTAGGTGTGGCACATATATGTAGCAAGAGACTCACTCTCCCCCGAACAGTTAACAATCTAATAGGCAAGGCAGACAAATGGGGGAGAAGGAAATTTGATTATCCTTGTTTACAGACTGAGAAAGTGAAGCACAAAAAGATTCAGAGCCAGATTACCAACACATCTTGGTGTGCTGAGCACTTATGAAAATCTAACTGTGAGGATCACAATGGAAGTTGCTGGGAGCTGAGCTTTGGAAAATCTGGGCCCAATTGTGGGTGGGAAGTACTGGGAAATCTGGCCCCTGTGACTTGCCTGAGGAGGCTGTGGCTGAGCTGGAAACTGAACCCTGATCTCCCAATTCCCAGTCCAGCACCCTCAACACAAAAACCACCTTTCCTCTCTTATCCTGGAAAGCTTCTTCCTGGCTCATGCTCTTGGAAATGCTTGAATGTGTCTGAGGCTCTTATCTCCTTCTTAATGTGATAAATGCATTTTGTGAGTGTGAAATAGATTTGCATTGACCAAAAACTATTGTTTCTATTAGGGATAGTGAATGTGAGGCCTCTAATTTCCATCATACTGTGTCCCTCATCATCTCCTATTATCTACTTATGGTCTGGCTGTTCCTGCAGCTATAGGTCTCTCTAGCACTCTTTGCATTACTTTCTGCACTCTACCATAGCCAGTTACATCACCCTCTATAGTGGAAGCTTTGGACCAAGGAGTTACCCACCCTGGCACTGTTCCATTCTGTGGACTCCATGTTAACAGGCTTTCCATAAGCTTTTCTCCCAGGACTCCATTGACAAAATATCCAGTAACTCACGCTGGACTTTGAGCTTTCATTGGCTCTGCTGTGCATTAAATTAACACACTCAGAAATGTCATTTTAATTTCAGGTTGGCACTTTGCCCTGGCCAAATGGCTCACGTAGGGATGCCTCAAGTCAGGTACCTAGATCCAGATCTGGGCATCGGCATCCCTAGTACAGATTTCAGAGGTTCTGGGCACCTGCACAAGGACCTGGGTAGCTTTGGTGGGAGAGGTGCGTGTTCGGGGCCTCTGGAATTCAGAGCTCATTTAGATGCAGAGCTTTATACACCCACGCCTGAAAGCGCCATTCAAGCATGTTCCCCAGAAGTAAAATCAAGGAAGCTCATCCTCTTTCTTCTGTCCTATTGCAGGGAGCCTGATGGCATTCAGAAGCAATGCTGTCCCAGAGGGCGCTGGCTGTGGAGAAGGCAGGCAGAAGACTTTTTCTGGTTCTGGTGGAAGGAATGACGGTTCTGGCTCTGAGAGCAACAAGGCAGCCAGAAACCTGGAATGGCTGAATCTCGTCTCATCTGATTTAACCTTCCTTGTCTGGTGGAGAAGGGGAGCCCGTTCAGCCAGATAAATAATTTTCTTCCAGGGCCTCACGGGGCCTGCACGGTGTGTGAGTGTGGGAAAGGTTCCCACCAGACCCAAGGCTCAGAGAGGCCTTTCATCTCAGCAGCCAGCACGCCCAGAGCCATGAATGTTGTCATTATACACTTCATTTGTTAAGCGAGTGCTGTGTGGGAGCATGTCAGCCCAGTCCCAGCTGTCACTGCTCAGGACAAGCCATGTAAGCCAGAGAAAAATCAAATAGCTGTGTGGAGTTTCTGAGGAGATATTTGGCTACAGGTAACCCAGGACTGCGCCTTCTGCATTGGTGTGGGGTATCCTCGCACACAAGTACTCCCAGTGCATGGATATAAGCAATCTTAGGGGAAATCCTTACCATGCTCCAGCTCCGGGGGCAAGAAAGTGCTGCCACTGATGGTGGCTGCAGGGCAGCTCAGAGCTAAGTGTGCTAAATCACGCCATGTACATTACATCCTCCTTCCTCACTGTCACTAGGAGATGAAGCAGGGGCTAAGAGAAGGCACAAGATGCAGCAGTCAGAAGTGAGGGCAGAGAGACACCAAAGAGGTTGGTGGCTGGAAATCTGACAGAGAGTCCCAGGCTCTGACAAGGAACTGAACCTTGGCACAGACCTGCTGGTCAGCCTAGGGAAGCCCTAGTCTTCATTGATGGTGGCAAATTCGCTGCCATCAGATTGATCTTCCGAATTGACTGATTGGGTCTGTAAAGACCCGCTCAGCCAATCAGGAAGTTGATTGCTGACAACCACCCTGGTAAGCGGAGTAGCGCTGAGTCGAATGGAGGGCATTTCCACTGAAGACACTGTGGTGAGTAGGCAGTTGGAGGGAGATACACAGGTTTTTTAAGTACTTGGCCTATCTCCCTTGGACTGCCACCGAAATCTTGCCATGGTGTAGACCTGCCTCAAGATGGGTAGAGAAAAGCTGAAGGTATTCAGCGAGGCAGAGATGGGACACAAGTGGTTGGACCTGACCCCTAAGGAGTATCTTACTCAAAGACATAAGGGGTACTGGAGAAATTACACACACAATTCTTTCTCTCTCTCTTTCTCCCTCCCTCCCTGTTTTCCTACAGAGAGAACGTGTATTGTGAATGGAGAAAGCTCTTGGAAAGGGGCATGGGTTTCATTCTTCCTGGCAAGTGTCATGCTGAGGTCCAGTAAATGATGACCATCTGTCCATCCATCATCTTCTAAGTATGTGAACTCTAGCAGGTTCACTTCTCTGACCAGAACCAAAGGACACTTCTGAGCTTTTCCCAACTCTTTGACTATTTTAAAACACCTTCCTGCTGTTTCTCCCTGGGATTATTAGCCAGGAACATTAACAAAATCTATCACTGAAAAATGTTTACACAGTGGAATCTGTGGCAGGAATCCCAACCCTTGAAGCAGATATGCTGCCATGATTTATATAATCTGATTGGTATGGAAATGAAAGCAGAATCTGGATCTCCTGATGAACCTAACAGGTCCGTCTGCACTTTGAGGTTCCCCAGGTTTCCACAGGAATTCAGAACTTGTAGAAGGGTGCTACTCCTGGGTTGGGTAGTCTCTGTTCTGCACAGCAGATGCTATCGCTGTGTGTTCGAGTGGTTCTAGATTGTGCTAGGTTTGTGAGGGATTGGTGCCTTTGGGAATCTTCTCAGCCCAACAGGGACCTGGTGGATCTTCCATCTCTGAACGGAAATGGGTCACACCCTGGGCTTCTTGTTGAGCTGGATGGAGCTATTTCAGGAAAGCTGGTGCCAAATTTGTCAATCAGACAGTGATGAGTAGGGCCAATTTACAGCAGGGGTAAATATCCATGCTGAAAACTGGTGCAGTTTATAGTACCAGTGGAAGGGCAGAGGGTAGAGTGTTTGTTACTGAGGTTGTGAGATGAGGAGGAGGTCGGAAGGTCACAAACTCATTTCAAAGAGACCGTCTGTCTGCACAAAGCAGGGGGTTGTTTTTAGAGTCTTGGTCGTTCTCTCCTGTAACGGATATGAAAATGTAAATGGAGCAAAACCATGGAACAATTTGACATGGGTTAACCAATGTAACAGGACTCTCAAGTGCATTCCCCCTTCCATTCCTGCTTCCAGAGCATCACCAAAATATTATCCATGATGCTGTAGCAATCAACTTAGGCCCCAAAAGGTCAGAAGCCCCTCTCAGGACTCAAGGTAATTCAGTCCACAGCTCAGTCCAGGGGGCTCTTGCCAGGCTTGGCAAAACAGGTCACAGCTCCTAGCCGTTCAGACTAATTTACTCAGGTCAGTTTCTGGAAGCTGAATAATGTGCAGGCTCCTATAGCCGAGGAGACCTTTGGAATCTGCAGTTTTATTTGCCAAGCAGCTAACTTAACTGATGTTTCAATGGCATATTAAATGGCACTGTTTGTGAGCATTGAGATGAGGGTTATTTCAAATGCCCAGTTCAATTCGAGCACCCCAGGAATGGGGCACAAAGCAGCAGTGAATGGAGAGTGAAGGGGCAGAGCTCGCATCCTGGCTTCAGGCACCATTTTTTCAGCTCCCTGTTTCAGCTGCTCAAGGGCCTCACACACTCATCCCCCTCACATGCTGGCTGTGTGGGCTGAGGTGAAATCCAGCAGGGAACAGAAGGATTGGATCAGTTCCGATCACAGTACCTGGACAAACAGTTGCTGATTCAGGCCAGGGCCAAAGAGACTCAAGGGGGGCTCTGGTCTGCATGGCAAGGGCTGTTGCAGGTGAGAACCGAGGTACGGTGGCAGAGATTCCCCTGATTGTGGGCCTGATCCTGAAGTCAATGGGGTTTAATGGTGCTGAGAGCGTTGACGATCGGGCCCATTCTGCTAGTCCTGAGGCCAATGTTGACTTGAATGGGAGCAGGGTTTGGCCCTGTGCCTGATGCCAGTGGAGGGCACCTGTTTGTTGCATGCCTAGGAAGTGGTAGGGTTACTCAGTACAGTCACACACTCCCATTAGTGAGCAAATGGGAAAGGAAAATGAAGGGCGGAGGAAGGGGGGGTCTTCTCCCTCCCAAGATGTGGGGAAGTCTACACCATGCCGAGGAAAGGAAGATTTGGTGACCATGAAGTGGCATTTATTTATTAAGATGAGGGTGGTTTTTGAGGGAGAGATTTATGGTAGAAACTGCCTGTAAAAGCTTTAGGAGTGAAATGTTGCCCAGAGCATGTGTGGTCTTCATATTCTTTCCTCTCTCCACGGAAACAAAGTCTGAGGCCATAAAACTGCCTTCCTGCCAGCTGGTCTTCATGAAGCCACTCCTTGCAGTATCAATGCGCACACAAGGGGCTGCTCCTGCCTGGGAGCTGGCAGTGTGCTTCAGCCTCCGATCTGGTGCCAGTCTAGCCATTCTCCTGGCTGGGGACATGCTCTAGACAGGCAACAAACCCTTCCCCAGGGAAGCGTGAAGTAGGGGATACAGTGAGAGCATTCACGTTGCTTGCCACCCTTGATGGAGAGCCCGAGGAAGCAGAGACTGGAGTTGATAGCTCAGGCGTTCTCCAGCTCTGCTCTGGTGCTGTTCAGGGTACTCTACCCAGCAGCCAGGAGCATGCTTTCAAGTGTGGGCTGGCCTACACCCATTAGCTCCGGCTCCGCTCAGGGCAGCGTGCTACAGATCGCAGCAGAACAGGTGGTGTCTCCAGCTAGCCAGTGAGAATGCGCCCAGTGGGTTGGGCAGGATTGAACCTGGGTGGCTAGCTCAAGCCTCTGCCTGTGCCATGAGGCTTACACTGTTACGGTTATTACACTAGCTGGAGTGGAGCTAGGGTGTCTGTCTGCCTGCATTGGCAAGTGCCCTTCCATTGCTTAGGCTATGTCTACATGAGAAAACTTGTCCCGCAATAAGTTATTGCGGGACAAGTAAAGTGCAATAAGTATTGCGCTTTCTCATGTACACATGTGCTCTTTCTTTCACAAAGGAGCATTCACCCTTGGAATGCTCCTTTGTGAAAGAAGAGCAGTGCATGGTGGGCACCTGTCTTGTGCTGGGGGGCCGGCTCGAATTGGAGCTGGTCCCCCAGCACCGGCCAGGGGTTCGGGTGGCGGCAGGAGCGGCCGGCCGCCACCTGATCCCCCGCTCTCAGCTGAAGCCTCCGTGCTTAAAGCGCGGCGGCTACAGCTGAGAGCCGGAGCCCCGGGGGGCCGGCTCGATTCGGAGCCGGTCCCCCAGCACCGGCCAGGGGTTCGGGTGGCGGCAGGAGCGGCCGGCCGCCACCCGATCCCCCAGCTGGGCTCCGCT
>ML685820.1:4737954-4788338 GCA_007922175.1 Pelusios castaneus
GGGGGGCCGGCTCGAATCAGAGCCAGCCCCCCAGCACAGTCCAGGGGTTCGGGTGGCGGCAGGCGCTTCTGCTGCCACCCGATCCCCCAGCTGGGGCAGCAATCAGCTGGAGCCCCGGTTTAAAGCACCGAGGCTTCAGCTGACTCCCGGAGCCCATATGTCAATTTCACTGCTCAGCTAGAGCAGTGAAATTGACATATGACAGCTCCGATGTCCCAGAGTGGCCTTGATTGGCACGCTGGGACATTTCCGGAGGCCAATCAGTGCGGGGTAAGGGTACACACAAGCTCAAACGCGCAACAGATGATCCGCAACAGCTGTTAACACTCTCGTCGGAGTGGTTGTTGGAATGCGCATCAACAAGGCGCTTAGTGCACAGCAACAACGTTTCACATATGTACGGTTTGCTTGTTAACGCGCGGTAATGTTTTTTAATGCGCAATACGGTGCTCGTGTAGCCACGCCCTTAGTCTGTATGCATGATTGCTTTGTGATGGCAGCCTGGAGTGGTTTCACTGTTGTCTTGATCAGTCCGCTTTGACAAGACTTCTGTGCATTGCAGAAAGCCCTGGGGGTTGGATCCCACGGGCAAAGTACTAAAGCCTGGTGTTGAAAGAAAACTGATAAACATCCTGCTCTCCATTGTGCTCCTTTAACCTTCTCAAATTGCAGCTTATCATGCACAATATGGTAATAAACTAGTGGAGGTTCTTTCTAGCAGCAGCGCTGACGATGCTTGTCACTACCAACTCCCAAAGGAGTATATTTTTGTGATGTAAAGGGAGTTAGAGCCATAAATCCACATGGACTAAGAGAACAGCATAAGATTTAGGCATCACAAGTTCCTTGTATATAATATGTCCAGCTTCTAGAGACCATTGATTTGCGATTTGCTGGGCATAATTACTTCTGTTCAACATCATCGAGCTGTTTTCAATACACTTCTTAATGCTATTTCTTAAAGAATTTCATCCTATCACCCAGCTTTCCATACGGAGTTAAGTAGTAGAAAGAAACAAAGCTAATTAGTACCTATTGATCTTTTTCTTTGGTAATTTCAGTCGAGACTTCAGTGGAAGCATTAGACAGTGACTGGTAGTTCTGTTCCCGTGTGCAAGGCTCAGGCTCTGAGCAATGTGGGTTCCATATTTTCTGTCTCCATGGCTTGATTTTGCTCTGTTGCTTTAGGGACTGAAGCCAAAGGCTTTGGAATAGGGCTAGCATATTTCATCACAGTTCTGCATGAAAAGACTGCTGGAACAAATGAATTTCCTAATATAGCAGGATCAGACATGACTTGTACAGTCTATTTAGTCATTTCTGAATGCAATAACCTTGTGCTGCAACATGACAAATGAAATGTGTCTCCATTTCCCACCCACCGATTTAACTGTGCCACTTTTCCTTTGTGTGCCTATTGTGTACTTCCACTGAAAGCTCTTTGGGGGCAGCCGCGCTAGGTCAGCTAAACAAACAAGGAGTCCTGTGGCACTTTTAAACACTAACAAATTTATTTATCGCATGAGCTTTCGTGGGAGAAAATCCCACTTTGTCTGACAAAGTGGGATTTTCTCCCATGAAAGCTCATGTGATAAATAAATTTGTTAGTCTTTAAAAGTGCCACAGGACTCCTTGTTTGTCCTCTTTGGAACAGGGACTCTCTCCCTAGGTGTTTGTGCAGTTTCCAGTGCAATGGGGCTTGGACCCTGATTGGGCCCATGTACTGATGTATAAATGTTAAATAATGCTCAAGGGAACAGTGAACATCTGTGGGAGCAGAAGGGTGAGACAGAGTGACCAGAGGAGCAGCAGGAGGAGAGACTCATAGATTCCAAGGCCAGAAGGGACCACTGTGATCATCGGGTCTGACTTCCTGCATAACACAGGCCACAGGACTTCCCCCAAGTAATTCCAGAGCAGATCTTTTAGAAAAACGTCCAATCTTGGTTTAAAAATTGTGAGTGATGGACAATCCACCACAACCTTTGGCAAACTGTTCCAATTACTTTAACTGTTGAAACTGGACATCTTATTTCCAGTGTGAATTTGTCTAGCTTTAACTTCCAGCCAGTGAATTGGGTTATGCCTTTCTTCACTAGATGGAGGAGCCCACTATGAAATATTTCATTCCCAGGCAGGTGCTTATAAACTGTGATCAAGTCACCCCTTGACATGTTATGCTAAGAAGATGGCGCTCCATGACTTTATTGCTATAAGGCAGGTTTTCTTATCTTTTCATCATTCTTGTGGCTCTGTTCTGAACCCTTTCCATTTTATCAACATCTTTTTTGACTTGTGAACACCAGCACTAGACACAGCATTCCTGCAGCAGTTGCACCAGTGTGAAATACAGAGGTAAAATAACCTCTCTGCTCCTACGCGAGATTCCCCTGTTCATACATCCAAGGATCATGTTAGTTCTTTTGCCCACCGTGTACTGGGAGCGCACGTTCCCAGTACAGCAGACTGTCCACCACAAGCCCCAAATTTTTTTCAAAGTCACTGCATCCCCAGGGCAGTTTCTTCCGTCTTGTAAGTCTGGCCTGCACTCTCTGTTCCTTGATGTGCGCATTTACCTTTAGACACTTAAAAATGCCTATTGCTGCATCCAGTTCGTGCCCTGCTTACCAAGCGATTCAGACCTCTCTGAATCAGTGTCCTGTTCCCTTTATTATTTGTCAGGCCTGCAGCCTTTCTCAGGGATGACTTTGTAATATTTTTCAGGGCATTGACAACCATGTTAAATGGCACAGGGCCAAGAACTGAACTCTGTGGAATCCTACTAGAACCACACCCAATTAGTGATGATTCTCATTTACAGGTAAGTTTTGAGACGGATCAGTTAGCCAGCTTTTAACCCATTTAATGTGTTTAGTTTTATATTGGTCTAGATTTTAAATAAAAATGTCATGCTGTACAAGTCCAGGGGTGTCAAGAAGCAACAAAGCTCTTGAGAGATTCCGGACCTAGAGGACTGGTTGGTAGGTGCATGGGAGAGATGGAGGGGGCATTGTCAATGGCAGGAGGAGAATGCCTGATGGTCCAGTGGTGCACACAGGAGGGTCTGAATAGAAACGATAGAAGAGCAGGGGAGCAGGAAACATGACTTGATGGCCAGCAAGGCATTATAGGCTATGTCTACACTTACTAAAGTTAGTTCAAATTAGTTAATTCGAACTAACAAATTCGAACTAATTTTAGTTAGATCGAATTAAGTTAATTCGAACTAGAAAAATTTAGTTCGAACTTAGCAAGTGCCATTCATGGCACTTGCTTAGTTCGAATTAGCAAATTGCATTGAGTTAAATGGGCCAGTTAGTTCGAACTAAGCAATTAGTTCAAACTAACTTGGCCACATTGGTTAATTCGAACTAACTAGTTTGAATTAACCCTTAGTTCAAATAGCATATTCGAATTTATTAGTTCGAATTAAGGAAGCCCTTAATTCGAACTAATGAAAGCCTAGTGTAGCCATGTCTTGAATTAGTTCAAATTAAGCTTCCTTAATTCGAATTAACTTGCCATTGTAGACATAGCCTATAGAGCCCTGGGTTGTACAGAATTAGACCAAGGAGCAGCAGGGGGTCAGGGAGCAGTTAGACACAAAGGAAGAGCTGAGGGAACTGAAAAATGCGAAAAGGTCAAAACAGGAGAATTGAGAAGAGCAATGGCCGTGTTATCCAGAGTCTGAGGCAGCACGTTCATTTCTCCTTTCTGAGTAAGACTGTGCCATTAGAAATACATTCCCATGGATCTCAAGGTCTGCACACACTGGGTGCGACTACACTTGAAAATTAAGTCGACTTAAGCTTGCTTAAGTCGACTTTATTAAACCTCGAAATAAGTTGACTTAGGGTTTAAGTTGACTCCCTAGAGTCGACTTAAGCCAGTGTAGACATGGGATAGCCCTAAGTTGACTTAGGGCTACCCCAGGACTACACCAATGCCTTCCCTGCTGGGGGGGGGGCACAGGGGGAGCCTGGCATGCCCCCCCACAGGGCAGGGCAGAGCCCTGCCCACCCTGCCCCTATGCCCTGCCAGGGTCCCTGACCCCCTTTGCCCCATTGTACCTAGGTACAATGGGGCAAAGGCTGGGCCCCCTGGCATTGGGCAAAGGGTGCCCCCCTGCCCCTGTGGACCTACCCTATGTCCCCCTAGCCCCTGGAAGTCGACCTAGGCGTCCAGCGTGGACGCTCTAGTCGACTTTGTAAGTTCCCCCGAAAATCGACTTTAATTTTAAGTGTAGACTCACTAAGTCGACTTAACTAAGTCGACTTTAAGTCAACTTAGTTAAAGTCGACTTAAAATTACAAGTGTAGACATAGCCACTGTGCCTTGCTCTGGGAACGTCACTGATCTATGTAGGCAGTGGTGTTGTAGCTGTGTTAGTCCCGGGATGTTAGTGAGACAAGGAGAGGGAGGTAATATCTTTTATTGGATCAGCTTGTGTTGATGAGAAAGACAAGCTTTTGACCTTCTATGAATGGCTGTTGCCACCAGGAAAATCCCTGGCAAACACCAGACCTGTGTTAAAAGAGTGCTAAAGTCTGGGCTAGAGGCCAAGTTGCTGCCATTCACTTTGCCTGGGGCATACCCCATACAGGACATGGACAGCTGCTTGCTAAGAGCTATTGGCCAGAGAATGTATATTATACTCACGTACACTCCACTGCCACCAGGGAGAGCTGCAGAAATGGTCTCTGTGACCCTGTAGGACAAAGGCTCCCTGTCACCACCAGTGTTCCCCAAACCATACCGGGGCCCCCTAGCCACTCTGCAGGAATGTGCATTACGGAGTTCTCACAACTCAGACGTACAAAAGGCTCTTCCATTTACTAGTGGTTTGTTAAATAGGGCAATGTTCTATAGAGAGCTCAAGTCTCTAACAGCGATTAACGCACAAACATAAAGGTCAGCTTAAAGCACCAAGGCTTGGAATTCCAAGGGCACACAAAATTCAGCTGGGCCCCTGCCTCCTTTAGGCTCATTTGAAGACCGCAGCCTGAAGCCAAAAAAGTCCCATATGTACAGTCCTAGTTAATTTCTTTTGGCCGAAGGTGAAGAATGTCATCCCAGGTTCACAGTTCATCTCCACACTCTGCCTCCCATTTGTTACAACCAAGAGAAGAACCACAAAACAAATACAGCCCAGTGATCTTTTTCTCTGCTTTCTGGCAAAGCCCCAGGACTATTCCTCTTGGTCAGCTAAGGAACAAAATCCCAGCCTCCTGATGCTTTCAGTGAGCTGAAAGAGCAGCTCAGCGTGGCCAGAGGAAGTCCCTGAGCACCTGACCACAGCAGAAGGACTAGAGATGAGAGCATTCCCGCTCCACCAACTGGAAGAAGTGGTGGAGTTGCAAGGCTGCTTGTTGTCCGTCCCGGGGATGCACACCAGAACATGTTTGCATCTCAGACTTGTATCCATCCCTGCTGGGTCTGGGCAGGCCTAGTCCAGGCTAGAAGGAAGAGAAATGCAACATTTGTAACTCATGGAGGAGAAAGGCTACTCCTAAAACCATAGCTTTGCCTCAGGAAGGATACCCAGCAGAGGACCCAGACAGGCAACTTGCTGGCTCGTCACATTCAGTGCCATTGAATTACCATCGGCTTTAGTTGGCAGACCCCTGTTCTGCAGGCCCATTGGCACAGATCTGCTCACCAATGCCTGTTTCAGACTCTGGGCACCTACTTTAGGGAGCCTAATTATATATTCAGATGGGGAAATCAATCCTGACTGCCCTGACCTTTTAAAAGCTCTCCTGGCCCATGGGGGATTTTCAGCCCCTCCACTCCCTTCAGGGCAAAATCCATTGAATGACACTAAGCTCCTTTAAAAAAGGACCAGCCCACTTCCTGTAGACCACTGAGAATATTAAAGGATTGGGGCTCTGGGGACAGAAAATGGGAACATGGCTTCTTAAATGTAGTGGGAATCCAGCAAACATGCTGAGGGGCTCAGCTATGAGTGAGCAAGGAGATTTGTCATTCAGTCTGTGTGCGTTCCACATGGGCACCAGAGCTGCAAGACTCTGACCTGCTGCTCATCAGATCATTAAATTGCCTGGGGCTGTAAGGGCAACTCTGCAGACTGTCCTGTTTGTGTCCCTGCAAATTGCTCTTCTGACTTGAACATCCCGCACCTAAACCCAGCACCCCCTTTGTGGGAGGGTTTCCTGCAGCTTCCTACCATCACTCTGCTATAAACTTGACAGATATTGTGCATATAGTCAGCTTCAAATGAGCATGGCCTCCACATAGACTCATGTCATCCAGGAGCTCTCTGGCCCAAAGCCAGCTTGTGGCTCAGCTCGTGCAATTGTTTCCCCCTTCCCGAGAGATTTGTCTGGCTTGGCTGAATCTTGCGGTGGATGCAAAGGTTTGCTGTCTGATTTGTCAATGCTGAACCTCCCACTGAGGTAATTTCATCTCTTTCTGCCTAGTGCTCTTTGGCAGCAGGTCCTGCGCTTGCGTGATGCACTAGACAGGACAGCTTTGGGAGGAGTTCAGCAGCTTATCCGCCGTTACCGGTCCCCTGGCATTTCTGCTTTGGGAGTTGCTGTTGGGATTCTTAGGGCTTTGGATAAAAATCTCCAGAGCCCCGGGTTTACATGAAAAGTGTGTGATGTAGGTGTAATTCTTTAAAGCTCATGCCACCCCGAGCCAACGTGTTTGCTGCCTGTGCCTGCTGCCCGGGTTACCAACCCTGAGGCCTGCCCAGTGTGTCTGAAAACACCCTCTTCCGAAGCTGTGCTTGTGGAAGCACGTCTCGGCATTAGCCGGCTGCTCTTCTGAGCGGAGCAACATTCCACATGGAGGTTGAAGTCACCATCAGCGCACAGCAGGGGCTGGGACTAGACAGCCAGCTGGAAATGGCACAGGCACCTTTCCTACAGGGCACTGAGCCTGCATGTCAGAGATAGGTCATGCTGCTTACTGCATTTCAAGACTTGCCTGTTCTGCCAATGAGTCCCTGCATGTTCCTGTCTATTTTCTAGGCCATCAAGACATTCATAGGCTTGACCTACCGTGTTACTGATATTTGCTGGAGCCAGGCTTCTGCCACTTGCTTCCTTGTCCTGGACACAAAGGGCCCGTCAGCTGCATGACTAGAGCTTGCATGAGAGACACGCGTTGTGACTGGGACTGTAAGAAGCCTTGCATGAGCACAGGAGCCAGCGTGGTGTGCTGTCCTAGTGCGGAGAGCTGGGTAGGTGGCACAGGAGGGTGACGGCGATGTTCTGCATTTAGGTCTCGCCATGCTGCGGAAAGGAGTTGGGGAATATTGTTGTCATCTCTTATTTCACAGTCTGGGAAGCTGAGTATCAGGGCTCACCCAAGGGTGAGGCTGTGTAGCCTTTTTAAGGGCCAGACTCCAGCCACCAGGCTGCACAGACATGGAGGTCAGATGCAGGGAACCAAAAGGTGAGGGATACCAAAGAGAAAAGGAGGCATGGCCATGGGAAGGACCAATGGCATGTGCACCCTGTGCCCTTGGAACAGCGTGAGGTGTCATGGGAAGTGCCTCCAGCAAGCACCGAGATGGTGACACATCAGGAGCAGGCAGGCAGAACCTCAAACTATGCTGCGTTATGGTCCCATTGACTCACCTGGCACTGGGCAGTTACTTCAGTGCCGCCGTGTCCTCCCAGGCAGTTCAGCTCTCTGACCGGTGACGCCAGCTTCCCCGTGTGGCTGGGGCAAAGAGCTTCTTCTAGACACACATGAAGTGTGTGCTCCTTTCGCATTAGTGTTCTCTACTCTACTGCACTTTCGCATTAGTGTTCTCTACTCTACTGCACCCTGCAAATTCCCCTGCTCCCGGCTGGCCCTGTGTGTAGATCCTGATCCGGGACACTTCAACAGAGAAGGCACACCAGGCTGGCTCATGATGTGAGAGCTACACTGTAGGACGCTCTCAGCAATGAGCTATGGTGCTTTTGCTAACATGGACCGAGTGTCCTTGCAAATGGGAAAAGGGCAGCTCTGCCACAGCTGTTGATGTTCAGCAGAAGATGCCTCGGCTGCTGTTTCTGCTGCTGCAGGCCCGTGTCCTCCATTCCCACACCCCACCGGTCAGCACAGTGTGCTGTGCCTGCACATTGTCTTCCATGAGCACTTTGGTGTGCCCTGTAAAGACACAGCTAGTGGGTCCCGCGCTGCTTTGCAGCATTTCATCTCAGTGGGATGACAAGGGCCAAAGAAAAAGAGCCTGAGAATGGTTGAAACCACAGCTGTGGCTTCTTGCTGTGTGTGGAGGGGTGTTAATTCCATTCAGCAGCATCCCAGGGCACTGGTGGCTGGTAGCAGCAGGGAACAAGGGCTCCGGGCCTTCCCGCTGCAGACATTGTCTGCCCCCAGAGCCACAGCCTCATCGGCAGTGGTGGAATATTGGTGCCATCTCATGGTGAAGGAAGGGAATGGGCAGTGGAGAGAGAAGCCAGGAATCCCCTGCTCCAAACCATGCTGAGAAAGCAGCTCAGCCTCTGCTGGGGCTGTCAGCCAAGGCAGTGGCGACGCACCACAGGGGAGCACTGGGGAGCCCTGTGGCCATGCAGCTCCTGCTGACACTCCTCCCTTCTCTTCTTCCGGAACGATCTCTGGTGCCTCTCAATAAGCCCTTGAGGGAGGCTAGTCCATTCCTTCTAAGCCCCCGCTCCTGAGCACTCAGCCTCAGGGAATCGGAGCTCCTGTTGCCTCCACTTCCCTGTCCCAGTTACCACAGCGCATTGGCTATGAGGGCAAAGTTCTCTATATGGCAGAGAGCCAGGGTCGCTCCCTCCCTCACCACATGGCATGCACATAAGGTGCTGGCACTAGCGTTGCAGCCCTGAAGTCTTCTGCTGTTCCTGTTTGGCAGGCACAATACAGCACTTAGGAAAGAGGTGGACAAACTAGAGGAAGCCCAGGGGAGAGCAACAAAAACGATTCAAGGTCTACTTTAGAAAACATGACGTATGAGGGAAGATAGAAAAAATAGGATTTGTTTGAAGTCTGGAGAAGAAGAGACATGGTAATAGTTTTCAAGTACATAAAAGGTTGTTACAGGGAGGTAAATTGTTCTGGTTAATCTCTGAGAATAGGACAAGAAGCAATGGACTTAAATTGCAGCAATTTAAGCTGGACATTAGGAAAAACTTTCTGACTGTCAGGGTGGTTAAGCACTGGAATAAATTGCCCAGGGAGCTTGTGGAATCTTCAGCACCAGAGGTTTTTAAGAGCTGGTTAGACAAACACCTGTCAGGGATGGTTTAGATAATACCTGATCCTGCCTTGAGTGGAGGGGCCTGGATAAGAAGACCACTCAAGGTCCCTTCCAGTCCTATGATTGGTCCATGAGAGGTCCCTATTGTTTTGTGTGGGTGCTCTGCAAGGAATGGCTGCAGACATGATCCCCAGTGTCTTTTTAAGTACAGAGGTGAGGGGAGGGTTGGGGTTTATTTAATAACAGCCTAGTAATACCCCATGGAAGGGTTTATAAGGTTACCCAGGGTTTTAGCTGCGTGCCACTAAAATCAGTTCCATAGACCACTGCTTGGAACTGAAGTGGAAGGGAAGCTCCCAGAAATGTGCAGTTGGTTGTCTTTCTGTTAAAGAAGATGCTCTAGAATCTAGCCTGACATCTCTGTTATCCTGCATGTGTCTCAAACATTTCACTGGCCTCCAGCTTTCAGCACAGTCACCAGACAACATCTCCCCTGCCTTTGCAGATGAGGCATTGCCTGCTGTGGAGGGACTGAGAGCCTTAATTAGGAGGCATTCAGTCCCCCCCTGTGTTCAGCAGCCTGCTGCTGTGCCACCCACCACAACATGAAGTGAGGGGCTGCCTCTGACTGGTGATTTCCAGAAGCCAGGGCCCGTGAGTGCAGAGAAAAGGAATACATGGAACTTTAAAATCAGGGCCTGATGGAGGAAGTGGCCTGTGCAGGAAAGAAGCAGGGTTCCAGCTTCTCAGGGCGGTGATTGTTAACAAGCCAAGCTCTGCTCCTATTAAGGGTCAGTGCATGAGGATGCATTAGAAAACAAAGACCGCATTTCCCGGGAATCTACTCACAACAGAATAATGTCACTGCCAGCTCCAGTCCCCATCCACGTGCTTCAGACTGGCCACTGCCTGCTTTAGGACACTGGCTTTTGTCAACTTGCACTTCAATCTCTTTGCAGCACCTTTGCTGTTATCCCTCTCCGGTCACTCACCTTGCGTTATTACCGATTGCTCGTCGGCCAGCTCTTTCTTCCTGGAGGAGAGATGTATCTGGGCTGAGTCTAAGAAGCCTTGCTAAGTTTTGGGAACCAGCATGTGGCGTTTGCAACTGTGTTCCCAAGAGGCACTGCATGTGCTTCCCATGAGACCCACCCCAGGGCAGGGATGACGCACCCTCACTCACAGATGGTTTCATGCTTGCCAGAAGCATGCTATCAAGAGAAGTGTGCATATGAGTTAGTGATCATGGCTGGAATCGGTGAGGGCCTTTCCTTATTGCTCCTTTGAGCTCTCTTACATGAAGCTTCCACGTTGCAGACTCCATGTCTCCAGCCTCTTAGTTCTCTGGCGTAAAACACAGTGGAATGGAAAGAGGCAATAGAAATAAAAGGAATGGGTCCAGTTCTCAGCTGGTGCCAGCATATGTAACTCCCCTACTGTCCACTGTGTAGCACCTGCTTACACAAGGTCTGCATTTGGTCCAGTGACTGGAAACATATCCCTTCAGGAGGATTTCTTCTGTGCCTACTGTAGTGCTTTAAATGCTGCAGAAGCTCCAACTCTGTGTTACTCAGTTGATTTCCATCTGTACTTTTTTAGAGCAGACCTGGAGAAGAGCTCCGTCTCCATGTAAGCTGGAAGGCTCATCTCGCTCACCAACCGAAGTTGGTCCAATAAAAGATATTGTCTCTTTACCCCCTTCTCACATAGGGGGTGTGGCTGTATGATTCTGGCCGACGTTAGTGGGCTCCCTGCACTTTGGGGCAAAGCTCCGTCCTTGTGTTCTGTGCCATTACATCCTCCGTTTGTGAGTGGGGGAATGTAGGCCTCACTCCCATCAGAGTTTAGTGATGAACCGGGGGCCCCAAGAGGGCTGGAACAATGCCAGTCAGTGGTTTTGGTACTGGTGCCACTAGCTTCTCATGGACAATGCTAGGGACTTGTAGTTTGCCTCAATGGGGAACTGGATCTTCGATTTACAAGGTGGAAGCGTTACTGTAACTTTGAATGAAAAATACACTCTTGCAATACATCTTAGTCAGATGCTGTCCACTCACACTACACTGGGAGGCTTCTAAGTGCTGAATCCACAATGTAGAGTTGCTGCTGTGTTGTGCTAGCTCCCTTTATCATGTATATTTACACTAACATGCCAGCTAATAACATGTCTGAAATGAAACAAAACCATTTGAAGGAGACTAAATGGAGGAGCCAGCCGACCAGTTTGGTGAAGCTGTTTCCATTCCCTGAAAAATCCTCAGACCAAGACCACTAAGAGCATTGTGGTGATTGAATCCAGACCCTGTTAATTTGAGAAGGAGAAAACACACTGACAGGTTAAAACAAACATTACAAGGAGGGAACCGTGGTCCGAAGGTCCTGATGGCTCAGATTGAGTGGGGCTTCTTCCTACAGCTCTGATCAGAGGCCCTTTCTTGCCCAGTCCCTCCCCCAGGCAGGTGGGGAATGTTATGCAGCAGCACAGCCATCTTTAGGGTTATGGAGCAACTATTCTGAAGAGCCCACTGTCCATTTTAGCAATGTGAAACTGGAGAGTTTGTTCCACTTTAGTGCAGTCACAGCGGAGATTTAACGCCAGGTGGCCGATGCATATCTGACAACAGATTCTTTCCAGGGTTCATGGAGCCATGTCTTGCTCCAGGAATCCAGCCCATGTCACTCCAGCACCATCTCCTTAATTGATTTTATGCTACTCCTCACTCTGGGCCAATTTCACTGGCTTCCTATATGGCCCCTCTATCATAAGACACTTCTTGGCACACCCTTTCCTCTGTCTCTTTTGCTAAAGATTTTTCCCAATGGACTGCTTTCAGAGTCAGGCCCCACAGGATATGTTTGTGTTCAGATTTTGGCTTTATTTTGCAGTGGGGTTACATGGAACAGTGAGTGGAGCAGCTGGCCCAACCCATGCCCAGGGGCCATGGCTGAAAAGGCCCACACTCTCCAAGTGAAAGCTGGATCCAAGCTGAGGGAAACCAGATGGTTTCAAGATCCAGCCTATAATGTGAATGAAAAGCCAAACAGCTGAGCGCTGGGGCCATGTTCAGCTCAGGCATGGAGCCAAATTCAATGGTGTCCTTCCCAAATTGCAGTCCCACTGACAACTGGCAACCAGCCCTCTTGTCTGGCCCCATTCAGAGCTGGCTGGAGACAGCAGGGATGGCTGTGGTGTCTTTGCCATTCAGCTTGATCTATGGCCCCATCATCTATTCCTTTGCAGTAAACGTGGCCCATGGTGCCTCAGCCATGACTCTGTGGTTAATCTGACAGACCTTCTTCCCTCTCATTCTAAATCTGTTCTGTTCTTTTTCTCTCTTTGCAGTTCTAGCCAGCAACAAAGCAACTCTCTTGCTGGGGAAGATGGATTACCAGTGCACTGCAATTTATGTGCAGGACTCATGCCATGCACAAGAGGTTATTTCTGAATAATTGTGGCCCTTGTTCAGGCCGTTTGAGTTAGAATTAGAAGGTGCATTTGAGAGCGTGGGGCAGCTTATGTCAAGAATTTTTCATTAGAAATAGGATTGAAACAATAGGCCCATTTCAGGACTGAATGTCAGTGGAGCAGAGAGACTGTCTAGGCCCTAGAGAGATGGGATTCTGACAAGAAATGACTGTCTGTGTTTCTGGCTCTGGGTCCTGTGACCTGTGATGGGATGTGCTTTTGCTTTTCACTCTCTGGTTTCACTAGAGTATTTTGCACACATGCACACCTCTCCCCCTTAAGTAACTGGGTACAGTCTGTAATTTAGTATGTTTGGCATTTATGATTTCTAGAATATAATGTATTTCCTAAAGAATTCATTTGGAGAGATGATTCCAGTTGAAATATTTCTTATTCTGCAGCCGTTCTTTCTAAAAGATTTCTTCTTCCACTCCCTATAGATGATCATCACTGCATGGGATCTGAAGCCATTTCAACTAGACAATAGATGAGAGCCTTGTTAAATTGACACAATCTGTGCTCAATTGGGTGGCTGTCTGGAATGATTTGTGAGCTGTGGGTTGATGTTAGAAGAAGGCGTAAGTGAATTGATGCTTTACCTCCATGTTACATTGCAAGGTAGTTCAGTGAACCCTAGAGTTTAAGGCCAGAAGGGACCTTTTTGATTATCTAGTGTCCTGCATAACACAGACCCTAGAGTTTCACCCAGTGATTTCTGCACCAAACCCATTACTCCCAGCTGAGCTACAGCATTTCTTTAGATGCACACCAGTAGTGATTTGAAATTGTCTAGCACACCCCAAAGTAAATCGTTTCAATGGCTAATTACACCAATTTAAAAATCTGTGCTGTTTTTCAAGTTCAGATTTGTCAAGGTTCAACTTCTAGCCTGTAGATTTCCTTCTACCTTTGTCAGCTGAATTAAAGAGCCCTCTCTTGTCAGAAACCTTCTCCTCATGTAGATATTTATGGACTAGACCAAGTCACCCCTGAACTGTCCTTGCAAATAAGCAAAAAGTGACAACCGTGTGAAACGGGAATAGCTACACTTCTCCCTCCCATTAATCCTCAAGAGAGTTACTCCCTTAGCGTCACAACACTGTTAACCAAAGATACTGATGAGCAAAAGGGGCTCCTGAAAGCTGCTGCTGTGGTGCATGTGCTTGAGATGCTTAGGTAGAGGGTGCATTAGGTCAGTATGATACACTTGATACAGACAGTGCCATTTGTTACAGAGATTATTTAAATCCACATCCTCCAAATCCCACAGATCACAGATGTAATCCATTGTATGTGCTCTGTGATCTCACTACACGGCTAGCTCATAAAAAACCTACTGCCCCAATTTTACTTTGATTACAAACTTCTGAGCAGCAGGGAGACCTCTAACAAGTGGAGTTTTACCATTCAATGTCTCCTGCTGCACTGCACAAACAGGCAGATACAGCCTTGTCCTCAGCTTGTAGCTTCAGGAAGAGGGGTGGCTGTGGTGCCCCATTAGTTGCTTTGTGGCTCTCTATGGGCAGAGGCTTTGGACAGCACTGGTTTAACCATTCGAGTTAAAAAGAGAGGCAAAGAAAGGAGCAATTCAGTATGTAAAGAGATCAGAGTGATGTGCCAGGCTCACAGCTGATACCCCAGTACCAAGGCCTTGCCCCAAGCCCCAAGGAAGAGGGGCATGGCTCTGTTTTGAGGAACACCAGATATCACACGCAGGACGTATGTGAGGCTGGCAGACCAGGTGCCAACTCTTGCCGAGGTCTCTGTGCCTTCAGTGAAAGCTGGCAAATCCATTGATAGGCCGAGTCTGGCTCACCTGTGTGCTAGTATTAGAATGATAAGAATGTGTTTAGTATTTAGACTTTATGGAATGACTATAAGTGGTTGCCTGCATCTATCTCGCGTATAACTTCTGTATCTCATGGTGCAACGTAATACTGGAGCCTAAATCACCAGCTAGGAGAGAGACATTAACTACAGTGGAACACTGGTCTCCAACAGAAGGCATTATATCCTGCTCATTGATATTGGATGGACTAATGTGGAGCATTACAAGGGACAAAAGACTTTGTTGTTTACTCTCCCTCACCCAGGAAGATGAGTGATGTAAGTGAATTCTGCCCATCAGCAGAGTTTGCAGCTGAAAGCAGAAGCGGGGAAGGGAATAAAAACCCCTAACCAGAAGGAAGTGTATCATTATGCTTCTCAGACTCTGTGGGCAAGGATTACTAGGCATATGCAACAGATCCCCAGTAGTTAGCCTGGCTTCGCCCTAAAGGACACATAGAACATGCTTATTATAGTCATTTCTATTACCTTTCGAAACTGAAGATTAGGACTCATTTGTTTACATGCTTTAACCTTGTAAATGACTCTTTTCTTTTTCCCATATAATAAATCTTTGTATGGTTTATCATAGGATTGACTCCAAGTGTTGTCTTTGGTGTAAAATCTAAGGTGCAGATGACTAGCCCTTTGGGACTTGGAGTGACCTACATTGCTGTGATCTTTGGTGTAAGGCAGGGGTCTGCAACCTGTGGCTCTGGAGTCACATGCGGCTCTTTGGCTGCCCCCTTGCGGCTCTGGGCTCCCCCAACCACCGGGGTACCCTGCAGGAGGCCCATGCCTGGCTCTGGGCTTCCCCCAGCCACCCCATGCCAAGCTCCAGGCTTCCCCCCCTGCATAAGGGGACCCTGCAGCAGAAATCCTGGCTCACCTCCCTGCACCTCCCACCAGGAGGCTACACCCATTGTGGCTCTCAAACCACTTTGTTATTGAAGGAATTTTTCAAAAATGGCTCTTCTGATCTTTTGGGTTGCAGACCCCTGGTGTAAGGGACTGTCAGTCACAAAGGTAGGTTCCCCAGGGTGCGAGACAGATTGGAGGACCCATGGGGACTCTCTGTTGTCTTTCTACAATAGACTAACACGGCTACCCCTTTGGAATTTGACTCTATGGTTAGGCAGTCATTTGGGGTTGGGAAGGAATTTTCCCCTGGGCTAGGGTTCTGGGGTTTGGTTTTTTTTGCCTTCCTGTGCAGCATTGGGAATGGCTCACTTGCTGTTGGATTCTCTGTATCTTAAAGTCTTTAAATCATGATTTGAAGACTTTAATAACTCATTCATAGGTTAGAGGCTTATTGCAGGAGTGGGGGGAGGGGGGAGGTTTTGTGGCCTGCATTGTGCAGGAGGTCAGACTAGATGATCATACTGGTCCCTTCTGACCTTAGAGTCTATGAGTTATAGTGCCTGAGGAGTTTACACTCGATAACTGGCTGGTGAAATGAAAGTGGAGAAATCACTCCCAGTTTGGGATTTGTGCCTTGGCTCTCACACTCCTGAGTCACTGCAGGACAGCTGACAATATGTGGCTAAGGCTCCTTAGCACATCACTGCAGAGAGGATTAGGCTATTGTGAAGGTGCTGAGGCAGGAGAGAGGTTCCAAGAAGAATAAAATAATTGGTTAATTCAATGCAGAGCCTGACTATTTTTCTTCTTCCCATATGCCAAAGCAATTAGTGTGCATGGCCTGCTCTCAGCAGATCGCTGATGATGGGGGAAATGTGACAGGAAGATACATTAAATATTGTGTATTAGGGCAAGGTTACACCTACAGGGAGCAAAGTGGTTTACAACAAATTCCAAGAAATTCCAACAACTTTCTGTAAGTTCCCCATCTTCAAAGTGTCTAACGAAGTGGGATTTTCTCCCATGAAAGCTCATACGATAAATACATTTGTTAGTCTTTAAGTGCCACTCCTTGTTTGTTTAACAAATTCCAAGAAATGCAGACTTCTTAGTGGAAGCTGTGATGTGAAACACAGCAACTTGACTGCCCCCAGACATATGGGACATGACCCCCAACCTTCTCCAGCCTCCTTGAGTTCCCTACCCCTGGAGCTGTGCTTACTGGGCAGGGGAACATCATGTGAGGACAGGGTACGTGGTCCCTTAGGAGGAGAGCGGGACTGACCCTGATGAGTAGTGAGCAGCCAGCTTTACCTAAAAGGGGCTGCAGCTGTACTTGATGAACAGCTGTTTGTCCCAGCTGGGGAGGAAGCTGAGCAGGCGATATAAAAGTAAGCAGGGCCCACAGGGCAGGGGGAGTGTGGTCAGTTTCTTTAAAGCTGGGGTGGTACTACTAACCATAGCAGAGGGTCAGCTTTTAGGATCTAAGCCCTGGGTAGCAAGGAGTGATTAAAATTTAATTAGCTAAGAAGACCAGGGGGCTCCTCTTCAAAGGGGCAGAAGAGTACAAGTCTGCTCAAAGATGGCAGCAAAGGAAAAGACTCAGGTGAAGGGCGCCTTTTGGACTGAGGGTGGGTGAAGGTGATTGCCGGAGCCAGGCACAGAGCTTTGGGTTGGTGGTATTTAAGTTGAAAGAATAGCTAATGTGATAGCTGGTGTGTTGGTAGGGATATGTCCACCCACCCCACCAGTTGTCTAGCTCTGGCTGTTGGCTTTGCTCCAGAGTGGAAGTCTGGCAGCCCACGGCAGCTACCATACAAGCTCTTTTACAGGGAAGGCTGCACCAAGACCCACATCTCTCTGCCTGCTGCGTGTGTGATCCTTGCATCCTCTCTTTATTGCTACAGGAGGGTTTCCCTTTGCTGATAAGGCTGCAACTAGAAATGGTTCCGTCTGTGCCTGGGGTTGCTAGAGAGGGTCCCCTTCCTCATAGCCCCTCTCCCTGCAAGGTGCTTGAGCAGAAAGCAGATGGACGCGTTGCTGGGGCAGAGAGCAACCGTGTCAGTGTGTCCCTAGTCTAGTGTGTGGCTGTAATGGGTATTCAGTAAAACAAACAAGGAGTCCTGAGAATTTTGTTGATGAAGTGGGATTTTCTCCCACAAAAGCTTCATACAATAAATAAAAGCTAGTCTTTAAAAGTGCCTCAGGACTCCTTGTTTGTTTTTGCTGAACTAGACTAACACGGCTACCCCCATGGAACTAGAAGATGAAGGGTTTGTTTTCCTGGAGGAAATGATCAAAACCAATTGGGTAGTGGAGATGCTGGCTCATCAATTTACCCTAGTAACCAGAAAGCCCAAGGCAGGTTGTGCTCAGAGGTCCTTACAAAAGTTGGCCATGACTTTCCAAAGAAGTTGTCACACTGAATACATACCCTTGTAATTACACATTGGCCTTCTTTTCCAAGGCTTGTGAATCACTGTTTCTTTATCCCATGGATCTGAATCTTTGGTGTATTACTTCTGAGCACAACAAAATTCTGGTTACCTAAAGTCTCTTTACACAGTCAGGTTGTATTTTCACCCCTATGCTGATAACTCAGCACTGAGTTGTACAACATGGGCTGGGGCTTCAGAGTGTAGTAGTATCCATGTCTGTGACAGGATATTGGATGGATGAGGTGGGTGAGGCAATATCTCTTACTGGGCCACCAATTAGTCCAGTAGAAGATGTGACCTCACCTGCCTTGTATCTTGAACACACTTCACCACAGAAGGGATCAATGTGAGCTGTCAACTGAACTCTGGCTGACAGAAAGAGACTTGCTGCCACCTACGTTGGTGTAAATCTGGAGAAACTCCACTGTGGTCAGACTGGATTTATGCCAGTGTAACTACGAGCAGAACACGGGTCAGTGTTGTCTAGTTATGCTGAATTCAGAGGAGTGGTATCGTTTCCACTGCAGTAGCACCATGCAGATCCACTCCTGGCTCTTGCCCTGAATGCCTCAGTCGCAGTGTGGAGAAGCCTGCTGGTGAGGCACAGAGGCCAGGGATTCACAGCGGGTGGAACTCTCTCTGTGCAGAAGTTCCAGAGGGATAGCTGTGTTAGTCTAGGTCAGCCAAACAAACAAGAGGTCCTGTGGCACTTTTAAAGACTAACAAAAAATCAATAATAATAATAAATAAATTTGTTAGTTTTTAAAAGTGCCACGGGACTCCTTGTTTCCCTGTGCAGCGGCACGAACCTGAGGCTGAGGAGCTGTTGAATTTAAGGTCGTGGCCCCCTCTGTTTAGGGTTAATCTGCCCAATATAACCAGCCCCATTTTTAGTAATAAGCAATAAACGCTCTGGTCTCCCTTTCTGGTAAGGGCTTTTTGTTCAGAAAATGAACTGTGAAATAGCTATTTGTACCCTGAGCTGCTGTGGCAATCGTGTCTCTGTGCTCTCTGTGATTTGCACTTCAATGCACTCTCCCTGGAAGAGTGAATTCAGAAAAGCCCCATTTGCACTTGAATATCCAGTTAACATGGGCAGGCAGTTGATGTCTCAATCACTTCCCAAGGCTCCCCACTACAAGCACTTAACTGTGTGTGTGTGTTGCATTGGGTGGAATTTGTTGGAATTGGCAGTTGGAAAAAGCACACTCTGCTGGAATGTGCAAACAGCCAGCTCATATAGATGGGCAATTAACTCTACGAGCTTGAGTCTAAACCCAGCCGCAGAAAGTGGCTCACTTGCATGTTAAGGCTTTATAATCATTATACTAACACATTTCTTTTGAAAACATTTTCAGTTTTTTAAACAGAATACTTATATAATATGGCCTCAATTACTACATATCTCTTTATTCTCACTGATTATACAGCCTCTAATTACACTTAATGCTGCCATGATATACAAATAAGAGGCTTAAGAAAAGCTCTGTGATTTCTGTGTAGTGTTCTTGTCAAATGGTAGACGGCTGCAGTTTCTGTGTCTCTTCCTCCCATCCCCTCTTTGTAGAGTATTAATTTAATTGTGCTGCCCAATTACTCCATCAGCTCACTGCCAGCCAGCTAGCACCTCACCAAACATATGGGTCAAAGCTAATGATTTACAACAACAGGTTACATTCAGCTTCATGTCATTTGGACTCCAAACACTGTGTTTACAGCCAGGTTTTTGCAGTCTTTTAAAGACAGGGAAACATTTTTTCTTGGAGCCTCCTTATTGGCTGAAAAATTGCCACTGCCGGAGTAACTGGCCTCCTGTGGTTTGTCACAAATAAAGGTAGCCTAGGCTTGCACTATAAACAGCAATACCATGTAATCTGAACCCTGTGACATCATTCATTTGCACTGTATTAGTATCTTGTAATGCTGATGTTCAGTTCCATTAGGGAGTCCAGGTTGGGGTCATAAATACGTAGGATTCTGATGAGTGCAAATCAGAGAGGGCAGGGAGTAGGAAAATATTCAGTTGTCAAGTCAAAATGACTTTGCTGAAACCCCAGCCCTAACACTATCTATCATAAGTGATAAGAGCCCTGTTTGAATTAGACAGGACATGAAAAGTTGGCCGATATAGACTGTGCCCTTAGGAAAACAAAAATTATTTGGCCTGGAATGTCTTGGCTCTTGTGTTACAATTTCCCTGACTGTTTAAGTCCTATTGTTTGTCTATAATTCCCTGTTTGCAAAACTGCTTACTGACTAGACAGATCCCCTGGCTCCTCCTCATGGTGGAGGGGCCTGCGGAGATGGAGGGTAAAGTGCAAGTCAAATCTGCTGCTAGCTAGAGCTGAGCTGAAAGGTTTCTCACCCATGGGGAAAACCATGCAAAATCCAATCTCTTCTGATCTGGGAGAGCAAACCACAACTGCCCTTTCCCAGTACATGGAGTCCTTGCCCCTTGGCATTGCTGAGAATCCTTCCTCCCAGGCTACCTCACACAGCTCCATAGGGAGCTGCTTTATTTCAAAAGAGTTGCCAGAGGTTTCAAAGTCAGGACCCAGTTCTGGGTGTAGCACTCCAGCAGGCACAAGCAATAATGTGAAGACCATGCTGCTGATGAACCCCTGCATCCTTGTATTCAGTGGGGCTTTCCATGGATGCAGGGGCCCATCCATGCCACTCTCCTTATAGGGCTGGGCACTTGGAGTAGGAAATCTCTGCCTCAGATCCCTGGTGCACTGAATGAAAAGGAGCCAGAGACCCCTGCCCTGTACAGGGAGGGGAACTAAATAGACACACAGCTGAAGATCCCTGCTCCCCAGCCCTACCCTAAAATACCTTGGCAGAAAGAAATGAAGATGCAAATAGGAGAAGAAAATGAACACCTCTGGAGGGAGCAGCCATGGATTTGGGAACATCCTTTACTGTGAGTTGACTGAGCGCACTGGACACATTTCAGAACTGTTCTTTGCAAATGTGGGTGATGAACCCCTTTCTGAGTTGTCACCTTCCCAGGTGCTGAAGTCAGCAGTCAGATTATAGCATGACTGCCTTGCTGCAGAAGGGAGGATCCGCCAGACTAGAGCTTTGTTTTCTCTAACTGAAATAGTCTCTCCAGAAAACCTGGAGGCTGGAAATATATTTGCAAGTTGGGTGACTGCAGTGTTTTCCTTAGTCTTCCGCAGCCAAAGAATACTTTGGACTCAGCCCAAGGCCAATGTTGTTCCTCCATGGGTAGCCAGCCATATCCTCTCATCCTTCGTGGGGTGGGACCCTAGCTGTGACAGCGGGATCTGACAGGAGTCTCGCCTGTCTGCCATTACCCTGGGCTGGGAATCTAATTTGCTGACTAGTTCAGCATTTGAGAGGAAGTGTCTCTCACTTCTCTGACCAGAGGAGAGAAAGTCTACAGCTGTGAAGCTATTTTCAGTCTCTGAGCCCTGCCAAAAATGCACGGTCCCTGCATGAGTTTCTGCTGCAGAGTCCTTGGGGAAATGTAGCATTTGCCAGCTACTGAGCGAACCCCCACCCAGGGCTGTGTGTGTCTAGCTGTTCTGTTACCCCAAGACAGTCCTGCCTTGCTTGGGCTAAGACACTGGTCTGTAATTCTGGAGCTGTGGGTTAACTCCTGATTCTGCCATGTGTTATGTGGTGCTGGACAAGTCGTACAGGTGGTGGGCCCAGACCTTTCAAAAGAAGGTTGGTGCTGAAACCTGGGCATCTGCTCTTTGCTTGTGTCCATTCCCTCTGTCTAGTTTAGGGGTTGGCAACCCAGAAGAGAAGAACCATTTTTTGAAATTCCTTCAATAACCAAATATTTTGAGAATCGCATCCTGGTGGGAGGTTGGGGGAGCTGGGCCAGGCGTCTGCCACAGGGTCCCCTCGCAGGAGAGGAAGGGGGAACCTGGAACCAGGAGTGGGTCCCCTGCAGGGTCCTCCACTGCTGGTGGGGAGCCTGGAGCCTAGCATGGGCTGCCCATAGGATCCCCCCGTGGTGGTGGGGGAGCAGAGTCAGGAGCTGCAAAGGGGCAGCCAAAGAGCCGCATGACCCTGCTCTAGTTGGACTGTAAGCTCTCTGGGGTAGGGACTGGCTTCTGCTGTATGGGATTAGTGCCCAGCAAAACGAGAGCCTTACCTGAGCTAGGATTGATAGTATTTGTCATGCCGTTATGGATTGGAACTTGGAGGAACATCTCCAGGAGCAAAGAAACCTCTTCCCCAAACAAGCCCCGAGGTTCACTGTTCCCATGTGCGCCATGCCAGGGCCCTGTCCTCCACTGAACCCACCCAGCCTGAAGCTAATCAGTGTTAAAGTGCAAGGAGGTGTGAGGGTGCTCAGTTCCTGCCTCGGTCAGCCCAATGGTGTGATCCAGGGGAAGGGGCAGCACAGAAGGGAGAAGGAACTAAATGGAAAAGCAAACTTTTGGTGCTTACAAACATATCTATAGGAGTCAGCCCTCTACCAGTGGGGACAAATTCATTCCAATAAGCACCACGGTGTGCAATGAAAATCTGTAATAATAATTTTTATTGACCGTGCCCATAAATTATATTTTAAAAAAAGTCCTGCGTGGCCTCAGGAAATGGAGAGTTTGTTTTAGAACTGGGGAGCGTGCTGTTCTTTAACCAGAGGTTGAATGCAGTTCTGCCCAGGGTCCCCAGCAGGCATGGTTGGAGCACAGAGGATATTGCTAGCATTGGGAGATCTCACACTGGGGCAAATTTGCAGTGGGTGCAGATGTGGGATGTCCCCTGATAACAATGGAGTTGCACCAAATTTATATCAGTTGAGAATGGGACTCAGTGGCTCTGAGGTGCTCCAGCCCCACACACTCCTTGTTAACAAGTTCCAAAAGGTAGCTGTGTTAGTCTAGTTCAGCAAAACAAACAAGGAGTCCTGTGGCACTTTTAAAGACTAACAAATGTATTTATCAGGGATTTTCTTCCACAAAAACTCATGTGATAAATATATTTGTTAGTCTTTAAAAGTGCCACAGGACTCCTTGTTTTTCATTCCTTGTTAGAATACAACCCTGGTGTTGTCTTGCATCGTGACTCAGAAGCACTTTGGATTTTAAAAGAATCAAACACTGAAGCTGGGCAAAAATTTCCAATTTTTTTCTTTGTGAAAATTTTGACAGTTCTTGAAGAAAATATTTTGTTTTGCAACCTGTTAGTAAAACGGTCAACATTTTTCAAAGCATCAACGTTTTGAGGAAACATTTGTTCTAAATTTCCCCCCCTGCCATTTTGCCCTGGAGCTGGGTGCTGTGCAGCAGCAGGAGACTGTGCTCATAGTTTTTATTAGCTCTGACACGTCTGTCTTGTATTAAGAGAGCGAGGGCAATCAGCAAACTTCCAGATAGCTCCAGGAGGAACTGGAAGAGATGTGCAGGCTGCAGGAATTTTTCCACCTCAGAGCCTGTGCTTGAGAAGGCAGTAGGGAGGAATTAATGCAATGAGTTTATGATCCAGCTTCCAGTAAAGCCGAAGTCCAGGAACTGCATTATCTTATGAGTTTCAAAAGCGCCAAACCGTTATGCCTGTGTATGATGACAAATGGTTAACGATGGTGAGGGTCGCTGCCAGGATCGTAGCCAGCTTAATGTTTCCTGTGTGTCCCCCTCTACCTGTTTGGGCCCCTCTTTTTTTTGTTTTAAACCTAGACTGCAAAAGCTTTGGGGCAGGAGCCTGTTATGTGATGACACAGTGGCTAACAAAATGGGAACCTTGATCCCAGCTGGGGGTCATTGGGTGCTACTACAAACCAATACTGACACTGTCACGAGAGCTGGGTGTGTGGTAAGAATATCTTTCAAACAAAGAACACTTAGGACGAAAAAATCCCATGCACTGCTACAGGCTGGGGGCTAAGTAGCAGCGCTGTAGAAAAGGACCTGGGGGTTATGGTGGACGGGAAGATGAATATGAGCCAACAGTGTGCCCTTGTTGCCAAAAAGGCCAATGGCATATTAGGCTGTATCAGTAGGAGTATTGCCAGCAGATCGAGGGATGTGATGATTCCCCTCTATTCGACACTGGTCAGGCCGCATCTGGAATACTGTGTCCAGTTTTGGGCTCCCCACTACAGAAAGGATGTGGACAAATTAGAGAGTCCAGCGGAGGGCAACAAAAATGATTAGGGGGCTGGGGAACATGACTTATGAGGAGAGACTGAAGGAACTAGGCTTATTTAGTCTACAGAAGAGAAGACTGAGGGGAGATTTGATAGCAACCTTCAACTACTTGAAGGGGTGCTCCAAAGAGGAGGGAGCTAGGCTGTTCTCGAGGGTAACAGAGGACAGAACAAGGAGCAATGGTTTCAAATTACAGCTGTGGAGGTCAAGGTTGGATATTAGGAAAAACTTTCTCACTAGGAGGGTGGTGAAGCATTAGAATGGGCTACCTAGGGAGGTGGTAGAATCTCCATCTTTGGAGATTTTTAAGGCCCGGTTAGACAAAACCCTGGCTGGGGTGATTTAGTGGGAGTGGTCCTGCTTTTTAGCAGGGGTTGGACTAGATGACCTCATGAGGTCCCTTCCATCCCTATTATTCTATGATTCTAACAGCTTTTCTACCCAGACGTGCTTCCTGGAAAACTTCATTTGATTTGATACTTTCCTTTTTTCCCAATGGAAAAAAGTGAACCAAATCATTTATCCCTTCTTGTCCCCTCTTTCCCCTTTCTCAGTGAACAAAATGGGGTGAGGGAGATAGAGAGGAGGATGGAGAAGGGAAAATCAAAAGCAAAAATAACTGAAAACAAATTTTATCTTTTGAAAAATTTCAGTTTTTAAATGAAATTTAACTGAAAATATACAACAATGGTTTTCAAACTTTTTTCCTCAGGACCCAGTTGAAAGAAAATCATTTCTGCCCACAACCCAACAATTACATCTCTGAGCAATGCATTCCAGCCTTTTGGAGGCAGCAGGGGGTGCTGCAACCCAGGACCTGAGGGTTTACGATCCACTACTGGGTCCCGACCCGTAGTTGAAAATCACTGCTATACAGTATTGTTTAGTAATAAATACCATCATCATTCAGTGTGTCAGCACTACCTCTCTGGTGTGTTTCTAATACTGTTTTCACAGAGAAGAACAAAGGCTTTAGACAAGGGGTATGTGAGACAGAGATCTCAGGTTGCCTTTCCAGATCGGATCAGGTACACGTGGGGAGTTGGAATTATTGCGCTAGCCAGGGCATCTATCTAGGGACTCTGGCATTTTGGCTCAAATAAAAAACTAAGTTTTTCTGTAGGTTCCACCATTGAAGGTTTCAACTGTGAACCTCGCAGCTGTCTGACCCCCACCTTTCCAGTGAGGCAGGCTCTAACTGAGACCCAGGAAAAGAGGCAAAGAACCATCTTCTCATTCCTCTTCTGATGCAGCTAACAGGAGCAACAGATCTTCCTTGTGTGTGTGAGCGGCAATGCAAGGGTTAAGAGACAAAGGCTGAGTGAAGCTCTGAAACTTCATTGCCTAATGGAATTCCCTTGAACTGGGTAGCATCCACAGCTCCCCTTGTTACGCTTGATAGATGTGCAACAATAGACAATGAGTCAAAGTTGGGAGCCAGAAAATAGCTAAGAAAAAATGTTGCTGAGAATTAACTGCCTTGGCTGGGAGTGGAGCCCTCCTAGAACCATGCATTGTTCTCTGGGATATAAATCTCAGTTGAAATATGAACACCAAGATATCTAAAATTTTTCTTAACTGGAATGTGTATCATCAGTAACCAAATCTAACATGCCCTGCACAGGCTTCTATTTATCAGCTTTAAACTGAGGCACCAAGCTGAAATCCCATGCTGCATGGTTAGGCTAAGAGGCTCATTCATGGTCCCAAGTAATGTATAGAGTAGGCGTCGGAAAAGCAGTTGATGCCATCTGCTCGGGAGAGAAGGTGCTGCCCTTTCGGCTGTGCCAGCCAGTATATGTTCCATACTGGGCCTCATTAGTGGGAGACCTAGGCCTAAACATGGGTACTCGTGTCCATAAGGCCCTGTTCTCTCAATATCCTTAACTGTGAGGTTCTGTATCAGTCTCTCACGTCATTGTCACTGACCTGTTGTAAGGGCCAGAAATCGAACTTCAGGGATAAAAATGGTCTCGCCATTAAAGTACTAGCCTGAGATACAGGAGGTGGAGGAGGACTGTGTTCCACTTCTGCCAGGAGATTTCCTGACTGACCCGGGGAAGTCACTTAACATCTGTGCCTCAGCTCTGTCTCTGCAACATTTGACATCTCTCCCCTCTGTTTGGCCAGTCTGCTTAGATTGGAACCCTTTAGGGCAGGGACTGCCCCTCTGTGCACCTCTGGCTGGGAGAGGGAAGAGCATTGTTCTCATGGATGCAGGCCTCAGGGGAAATATAAGCACCCCCTGTAGTTATACAAACAGCTTATTTTTTAAATATTCCTCTGAAAAGGTTTTCTTCCTCCTGTTAGCTGGGGGAAAAGAACCCTCCTTTTGTCCCAGGAGGAGCAGAGGAAGCTACCTGTAACTTGGATCTCACAACCAGAGTTGAGTGGAATAATCCAGAACAAACTGCCTAATGAGTGAACTTCACCTTCTGCTTTGTTCATGAATAAAATGTAAAATTCCCTAACAGGTCTGTCCTCCAAAACAACTTGACTGGTTTTCAGTGAAGAATTCTTGATCTGTAGATCATCTGCACGTGGTTCATGGTGGAAATTGGGAATTCTCTCTCTGTTGGTGACGTAGGTGCTATTGTTTCAGATTGACTGAGATTGCTGCTGTAACTTGCCATTGCACCTTGCCATGTGGATTTTCCTGTGGTATACTTGCTTGTCAAATTTTGCATTCATGTTTGGCAGATGTTCCTGTGTTTGAGACAGAAATGTGCTTTCACACTAGTCAGACCTGAGCTTGCAGATGGTCTCATTATGGGGGACCTGGCTTTTCTGTGAGAATGGTCACAAACAGTTTTTCCCAGAGCACCCTCAGCTCCATTCACAGTGGTGACGATATGTAGGTTGGTAGTAGACTTAATATGGCATTTAGTTGAGTACAACTTCCGTAATTTTTATAAACTCTGGATTTTAAGAACTGTGGCTGCTTGAAATCTACTGGCTATTTCCAGAGCCCTCTGTCCTCTAAGATGAGGCAGTAGTTGGGTTTTCCTTTGTCTAATCAACCTCTCCCTCCGGTTTCTCCTGAGCAACCTCCTAATGGATATTTGGCTCTTGCTGTGCATGTTTAATGGCCATTAAGGTGTTTTGGGAAAGGATATGGGCATTTCCTGCTCATAAAGCCAGCAAAAGAAATGACTTTCACCAACTAAATGAGATTTCTGCTTCTCGGGACAGAATGGATTCCCTTTGAACACAGTTCATTTGGGAACCTGAAGGTCCCACTCTTAATGGGAGAAAACAGTGTCTGTATTATTAGCAGCTAATCAAAGTAAAACTGACTTAATGGCAGGTTGCTTGTATCAATTTTATGCAAGTATTAAATTGCAGTCTAGAAGCCAAATCCTCTGCTATTACAAAACTGAATTAAGAGCAGGGCAGTCAGCGGCAGGTGAATTATGAACAAGACTCATTGTTTGCCTGCAGATATTAATGTTTCTTCAGCTCAGTCTTAGAAAAGCACTGTTGTGCCTTCTTCCAGAGCTATATAAAAACATAATCTACTCCTAGCTTTAGCTTTAGGATGGGACCCAAGGCCGATTCTGTGTAGATCATCTTACTTTATTCATGAATAGAACCAGCAGTGCACCTCGCCTTGGGAAAAGGAATTGGAAAAAGCAAGTGGAGCTACACAAACCAACCACAATGCAGTTGTTGACCTAGGCTTCTGAGCTTGCTCCATCCACTTGCATGGCAGAGATGCACCTGCTGTGGTGGTGGTGTTGGACACTCTGAGTTGGGGAATGAGCTGACGAGATTCTATTTGTTAATGAATTGTGCATCCTAGGGAGGGCACTGTGATGGCCTCGCTGTCAGTCTTGGTCCTGTGTTTGACTCCGTAGGAATCCTCTTGCCAAGGATGCAAAGGGAAGCAAGGGGTGTTGGGAGCCAAGGATGGGCTCCCAGATTCTCTGTTCCTCCAAGGTCTCAAGGGATTCTCTGGTTTTGAGGCCTGAAATCCCCACCATATCCCTGGGAAACCCACTCATCCAGAGGAAAGGTGCATTAGAAACTCAGCAAGGTCTAATTTGTGATTCCATGGGAATTTCCCTGGGAATAAAACGGCCCATAATATGCAAGAGCACTATAAGAGACCTTGTCTTCCTATCTGTTTGGAAAGTCCCCTGTTCACCAATGGAGCTATGTGAATACCACGAGCAGCTGAGGGCTCTCCTGAGCTAAACTGAACTGTGATCACTGACAGCTGGATGGGTCAATGCACTGGTGGGGTGGGGAGGGGAGGACTGGGGCACTGCTAGAAGAGTTGAAGTGCATTTGGATGCTAGGTTGCTAGCAGCCCTGCAGGGGATCAGGGCTTGGGCCCCGCAAAAGCCAGTGGGATGCAGTTTAACATGGTCAGGCAGGCTCAGGCCGGGGTCTGGAGGCAGCATCCCTCAGCAGGTCTCTTTTTGTTTGATTTTTTGTCATCGATGGCTCACAGCTCTCAACTGAACCAGAACAGAGGGAGAGCCATGGGCTGCTTCTCTCTTCCCTAGGTGCCGCTCACCCCACATGACAGAGGAGGGCAGGATTCTGAGGTGCTGCAGAACCAAGATTAGCTGGGAAAGGAATAGTTGCATGCCTGGGGCAGAAGAGCTTGAGGCACAGCAGGGCAGTGCAAAGGGTGGGGAGCACTTTCTGTTGAAGGAGGCTTGTCTGTTTCCAGCTACATTCCAGCAGCTGATCCCAGATGCATGGTTTTATATTTTCTTCTTCCCAAATCTTAATTTCCCCTGTTCTGAAGTGGTCGGGGGTGGGAACCTTTCATGGTCGTGGGGGTGGGGGCGGGGGGGCGGGAAGCTGAACAGTCTTATGTGACGCGCCCTTAATTACGCTGTGGTTTACCGCTTAAGTGCTTGCGCAGCTGGCTTTTTGCTAAGGCTCAATCCTCCTCCCTGACATACCTGTCTCTCAAATCCTGGCTGCAGAGGTTAGTTTAAGGACTCAGGCCAACAGGCTGGAACCGTAGTAAGGGAACATTCCCCTTACGTTGCAAGCCAAGTGGGCTGACAGACTGATGCCAAGTTCACTGAGGAGGGAGCAGTTCCCGTGTTACTCTGAGGGTGGACGTTTTCAGGTCTCCTGGAAAGGGAAGCGTCTGTCATTTTCTCAGTGTTTGGTGCCTCCTGCTGGCCCTGTCACTTGCTAACACTGCTGTGGTGGTTTTTGGTGAGCATTTGGAATCTGGCTCTAATGACACCCCAAGGACTTCACTGGTTCATATTTAAACCGCAGAAGGAATGTTTGAGCAGCAAAGTTCCTGGGCCAGTAGTAGAAGCTGCCCAGGAATTAGTCTGAGGCAAATTAGGACCAGGATGGGTCTTGGCAGGAGACACCTCCTCATCCCTGCTTACAGGCTCCCAATGCATGATGCGTTATCTTTGTATCCAACATCCTTAATTGAATGGATTCTCCCAGTCTGTTTCACAGGGTGGTCCTGCTGTGCACTAGGTGTGGAGGCAGGACCTAAGGTAAGACTGGAAGAAGATACGGTTGGAGGTAACGAGCTGCAGGTGGGGAGAGCAGCCCAGGGGGAAGGGTGATGCAGGGCCCCAACTGAGGAGTCACAGGGGATGTGAGAAGACTCACTGGACCCTGTAGATCAGCAGGCAGTAGATGGTGCATGGGGCTGATGCAGAGGCTGCGTGGGAGTCCTGGATCCAGCTGCAGGAAATGGGAACGGTGCTGGGTAGCAGCATTTTGAAACCCTTGATGTTTAGAGTGTTAAAGGCTTTAGGGAGATGTCAACAACCAGGTGTGACCCCTCAGCCCTGCTACCGCTTCCCAGGGTCACAGAGCAGAGCTGAACTCACGTTGAAGCTGAGGTACAATGGAGCCATCTACTGCCCCCTGGAAATGGGGACAAGAGGTTTTCAGACCAAAGCAGCTTAGAAGGAGAAAGCAGTTGTGGGCTGAGGAACGTGCTGGTCTTGGGAGCAAAGTGCAAGGTTTGCATTCAGCGCAGTGAGCCCCGGTGGACTGAGTGGTCTTTATGACCGCAGGACACCACGCCTGGAAAGGTGGCCTGGGCGAGTTCCTCTGCTCTTCAGCAGCGCTTCAGGTCTCAGGAGCGCAGACAAAGCATAGGCAACTTCTGAGCAGATAAACAGGGGCTTTTTGTCCAGTGCTGATGTCGCAGCCTGAAGCTGACTGGGGGAAAGTGGCAGGCAGAAGGTGCAGGAGAGAGGATGTCAGCCCCAGTATGTCAAAGGTATGACTTGAAAGCCCAGAGGAGAAAGAGATAAAGGGAGGCAGCATGGTTCAGTGGGGAGTGCACAAGGCTGGGAGTCAGGACAGAAGTGCTTTCACACCCTGGTCTGCCAGGTCACCTTGAGCAAGCCACTTCCCAGTCCCCCTTGAGTGGCGTCTGGAAGGCTGTGCTGGCTTGCCAGCTGTCTTCACCCCTGGAGTGAAGCAAACATGTGCTGGTCCACCCTACTCTGCCCCTGGGGGATGGACCAGCTGGCCCAGAGCAGTGTGGGAGGGCTGTGGAGCCCAGCCTCTGGCTCCATTGCCACCCCAGCACCGGCAGGGGCCCTCCCAGCACACTCCAGTCCTCGCCAGCTCTGTGGGGGCTGAGCAGGGCAGCAGTGTTGGGGGTTGTGTGGATCATGCAGGAGCCTTAGGGGCTGGAGCCTGGGGCCCAAGCCCCTGCATTGATCTGGCCCTGCTTAGCACTTTTCAGGCAGAGGAGCATCAGGCAGGCTCCACAGCCTTCAGTCTCTCTCTCTCAGCAAGCCATCACCTTGGGCATGCCTGAAGCACATGGGGCCCATTGTCTTTAATTGATATCTTGGGGGAAGAGAGCTGTGGGAGATCAGACCCCTGCTGGCAGGGTGGGACAGATGAAACCCAGTGAGTATGCCCCCAGAACAACACCCTTGCTGTTCTGGGAAGAAGTTAGATTGGTTCCCCAGCTCCTTTGTTAATTCTGACTGGGCTCAGGGACCTTGTGAGGCTTAATCCTACAGACGCAAGGGTTAAATGGTTGGGCCAAGATCCCCCACAGAGCCAGTGGCAGACCTGGGATTAGAACCTAGTAGCCTGATGCCCCTCTCCTAGTTCTAGGCTTAAACCAACATAACTGATCTTCAGATAAATAACTGTATGTTAAAAAATCGGGTGCTGTGACATTCTGAAACCTTGATCCTAAGTGTCACAGTGGGAGCTGAGCCCTGGAAATCTGGCCCGTGCTAGTTAGGTGCCTAAGAGGGCACTGAGCAGTTCTGAAAGCTGTTTTTTCCTTTTGAAAATGTCCCTGTGTTACCAACATGTACCATTGGGTGGCGTGTTTTGCACAAAAACAATCTTTAATTGAGGACATGTGCAGTCAATGTGCTAGGAAATGGTTTTCCAGAATAATGGTCCTTGACGAATGCACTATAATTGATATTGATTGTTTTGTTACTCGCTCAGGAACACAGGTTGCATTGCGCAAAGTCCCAGGCTTGGCTTGTGCTTTTATTTTAAGGACATTATTAATATCGTAACTGTGTCCTTGCCGGATTTGGCTAATCCAAACCCATGGGAGTTAAAGCTTTTCAGACTAAGCCAGTGAAGATGCCCTGATCACCTAGCAGAGCATTTGAGTCAGCCCCAGTATGTCAAAGGGCACCGGAAGTCTGGATGCTTCTAAAATTGCTCATTCCTTGAGTCTGGGTTCTTTTTACAACCATCTCTCTTGGCTGAATTTGTAAGGTTTAATTGCTTTAAATATCAGAAAGTTTGAAACAAGTCAGCAGGCAAGAATCAGCTTTTGTTTCTAGACAATAACATGTAAAATGGTATGGGCAGAGGGTGCTCAAGGCTTTAGTGAGACTATGCCATTTCATTTGCTCACATTTCCTAGTTAGCAGTGCTAGGTCACTAAAGCTTCCATTTCAGTCCAATTACAAGGGAATCTCCTCATCGTGTAACCCATCTGGAGCATCCAAGCTGGTTGGTTATTTGTTTCACTAATTGCTTGCTGCGTTCCTTTTTTAAAGGTGAAAAAAAATTCAGGAATTGATAAGTCTCTGGGCTATGAGGCATGGAGATGAGATGACTGATTCATAATTTGCAGATTAATAAACTAATTAAGGAGGAACAAAAACCATAAGATTTATATTTTTGTTTAGCATCTTAAAATTGAAGTCAGTTAATTTTCGTTTTGTGGCTGTGAATGCTAATTACGCTGTGAGTGGAGGCCTCACTGTCAGCTAATCAGCTCCTTCAGTGGTAGTAAAACGAGGATTGGTTGCATGTAAAATGTGATCCTTACTAAACCTCAGACTTGGAGACAACAGGTGATGCCTTTAAGGCACAAAGTACCCCAAGAAATGCACATGCAACAGACAGTAGGAAAGTGAGGTTTTTGGTGTTTTGCCTGGAAGCTCTGATCAGGATGACTCTTTAAAGCAGTGGCATGATAAGCAGAGAGACACGTGCCCCTTGATCAGCATTGCTTTCAGGGGGCCATAAGAAGAGGTGATATGAGCAGTGGTTTTCAAACTTTTTTTCCTCAGGACCCAGTTGAAAAAAAATCATTTATGCCCATGGCTCAACAATTGCATCTCTGAGCAATGCATTCCAGTCTTTTGGCGGTGGCAGCAAGGGGTGCTGTGAACCAGTGCCTGAGGGTCTGCACCCCAGGACTGGGTCCCGACCCTAAGTTTGAAAACCACTGATATAGCTGCATCTATTCAGTGCTAGATCTGCCATCCAGGGCAGGAGGCAACCCTGTGGCACCAGCCTATGGCAGGCAAAAATCCATCCATGTGGCCGTTCGCAGGTCCCTGCAGGGCAGACAAACCCCTGGAGCTGGCCCCACATCAGCTGTAGCCAAACTTCCCCAGAGGTAAACTGAGTAGGGATAAGCTGAGAGCAAAGCCTGAAGCACAATATGGAGATCTGGAACCTTAGGGAAGTTTAAATCATAACTTTCCTTGGGATTTGCCAGTTTATTCTGCTTTTTTTTTTAAATTGTTGTCCCCATGTTGGGGTCTGCTCTGCAGTCAATACTTTGCTTTTCCCTTTGCAGTGGAGATACCCACCATGCCATCCTTTCTCCCGTGCCTCATGGCTATTTGCTTAGCAGAGAGAAGAGCCCTTCTCTCTTACATGTGCACATTGAGGTTACCCTTTATCATTTTACAACACTTGTGTCCCTGTGTGCACACAGATCTGGTCCCTGTCCCAGTTGGCCTGAGCCTACACAGGCCAGTTGAATAAGCAAGGTGCTATTTTACACACACAAAGCAAATGAGAGCTCAGACAACTTGCCCACAAAGATCCTGGCTTGCTTGTGCTCACAATGAGCACTAGATGCAGGTCAGACTCGCTGGTGTCACTGAGAAGACAATCAGGCCCCTTTTCTTAATTGGAACCAAGTCACAGCAGCAAGGTCAGATTCTGGATATGTATAGCTTGCTTTCTGCACAATTCCAGCCTTTCCGGATGCATCTGCTTTGGGGTACTGTACAGTTTGTCTGAAGTCTTACATGGCTGTGATGACATCCTTCACTAACTGCTTCCCCAACAACTGGCTCACAGTGTGTGTGTGTGTGTGTTTGTTTTGTAGGCTGGAAGCACCCCAGGCCTTGAATCCCATGGAGTCTTTCAGGCATGTGGGCTGGCTTCTGGGGGTTTGTATAATGGCTCTTTGCTGACAGTCCGGGTGGAATGCCGTGGCCCTTGCTCTGGGAGACTTTGGGCAGCTGGAGGTGCCTAGCTATAGAGATCTGCCTTTGTGTGTGTGTCCAGCGCCTAGCTGAGCTGGTGCTAGGGAAATAAATAGAGGTTTCCATACAGTGGATTCCATAATGTTGAGGTAGTATGGTAGGGCAGTCTGCCTGAGAAGGGTATTCAGCCTAAGAGGGGATGTTCAGCAACTCTCCAGAGATAAGCTGACGCTAATTTTGGCTTTCAAAGTAGTAGCTGTATTAGTCTAGGTCAGCAAAGCAAAGAAGGAATCCTGTGGCACTTTTAAAGACTAACAAATTTATTTATCGCATGAGGTTCTGTGGGAGAAAATCCCACTTTATCAGACTCTTGAAAATGGGGAACGAAGTGGGATTTTCTCCCACGAAAGCTCATGCGATAAACACATTTTAGTCTTGAAAGGTGCTACAGGACTCCTTGTTTGATTTTTGGTTTTGTGTCTGTGCCTGTCCTGGTTGATAGCCATTGATAGACTTAACCCCCACAAACTATTTTTACTTGCCTGGGCCACTGCAGGCATTTAATAAAGAATCCCCTGATCATTGCCTGTAAATGAATCCCTGGATAAGAGTTACACTGAGACCTCATCTGCTTCCTTGCAGAGAGTGCCTTGAGCAACATCTCTGTGCCTGTCCTACAGCCATGCCTGTGCTAGGAATAGATTAATGATTTAAAAGTTCCCAGGGAGGCTTCCAAGGGAATGGTGAGGAGCAGTTGCAATTATCCGGCAAGCAGCAGTCCATTTCATGGTTTCAATTTTACTTAAAAGTGTTAAGAGGCAGCTAGGGCCATCTGTTTGAGCCTTTGGATCTCTCCTTAGTGTTGTTAGATTGCCATCAGTAGGGCAGATGCCAGCTCATGCCAAAGCCCCCAGGCCTCAGTGGAACACTGGCCCATACACGGCTGGAAGGGGTCTGGCTCACTTGAGTGTTAGTATGGTTACAAAAGGGGTTAGTTATAAGATGGTGTTCACACTCTGCGGAGTGCTGGTGAGTGGCTTCTGGCTTTAGTCTGGCTTGTAGCCTCTGTCTCACGGTGGAAGGTAACATCGAACATTCCCATTTTGCAAGCCTTTAATTGCATTTGCATTCCCATTGCAAGCCTTTAATTGTGTGAATCCTCAGATTAACTAGCAGGAAATGCTGGCCTCCAACCAAGGTGTGTTCTGCCTGACAAGGAAAGGCCATGGGGACCGGACACTCTACAGTGGAACATTAAAGAGGACCTTTGACAGGAAGGGAAGATGTGCAAGTGAATTCCTTCCATCAGCTGAGTTCGCAGCTCAGAGCAGAAGTGGGGAAGGGAATAAAAACTCCTCCCAAGAAGGAACTGTATCTTTTATGCTGCTTAGAGTTTACAGAGCAAGGATTAGCTTGGGTTAACTCTAAAGGATACATGGAATTTGAGTCTTATTATAGAAGTGTCCATTACTTTTTGAGAGGGATGTGTGTGTGTTGTGGCACTTTTAAAGACTAACATATTTATTTATTGTATGAGCTTTCATGGAAGAGATCCCACTTTGTCAGATGCTTGAAAATGGGGGGGAAAGATCAGTCATCAGAATATTGCTGTGGTTCATGGTGTAAGGGACCAAAGAATCGTAGGACTGGAAGGGACCTTGAGAGATCTTCTATCCCAGTCCCATGCACTCAAGATAGGATGAGGATTAGGCCACACCTGACAGGTGTCTGTCCAACCTATTCTTAACATCTACAATGATGAAGACTCTGTAACTTCTTTAGGCAAGTTATTCTAGTGCTTAATGACTCTGACAGTTAGGAAGTTTTTCCTAATGTCCAACCTAAAAAGCCCTCGCTGCAATTGAAGCCCATTACTCCTAGTTTTATCCTCAGAAGTTAACGAGAACAATTTCTCCCTCCACCTTCTTATGTACTTGAAAACTGTTATCATGTCCCCCTCAATTGGTTTTTCTCTCCAAACTAAGCAAACCTACTTTTTCCTTTTTCTCCAAACTAAGCAAACATACTTTTAGATCTTCCTTCATAGGTCATA
The DNA here is from genome assembly GCA_007922175.1 of Pelusios castaneus. Taxonomy (NCBI): domain Eukaryota; kingdom Metazoa; phylum Chordata; order Testudines; family Pelomedusidae; genus Pelusios; species Pelusios castaneus. Next base: position 4,773,610 of record ML685820.1, read on the forward strand.
TTTTCTAGACGTTTAATTATTCTTGTTGCTCTTCTTTGGACTTTCTCCAATTTGTCCACATTTTTCCTAAAATGTGGTGCCCAGAACTGGACCCAATACTCCAGTTGAGGCATAATCAGCATAGAGCAGAACAACTACTTCTAATGTCTTGCTTATCGCAGTCTTGCTAATACATTCCAGAATGAAGGGTTTTTTTTGTTTGTTTTGTTTTTTGCAGGTGTTACGCTGACTTCTTCAGCTTGTGATCTATTATAACCACCCAGATCCCTTCCCATAGTACTTCTTTGTAGGCATTCATTTCCCCTTTTGTATGTGTGCAATTGAGGCCTAGTCTACACTACAGCACTAAGTTGATGGGAGATAACACATTCTGTGGCACATTGATAGTGTATCTTTCATCAACTGACTTACTTTCACTTACCTCAGTGTCTTCACTCACCTGCATCGACGGGAAATGCTCTCACCTCTTGTTGGAGGTGTGGAGTTACTACATCAGAGGGAGAGCACTTCCAGGGTCGATTTGAGTGGGTCTATGCTGGCCGCTCAATTGATCCTGCGGTGTCGATCCATACAAACTTTTCAGAATAGACATAGCCTGATTGTTCCTTCCTAAGAGGAGTACTTTGCATTTGTCCTTGTCTGTTGCAAAGGTAAGCTGTCCTGTGTGAAGTACGCAGAGGCACTGACTCCCTGTCAAGGCGGTTATGTGCCTGTCGAGTTTACACTGAGTAACTGGCTGGTGAAATCCAAAATACAGATTCATAACCACTCTGGGGTTGTACCCAAGTTCCTAACAGTTGCCTTGAGGTTGGTACTCATCCTTTTGAGCCACTGTACAATGGTTCGGCAGTTATGAAAACTAGTTTTGACAGGAGTTCTACACTGGACTGGGGGGTTGTTGCCTAAATAGACTATTTCCTCAAATAGCCTCAATGGCTGTTGCTGAATATGTGACTCTCGAAGGGCTCCTCTGCATAAAGAGAAATGCTGGGTGGAGAGTCCTGCCAGACCCAGGTATTTCCCTATGTCCCAAAAGGCATTGTCGGCATCACTAAGGCATGTCTCAGGTAAAGAGTTATTTGGGTCACTTCTGTTTCTGGTGGTAACATTCTGATCTGCATGGTTAAAAGTCACAAAACTGAGTTAAAGCAGCAGCTGGACTTGAACCTTTGTCATTCTGTCAGCCCGACATGCTGTTAAATAAGTGAAAGGTGCCTTGCACAAAGCAATAAGCTGATCACAAATTATTTTTATGCCATGGAAGCTGAAAGTGGCCCTTTTCCTAGGCTCCTTATGATGCCCTGTGTTCTCCCAGCTGCTGTCATGGTTGACCCTCTAAGGATAAGTGTCTCAATGTGCTTGTGCCCAGAGCTCTGTGGGACACCATGCGGGGGAAGGCCCCTGACAGTTTAGAGCGGGGTTGGCAACCCAAAAGGTAAGAGCCATTAAAAAAAATGCCTTCAATAACCAAGTGTGTTGAGAGCCACAACAGGTATAGCCTCCTGGCGGGGGGGGTCCCCTGTCTGGAGGGGGAGAAGGGGAGCCTGAAACCAGAAACAGGGCGCCCACCGGCTCCCCCGGTAGCAGCGAGGGCCGGGAGCCACAAGGGGGCAGCCAAAGAGCTGCATGTGGCTCCAGGGTCAAAGATTGCAGACCCCTGGTTTAGGCTCTTGGGCACTACAGGGAATTATGTAGCTAGGTCAGTGGGGCTGGTGGCAGGGCATGTCTTGGTATCCTAGTTCAAAACCAGCTTTCCCGAGACTCTTATCAGAGCAACCCTTCTCTGGCCTTATGGGGCAGCCTGAGCAAGAGCTAGTTGGGGGAAAAACAACACTATAATGAAATATAGAACTATCTAATTAAGAAGTTGTGAGGAAGACCAGCTCCTGAGATGGGCTGTGATCTTCACTATCATTTCATTTCAATGCACTGTTTCCTGTCACTAATATAAATGAAATTCCAAAGGGGTAGCCGTGTTAGTCTATTGTAGAAAGACAACAGAGTCCTGTGGCACTTTTAAAGACTATCAGATTTATTTATCGCAATTTTCTCCCACGAAAGCTCATGCGATAAATAAATCTGTTAGTCTTTAAAAGTGCCACAGGACTCTGTTGTCTTAATATAAATGAGTTATTTACCTGTTTTCTGCAAAAGACCACATTATCATACCCACATTCACGAAGTATTTCTTACTGACAATCTAATTAAGCAACCTGATTCATGGCATCATAATGCTGAAATGAGTAGTATAATTAGGAAGGTAGTAAATTCCCTGGGACCAGTCATGGTTTTTAGGTATCTTAATGGAGAAGCCTCATTTCCAAAACACTAGCCTTTTCAGTTCCCTCTCCTCTGGGTCATGTTGCTACACTTTGCAGGTGGTTCAGTACAGAACTTGCATTTTGTTTTTCAAAGTTGAAGGGTCTTTGAAATATGACTTCTCATCTAACGTGAAAGATAATGAGGAGACTTTAAAGAGCTGATGATGCCTTATGGAAAACAGAAGCACATTCTGTTCAGGAACATTTCTGACTGCTTGTCTGATCTGCTCTTCTTTTTTGGTTGCAAGGGGCATGATAAAAATACTGAGTTAAGCATCAAAATGAGAAATGCTGGAAACCAAATGTGAGTTGTTGTTCTTCTCATGTTTATTCACTGTGGAGCGTCTGGGGAAAGGGAAATGTTTGTCTGCTAGTATCTCACTTCTATGGCTATTGTGGACTGCACGAGTATCTGGGTTGGTAGCTGTATTGCTGGGCAGTGCAAATGAAAGGGAGTCATGCAGCTTTTAATTAATTTGCCTGGGGCCATTTGTTAGCTCTCAGATAGCTATGGCAGCTTCTGAGGCACTGGGAAAAGTCAGGGGTTTCAATCAAGTAGAAATGCAAGTTAAGTTTTGCAAGGGGGACAGAGGTGAGGCAGTGTCGCTTAGAGGCTACTGCATTAGAGTTGACTACTCAGGAGGCCCAAGTTTGATCTAGCTCATGGTGGATGAGCTGTTTCCCCAAGATGCTGCTTCCCCATCTGCAAAGTGGGGATAACGATGCAGCCCTCCTTTGGGAAGCAGTTTGAGATTTCCTGATGACATGCTATGTCAGGGTGTAGTGGTGTTAACTGCAATATGGACTTTATCCCGGGGCCATCTAGGCCAGGAAACTGGCTCTTGACCATGGCTAGTACTAAATGCCTCACTGGAAGGTTCAAGAAACCCTGAAATGGGCAATTAGGGGAAAACCTGCCCCGAGGAGTTTGTTTCTAAAGCCCTTGTCCTCTGGAGGATGAGGCATCTCTTTCAACTGTGTCCAGCCCTGTCTAAGAGAATTGTGGTTGTTCCTATTACCCAGAAAGGGGCCCATCCCAGCTTGGCCAGAATGTCCCTAGAGGGGAACAGATGGCCTGGGGCCATAAAGTCTTTTGACCAAAATAACCAAACACACTTGGCAGCAGCTGCTGTCATCAAGAATGTGAAACCAAGTGTCCTACTGTGTTCAGCACTAAAGCCTGAAATGACCTGAGATGTCTGTCTCCTCTGTGTGCACAGCACGTGAAGTAGTGTGACTTGTTCCTGGTGTTGTCTTTTTTTTTTTAAAGCAAACATTTGGAAAGTGGACATGAAGGGGTGAAGAGGAATTATTTAGGGAGCTGCATGGAGTTATGGGGTGAAATTAAAAAAGGGAACAGTTAGGCAGAATAGAAAGAAAACCAGGACAGGATCCAACCATTCATTGCTTGGGGGGAAGGAAGAGACTTTCCTTAGGTCATTGTATACTTTCCATTATGAGCATTTTACACTTGTTCCAGTGGTAGCTGAGAACTGGACTTTGAACAAGGTGGACTGTTGTTCTGATCCTGAGCCACACCAGTCCTGTGTCCCTAACGGCGAGAGCTAAAATCTTGCTTCACAATCTTCACTAGAAGTGGTAGAATCTTTATCAATTGAGAGACCTACAACTAACCAAAGCAGGATGTGCTTCAGAGAGCATATTGTGCTGGGTCCCTAGAGGTGGGGAAAATATGACCTCTGTAGTACTTTCTGTCACATGATGTACCCTGGGCTATGATCTATGTGATTTTCCTGTTCATTCCTGCCATGCAATTGTGTGGTTTGATGCAAAATATGCCATTCAAGATTCCTTTATGAATGTCCATAATGCCCCCCTGCATTATGGTTATGGTATCATGTTCCCTGCAGCATCATGTGTGTGTACAGATGTAAAGCATGTTTCTAGGTATTTTACATGGCTCAGGGGGGAGGCAGACTATCAGGCTGCCTCTCAGCATGGAGGCTGCAGAGGTGCTTGGCAAAGACAATGCAAACCAAGCTTCTTGGCTTAGGTGGGACAAAGCGAATCACACAGTAATGAGGGAGAGGGGGAGGTCTCCTACCCTTTCTGAACAAAGGAGATCACCTGGAAAAAGGAAGGGTGGAGGAGGTTTGGAAACAAATAAAGACACTTTGAACTGGGGTGAGGCTTTTGGCCAGAGATTCTCCATCTTGAAAACAACTTCAAGCAAGATCTGGGCCCTGCCTAGTGTTAGGCAGAGACTGGCTGTAAAGCCATCATCAGCCAAACTTGGGCTATGTCTACACTTGCACTTTTAAGTCGACTTTAAGTAAGTCGACTTAGTTAAGTCGACTTAGTGTGTCTACACTTAAAATTAAAGTCGACTTAAAGGGGAACTTACAAAGTCGACCTAGAGCGTCCACACTGGACTTAGGTTGAGTAGAAAGGTGGTTTAATAAAGTCGACTTAATTTTCATTAAGTCGACTTTATTTTCCTTAAGTCGACTTAAGCAAGCTGCTTAAGTCGACTTAAGCAAAGTGTAGGGTAGACTTAAGCCAAGCTTAAGTCGACTTAATTTACCAGTGTAGACGCAGCCTTTGTGAGTAATCCTACACAGTGGTGTTAGGTTAGAATTTCTTATATTTTTATTTGCTGGTGGTACTTCCTGAATGCCTTATTAAATGATTGTACATTGATTTTCTATATACTCACTTAAAATCATGTTCTAATCAAGAAACTAGTATTTGTCTTATCTAAATCTATGTGAACTTTAGAGGGTGTGAATGAGCAGAGCTGGACATTCTTGTTTCTCTGATAAACAGGAGAACTGGAGTCAGTCTAAATTGATTGTTCCCTGTGTGGCGACTAGGGGCTGGGGACGCTTGATGGGGGATCATCCCCTGAGTGGCTGTAGCGTGCACATCCACCACCTGAGACTGATTACACATAGGAGGCCGGTGTTGACTGACCCAGGAATAGGTGGTCACCTGGCATAGCAGGATGAATCAGGGTCTGGGGGTGGGCTATAGGGGAGGCACAACGGCACACTGTACCAGATGCTGGGAGGGGAATGTCACACTTTCCATCTCCAATTTCTACTTATTGTTCCTTTTGCTTTTGCACTAAATCAGAAAAAGAATAAAGTTTTCGCTGGAGACAAATTATTCTGCAAAATCCTGCAGTCTAACCAGTACTGTTTAGCACAATGGACAAACCAAAGAGAGAGAGAGATCATTCTTGGACATCAAGACTGCGAATCAGGGCCAACCTAAGGCCTAGGTTGGCACCCTAGGTGAACTATGACTTTGGTGCCCCAACCCACATTCAATATAGAGAAAAATAATTAAAAAAAAACCTTTTTTAAATAGAAGGAAAAATATCACTTCTATCTAACTTGTGCCCCCTAGGGCCTGGTGCCCTGGGTGACTGCCTAATTTCTGTATATGGTCAGGCTGGTTGTGCTAGGAATGCACCTGGTATAAGGAATTTACATTGTCTGTCTTTGCACAAACTGAATAAGCTGCAGACTCAAGTTTGCAGCTCAGGCAGTTGCTGAACAAAACAGTCCTTTGCCACTATATTAAGCTTTGCAGTAAGTTTCCCAGGCAAATGATACAGCTGCCATCTTCTCATTACAAAACAATTGTTTGCATAGCCATAAGCCACCCATTAAGTGGAGAATTATTTTGGAAACAAAATACTAACTATACTTTACTTTCCTCCAAAACAGCAGCTGATCTGTGCTTGTCATAAACAGCAACACTAAAAATTCCAAAGGCAGTGCTGCATATCTGCTAATAGCATTTTAAAAATGAGTCTGCTACAGAAATTCTTCAGTGTGTTAAGTTGCATGAAAAAGAAATGCAGATATTTGACACAGAACAAGTAGGTTCTACAGTGCACCTGTGTAAGAAGGATCCCAGCAACCTGACGGGTGGCGGTTGGATGAATGAAGATGTAAAACTCGGCCTCACTGCAGACCAGTCAGTGGAAAAATGCTTCCTCTCATTATTCCAGCAAATTGAAACAAGTGACTTGTAGGTCAAAGCAAACACATACCTAGCAAACAAGGCAAGGCAATTTAACGGACTAAATGGCAGGCTGATATGAAACTGGCCTTTTATGAGCTCAGGAGAAGAAATAAGCTGAGCGTGACTTAATGCAAATCATAGCTGATATTTGTCTGGAAATGCCATTCCAGAAAATGTCCCCTGTAGCTGATAGGATTTCTTTTAGGCAACCTTGGAATAAAAAGGAATTCCAGGCTTTACTCATTTGATAAGAAGCACAATTTTGGTCTTACTACACGTGTGGGCTTGAAGTTCCTTGATGCTGTAAAATGATGCACTTCTGATATACTACACATAGCAATTCAGCAGCATGCTAGATGAATGGGCCTAGATAGTTGAGAAATAACAGTCCTCATGGTTGCCAGATGATAGTAATATAATTAGCAAACCCATTAATCCGTGCTCACTGTTACTATAAACGTCATGTAATTTATAACAAAGCAGACAAATATCATGTTGCATTGTGGGAGGCAGTTAGTAGGGAAGATGCTAAATAAAACCTATTTCTGCTATGGCGACATTACAGAATCCACAAAAACGTCACATTTTGCCTTGGGCAGAGATAATTACAGTTGAACAGTAGACAGAAATGCATTGTGACTACTCTGACTATTCATTCATGCAAATGTCTTCCTTGTCACCTTAAATCTTAGTTTTTAAAAGTGCCACAGGATTCTTTGTTTTTCTGCAATAGACTAACACGGCTCCTCCCCCTTTGGAACTTGCTTTCCCGTTTGTCTTTGCGATTGTCTGTTGCGTCCTCTTGTCAGAATCAGACTGAGATCTCTTTTGGGGCAGAGTTTCTCTGCTTTTCTCTGTGCAGCACCCAGCACAATTGGGCCCTGATCCCTCACTGGAGTTTTCAGGTCCTTCCGCAACACACACACATGATAGCTCCATGACATTACTAATGTAACAGTGCAGAGAGTTAGAATGAGGCAAATAGTGGACTTTTTGTTTTTGTTTTCCTTCACTGTTGGTTTGGAAAATAAAAATCCATTTTGGGTCAAATTGAAAACAAATACAAATTTTTCATTAATTGAAAAACTGATTATTTGTGTGCCTTTATTTTTGGCCATCAAATAACAGTTTTAATTGTTTAAGGTAAAAGGAAACTTTGAAACAGTGATTTAGAATAATGTGGGTTTTTTTTGTTTTTTCTCCAAAACTTTGGAGGTTTTCTAGCCCAAACCATTTGACACCACAGATATATCTGTAAAATATTTAGCTGCATTTGTTGGCTGAAATTTTTCTCCAGAAATTTGTGTCAGTACCCGCCATAAAAACAAACCACTTGACCAACAACAGAATGGCATTTTACCAAGTTTTTGTTGCAAAGCAATAATTAAATGAATCAACTTTCACCTCTCCCTTTCTCTAATGTCCCTTCATAAGAGTGTTCAGAGCAATCAGAAGGGCCCCTGGGTAACAGCCATCCCTGTTGCTGTTCAGATTCTGTGACAAGTCCGGTTATTTTAGAGGTGGGGGTGCGGTGGGAGTGAGGCAGTATCTTTTATTGGACCCACTTCTGTTGGTGACAGAGACAGCCCCACCAAGCTCTTCTCCAGGGCTGAGAAATGTACTTTGTCACTGCTAAATACAAGGTAGAACAGATTGTTGTAGCATAAATAGCTAACACATTTCAAGGAACCGTTCAAGGTGAAGTGGTCCCACATGTTCATCCCTTTCCCAGCTAGGAAGCCCTGATCCTGTGGATTAAACTATTATGCCACATATGCCACAAGTTCTAGAATGAAGCCCAGGGGCTTCGTTCCCAGGCAACTGGGTGTTGCGGGGTAGGGCTGCGCTCTTTTCCTTCCTGAAAGGCTGCACTGAATCAGGCCAATACACCTACCAGCACATGCAAAGTGCTTTGCGCCTCCTTCCCATGCAGCTCCCACTGCAGCAAGGGCTTGCAATTTGGGCCCTCACCGGACAACGCAGCTTGCCCACGCTGGTCCTACTTTCTCCATCAGCAGCACCAGCGCTGTTTGAATTAGTTCTGTAGCATAGCAGAGACGATTTGTATAATTCACACCTGACTTTGGCCTGTGTGGGCCCCTGACTTCTCAAACACCCAGCGAAGGTCTAGAGCAGCTCAGGCATCTGCTCTTATTGGTGTACGACTCTGATGTGATTCACCCTCCCACTGGGCTGAGTCCTCATGTGTTTGAAGTCGTGATAGCATCAACCTCTCCCTGCTGTGGAGACTCGACTGCCTCAAAGTGGTGACGGCAAGGAGCGGGGGTCTGTTACTGAGCTCTGGGACAGCCTGAACCTGCTGCAATGAGCGACCTCTGCCTGCACATGGCAGAGGTAGAGCTGGGGCCTGCCCTCACATACCTGGGGTCTGACCTTTCAGGGGCATCTCCAGGGTGCTAACAAGGGCATAGCTGGGCCCTTCCAGGACATGTAATGCAAAAGCCAAGTGTTACTTCTAGCTGGGCTGCCTACCTTGCAAAGCACTTTCCTGTCTCCTTTCTGCTGTGGTTACACAGGCACCACCCCTCCACACCCTGCAGGCTCCTCTCTCCCACTAAGATGTCATCTCGTGATTGCCACCCTGACTGACCACCAAACCAGCCAGATCTTCCTTGCTGTTCTCCTCTCATCAGCTTCGCACCCACCAGGAAGCAGGCAGGTAGGCGCTGCTGCAGGCGCTGGGATCAAAGGAAGGATCTCCTGGTTTACTCAGAGCTCCCCCTCTCTTTCCTGTGCCGAGCAGTGACTTGATTCGTAGTTACAGTCTCGAGGAAATAGTGCTAATGCCCGCTCCTCCACATGGGACTAGATATTTGAAATGACTTCTTTGAGTGAACTCAGTTGCTGCCCTTAGTGTTCACACGCCCTGGGAAGGTTCAAGAGACTTGAGTTTTGGTGGCATTGATCCATAGACTCTTAACATTGGGGACCACTATAATCCTCAGACCCACATCACACAGGACAATGAATTTCACCCAGCACTTCCTGCCTCCTGTTCAGCAACTTGTGGTTGCTAGTGTCCCCAGGCAGCACAAGCTGTGTGTACCAGGAACCCAGCTTTAAGTATGTAGCCACTTGCTTGTTCAATCAATAACAGGACTTTTATGGAGCTTTTCATGTCAAGCTCCCAAGTGCCTGACAGAGGTTGGTCAGCAGCACTATCTCCATCTTACAGAGGGGGAGATGGGCACATAGTACCATGTCACTGATTTAGCCACTCACAATCAACAAACACAGCTTGAAGTGCGAGTGCTCTGCCAGCAATAGCCACATAGGACACCTGGCACTCAATGCACAGAGACTAATGAATGGCAGATGACTTAATTCACCATATAATGCTGAATGCATCTGAGAAATTCACAACCTGGTTACGGACACTCAGCCAGCAGTGAAAGGGACTACATTCTATTTTACTCACATTGCGTTAAGCACTACTCGGAGGAAACAACGCATTGCCTGCCCTACACAGCTCCCTGTCTAAAGACAGAGGAGTGAATAAACAGAAAGCAGGTAGGGGAAAAACAGCAACAGATACACAGGGAAGTGATATGTATGTTATTATCCTCCATCCACTGTAGTTGAGGATGACCTCTTTGTGGTCACCAAAGGACTCACAGAAAGTCCAATTCTTGAGCTGTGGACTTGTTGACAGGTTGCAGATGGTGTAGGAAGGCAGCATTAGGCCTTGATTGCTATTTGACAGTTGTCTGTCCTGTTCTTTTCTGGCATTTTACTCTGACCAAGTCAAGGTGATTTCCCCCCCTCCCCCCTAAAAGTGGTCATTTCTTCTCTGACAAGTCTTCAATGGTTTGTCCTGTCTTGGATGACTGTCTCCCAGCATGTGATGTCAATGACACATCTCTTGTTTGTATTGAGGATGTCTTTAAACTACTTCTGACCTTCCCAGTTCCTTTCTTCTTTTGGTGAGTTGGCCATACAGCAACTGTTCTGGTAGGGGAGGAACACAGTGCCTGTTCCACCTCAGCTGGTGCTGAATAATCAGAGCTTCTGAGAACACTGATAGTTGTGTGGTTATCCTCCCATTTTATGCTGAGGATGTTCTGGAGAAAGTGCCTCTTCGAGATTTTTTTCAGGTGTTTTCTGTAGGTTACCTAAGTCTTGCCGCCACACAGGAGAGTTGGGATCACCACCACTTTGTAAAGTGAGAGTCTAGCATGTGAGCTTGTATCATGTTCATTGAAGCAAGACAGTCTGCCAAAAAGCAAGGCTGGTGCAGTGGATTCTGTGCTTAATTTTGATGCCTATATTTGGCCTCAGAAAGGCCAAGGTAGACAAAGTATTCTGTGTTTTCCAGTTCCTCTGTCAGAAAAGATCTTCCTCGCTTGGGTTGATTGACTAGAAGCAGGCTTGTGGAGGACTTCTGTATAGCTGACATCTAAAGACAGATGAGTGAACAAACAAAGCAAGGAGTCAGGAAAAAAGAGAGCAATAGATACACAAAGGAGTGATCGGATATATACATTCAGGGCCGGATTAAGACATGCTGACAAGCTATGTCAAGATTCAGAGGCTCCGTACCGTAAAAAATAAAGAGAAAAAGGTGTATTACATTAGAACAGAAAGAGTAATGAAAAAATAAATGATAAACCATTATATTTGCATATATACATAGGCAAAGATGCAATAAAAAACAACTCAAAACATACATATTGCAAAAAAGCCTGATTTGCATTATCAATTTCAATTATGATAAATCTTCTTAGTTATCTCGGACATATTTAGAGGCCCCTCATAATGTGAAGTCCTAAGCCATGGCTTACTTGGCTTGTGCCTAAATCCAGCACTGTGTACATTGAACGATGGCAATGAACAAGTTTCTTGCAGGTACTGCAGTAGAGGCAGGTGTTCAGGAAGGACCAGAATGCATTGAATAAAATAGTCATTTGCATAGCTCTATTTAAAAGTCCTATATTGTTTAATAAACTGTTGCTTCTTTTTGCATCTGTCCTACTCCCCCAGTGCTGACAGAAGGGTTTTATCCTTAGGATATTTGTTTAAATTTATACCGCTTGGGAAAAACTTTCTCTCTTGAGCAGCAGAATTGCTCCTTATCACATTGCAGATAGATCAGCATCTGGTATGCCATCACTGGAGCTATTCCTGGTTGATATCACAGATCCCTGGGCTCCACTGAAGAACTCTTCCTGCACTGTACAAATTTTTTTCTACTAATTACTTTGGATTCTTCATGCTGCAGCCTCTTCCTTTCCAGACTGTGCTCTGTGAATAACTCCTCATCGTCTATCCATGCACCGTTGCCAGAGCTTCTCTTTCTCCAGCTGAGGTAGAGACCAGCAGGACTGATTGAGCTGGTGTTGCTTAACGAAACTGCTAATGTAATAAAATTAAACAATTCAACAGGTTCCTGCGTGGTGCAGCACAAACTATGGGTCTTGATGCTGCCAGCTGCAACTGAACTTCTTTCCTGCCCTGCCAGAAATTTTGTATTTATCTAAACAAACTGCATTTTTCAGTCTTCACTGTAATGATTTCTTAAATGAAAATGTAACCTGTCGCCATGTAGGAGATCAGCTGAGCCACCTATTCATTCTGGAAATGGCATTAACCTTGTCCCTTTCTAAAGAGTCCTGATGGGCAATAGCTAAGTCTCAGTAACATGGGGTCAGGGACAGCATCTATGTACTGTCTCTAGGGTACACCCTGACGTGGCCAGAACCGTGATGTGCTGACACATCTAATCCAGGCTGCCAGCTGTCTCAGTGCATGGACGAGCCTGGCTATGTCTGAACCCAGGAAGGGATGAAATGATGTTAGCAATGGAAAGCGCCCCTCCCCCTGATCAGAGTGTACGCTCTTTGAGGAAGGAACTGCATTTTTTATATGCATGGAGAGAGCCCCGCACATTGGGGCCCAGAGTCCTGACCTGGCTCACTAGATGCTATTGCAATATAAATAAATAACCGTAATCGAACACAGTTGCCCCTCCAATAATTCAGACACTTCCTGGCCTTGGGATAATGCTGGATTTATCGCTGCTCCTGGCCACTCAAGCCCGTCTGACGTCTCCCTCCAATGATGATCATTGCACTCGTTCCTCTCCATGGTCTGGCTGCAGTCACTCTTTCCTCTATCAATCCCTGCTGCCTGGGCCAGGATAAGGGATTGCAGGAGAAGTGACTGCTGTTCACCCCTGGGCTAGTCTCTCTCTTGAGGAGGGTGACCCAGAGATCAGGCCATAACATGTTGGTACTCTGCGACCTGCATTGAGGCCTTCCTCACTACTGAATCTACTTGGAGGCCTACGCACTGGGCTGGAACTGGGTGGGGTGGAGGTGGGGGGGCTGTTGCTGCACCCCTGGCTTGAAGTGGTTTCCACCATAGCCAGGGTTTACAGTTTGGTTCAATGGCTCCCAGTGCACCCACTATACACATTGTTCCAGCCACCCTGCTTGGAGGTTCTGGTGTCAATCTACAAAGCTTCAAAGTCCCTGCCCTACGGGGGCCACTGAGGCAGTTGTGATCATACAAACCCAGATGTAAAGTCCTACCAGCTGGAGGTTGGGCACGGAGCAGTTCTCCAGCGAGTCTGTGGGGGTGGTACAGTGACCCAGTCCCAGGGAGTGATCTTTGAGGACTGAATCCTTTGGGCAATGCCTTCGGCAACAGCATGAGGTGTATTGCTATGGAGTTCGCAGGTGGCGTGACTCCTGGGCTAGGGGCGGGGTGGTGGTGGTGGTTTGTGCCGCTCCTAGAATGTTCCACACACCTGATTGTGGCAGGAACCTCTGACCACTTTGACCAGTGCTCAGTAGCATCTGAATAAATGGCTTTGCACGTGCAAACAAGCTCCGTGGAGGGGACAAACCAATCAGCATACTGGGCCAAGCTTTGCTTTCCTCTTGCTCAGTTGCCATTGGCCTGGGGTGTGCCTGCCCTGCACCTGCCTAGGGAGGAGGACCCTGTCTTGTGGTGGGAAGCTTAAGGTCTGGTGGGGCATTTCCTAAAAACTAACCATTCCTTTCTCTTAAAAGTCCCTCTTTTTCCAATGAGCCAAATGGCCATTTCTCTGCTACTTCCTTTGCAGTGTTACACCCATCAGAATTTAGAGAGGGTTGTCAGAGGATGGGGAGGCTCAGACCCCTGCCTATCCCTCTCAAAGAGAGCGGGCCAATCTCTGTGGAGCAAAGAGCTCAATTGCACAGGTGCAGGGGTCTGTCGCACGTGTCTGTGAACTCGACTCCTGGAGATAGTTCAATGAAAAGCCCTTTCTGCCTCAGTTGCTTTGCTAAGTGAAGATGGGTGGGTGCTCGCTGCTTCTTTGGGGGAAGCCCCTCTGGGGAGACAAACTGAATCCTCAGCACTTTCCAAATGTTCCCAAATACCAAATGCACTGCGTAGTGTCAAATACAATAGGCTGACATTTCCATTGTGCCAGAGCAGCCTAGCTGCTGGTGTGTGAACGAAGCATGCCAACTATTTACATGCTAGTTGAGTGGAAGAACTTCATGAAAACTTTCAGAATTAGAGCTCCCAACAGTTCTTTGCTCTGTGACCTGTCTGTCTTCACCTTGGAAAAGGAAGATCTGTTTGCTGAGCTGTGTGTGTATCTGATGCTGCTGCTACTGGTGACTGAATATTTAAAAGAAAATCCCAGTGCAATATAAAAATCAATTACAGGGAAGGTAAATCAGTTAAAAGGAAAAATGTAAAGTCTTAAACATGATAAGAAAACAGGATTAGCAATTAACTTGGGAGCTGCCATTTTAACGGCCTGGAGACAGGGGTGGTCCTGAATCAAATCCCTTTATTCCATCATCAGGAGCTGTGGGAGACTCAGCATCTTGGCTTCACAGCTGCCTCCATTTCTGCATCAGGCTAAGTGAAAACCCCAGTTCAAATCATTTCCAAGTGCCAAGGGGGGTTGAAATCTAGAACCCCAAGTATTTGTTTTAGCTTGGCTTCTCCTTGCTGCTCCTGATGCAGACTGTGGCTATGCTGAAGCCAGGAAATCAGAGTTCAAATTGCTGGACGATAGAATGAAGTTAAAAAACATGACTGTTAAACGACCAAGTAAATCCAGTGCTAATTAAACTGATTGGTGCTCTTTAAAAGGTCAGAGTGGATCTTACAGTCCCTTGAACTCCCTGGCTTCTGGTGCTTTCTCATGGGACTTGGGCCATGTACACACTACAGACTTGTCCCGCAATAACTTTTATTGTGGGACAAGGAAAGCGCTATAAATATAGCGCTTTCTTGTGTACACAGTGCTTCTTCTTTCGCAAAGGAGCATTCACCGTGTGAATGTTCCTTTGCGAAAGAAGAGCAGTGCATGGTGGGCACCTGTCCCACCATGCACTGCCCACAGCCAGCCCCCTAGCCCAGCTGCAGGGCTTCCGGTGGCAGCGGGGG
>ML685820.1:4793338-4882620 GCA_007922175.1 Pelusios castaneus
CCAAACTGGGCAGCTCCCATAATACTCAATTTCACTGCTCAGCTAGAGCAGTGAAATTGACATATTTGACAGCTCCAATGTCCCAGAGTGGCCCAGTTTGGTACTCTGGGACATTTCCGGAGGCTGTCAACAGCGCAAAAAGCGTCCACACAGGTTGTGTAAGTCTTAGCATCCTTGTTTAGGTAGTTTACATGTTGCGCGGCAAGAGGGCTGTTGCCGTGCAACAAGAAGCTTTAGTGTGTGCATGCTTTGATTGTTATTGCGCGGTAAGGAGCCTTACCGCGCGATAACTTTGTAGTGTGTACAAGGCCTTGATTTCTCTCTAGCACAGTCTGTGCAACACAGTCCACCAGGACCTTCCCTAGCTCCTTACTGCTACCATTATAAACTCATAGTCCTCCTGCTTCTCCATCCAGGCAGTATCTGAGCCCGGCACAGGGATGCAGCAGCTAGGCAGGTGCGGAGGAATGCTCTCCTGGGGAACAAAGGCAGAGATTTCAGAATGGAAGAAACCTTTCGAGGTGAAACTAAACCCAAAGCCTGATCTCTTAAGGCATGTTTTATAGTGGTGACTAATGCCATTCTCTCTACCATGGGAGTCAGGGAGGAAGAAACAGATCATGGAGAGATTGACAGTGCAGTGCTACTATGCTATGTCCAGCTGTTTACTTTTTAGAATTGTTGGACCCATGGCAACAGATGGCTTAGAAAGGCCTATACCAATCAAACAGGCCAGCTGCCTGCATCTGTGTCAGAGCGCCAAACCTCAGTAGTTCCTTGGGAGGTCCTTAGTGTGTTGCTACCAAAGGAACATCACCTATCCGTCCTTTGCCTGGGATGTTTATGAGCATTGTTCCAGATTTCTGTGGCAGGCAGTGAAGGGAAAATCGTAAATATTTTACTGAAGCTGCCTGAGGAAGTCTGCTATGCTGCAGTATGGAAATGAAATTGGATGTTCCATCCATCATCTTGTCTGGCTTTTGACTTGTAATGAAAATAACATTCTTTTTTTTTTTTTTAAATCTGATGGTAAGGAAGGCCATAAATAACTCTTAGGAAAGAGCAAATAAAACACCTTGAAAGAGTTTAGAAGTATTATTAATTTGTGAGTTATTTACAAAATTTCTTGCTTGGATGCTCTCAGTACGGGAGAAAAACACAAGAGCTGAAGACCTCTTGTTGCTATGAATAAGTAATCCTAGACGTAGTTGGAAAGAGCTTTAACTTGACTTCTCCCTGCCACCATCCACTCTTGAATGGCAGCTGCATCGCTAAATATTTTGTCGGCGAGGTCTATCCTTCTCAGCATGGAAGTATTGAGGCCTTGGGAGACAGTTCTAAGGAGTTTGTGTCAATTTCAGAGGCTTACATTCATGGCTTAAATTCTCCCCAACAGTTCAAGAGCCATGCTGGATCAGGCAGGATAACAGTTCAAAAAGTTTGTAAAACAGCTGTCAAGCAGATTGGCATAGTTTTGTATCCACTTCAGACATCCGCCCTGCCCCAGTGTTAGGGGGTGGGAGGAAAAGGTGTACTTCTTGAAGGGATATCAGCACCTTTCTCCCCCTGCTCTCCCTCAAAAGTATCCAAGGATACTAGTGTGAAAATGGTTAACAAGCAGATGCAGAGGTCAGGATGAAACAGCTACTCATACCCTGGCCAAGGTCTCGACTTGTTAGCAAGGCATATTTAATAAAACCAATTACACTAAATAAACCTGAAGTTCCTAGGTATGCTTTTTTCCTCTAAGAAACCTCCATGCTCCAATGTTACCATGACTGTCAATCACAGCTCAGCTGTGAATATTTGAGAAAACTTCAAACCCAGCTTACCAGTCAGTAATTTGCTGTTACTCACCTATTTCTGTCACACATGACTGGCAGCGAGAGATGTTCCCCAATGGACAACATTTCTGTCCTAAAGGACCATATAAATTGATGGGCCTGTTTGCCAGAATGCAGGTGGAGGTGAAAGCTGTAGATTAGTTTTGATTTCTCAATTGGACAGGCAATGAAGCAGCTGCAGCTTTATGTGGCAGCGAGAGGGCAGGAGTAAAGGATTTAGTGTAGTCTAGTTTGAAAACTGAAAATGCTGCTAAATATTCTTGGCTATATCCCTGTTCTGGCTTGAACAGCAATGACCACTTTTAGAAGCATCTGACGAAGTGGGATTTTCTCCCACGAAAGCTCATGCAATAAATAAATCTGTTAGTCTTCAAAAGTGCCACAGGACTCTGTTGTTTCACTTTTAGAAGAGCTCTTGTATGCCACCTCCCCTCTTTATGGAAGGGGAAGCAGGAGATCCCTACAGTAGGAGTGGTGGAAAAGAGTGAGAGAATAGCCTGGATGAACTGATTTTTCTCCTGCATCTTTCTATAAAATATATCACAAGCGGGCAGTAAATCTCGCCTACTAAGGTCTAGGAATACCCTGCCCCCTCTCCTCTTGCCTTCAGTTCTCCCCTTAACTCCCCACAAAACAGTCACAAGTTTGGCATTAACACCCTGGTGCATTGGCCTCTTAGCTATCGTGCTGTTATCCACTCTCTGTTTCTGCAGCTGGGACATTTCTAATTTTCATGCTCTGGTAAAAGTGTGTGTTCATTTGCACTAACTTGTGTTTCACTCCTTTCTTGAAATGCAATGGTTGTAGTTTTTAAGCATCTTCGTTTGTTTTTCAGCCCTGTATTAATGGAACTATTCCATATTACTGCCCTGCTATGGCAACCCAGCCAGGTGAGGACTTCTGACAAGATCTTTCATCCACCAAATGGCTGCTCCAGTGAATGTTGCTAACAGAAGCCTTTTGCTATAGTCACACTGAATGTGTAATAACTCCAATTCTCTCTCCTGACAGGGCAAACTTAAATGTATTCCCCCTCTTCCTTGAAGATCTCTAGACATTCCTTTTCATTATTTCTTCTTCTTTTTTTAATCAATGCCTTGTTTCTTGTTACATCCCCATATCTCTTCCTCCCACATGCCCTGCAGGACATCAGCTGGGGTTTAATAAAAACCTATCAAACTGTAGTAGCAAGAGATGCATAAACAATAAAATAAACCAAAACACTAACTTGTGTAGTAACCATGGTTACAAGAGGGATCACAAGAAGGCGATATCTGATATTACTGACTACAATATTGTATTCAGTTCAGAAATAGCACTTTTAAAATGAACAAGGAGTCCTGTGGCACTTTTAAAGACTAACATGGTTACCCCTTTGAACTTTTAAGGCGAGTGAGTGAATTCATCCAACTGGCATACAACTCCTCCAGTCTCTAAATCCTTTAAACTAGGGGACCTAGGGGGCCTCAGACTAATGAATTACTCTCTCGCTCTGCTAGCAGATGAGATATTTTACAAAACACATTTTGTACAGAAATAAATGATGGTGTGCTCCAAATAATTAATATTAATAGTGACTCTCTGGTGTGAATTCATTTTAAATAGAAATCAGGACAGTAGTGGAATTTCAATACTCAGCTATGTTTTTTTGAACTCTCCAAAGTAACTGGTCTATGAAATACACAAAGAATTATGTCCTCAAAGAAAATATTTCAGGGCATCTGAGGAGTTGGAATAAACTGTTTATAGGACCAGTCCTCATCTCTTGAATCCTCACCTCAAACCCGTCTCAAAACCAAACACAATGCAGTTTCTGATTAAAGCAGATCAAACTCCAATTGCATGGGAAGGATTTTGAAATGCTTCCCCACTTGGTCACCAGTTTGGGTGACCTGACCATCTGCTGTCCAAGGAATAGTGGACATTGCTGTACATAAAACCTTCCAGCACTCTGTGACTTCAGCTGTGAAATGCAAGAAGTCCATGGATTTCTCCATCCCCTCTCTTAAATGCTCTTCTGGGCTGTGTGATTCATTCTGACTCCCATTTACTTTGAAGGTCAAACATGTTCTCTCCCTTGCCCCGGTCCTACTTGGGGACCAGGAAGTGGGCGGGTGCAAACCCGCCCACTGCTAAAACCCCTCCCCCAGCCTAAGGGGAGGAGGCACTGGACTCGGATCCAGTTGAATTCAGGGGACAACTAATGAAAAAACAGGAAGGAGTGTGAGGTTCACAGGTTCAAAATTAGGGACTTAGAAGGGGACACTGAGCAAAGAACCCCGGACAGCGCCCACTGCTCCCGGAAGGTATTGCCCCCTGCCCCTGGTGCCAGGTAGGCAGCTAGATGAGAGTGAACTAATTGTGACTCAGCCCAGAGAAGATGGGAATAGTACTTTGTTGGAAGAGGTCCGGTCAGAAGCACATTCTGATGAGTGCTTTTGGGGGGAGCTGGCTTCTATGGGACTTGTTGCTGGACTGCAGCAGATGTTTTGTACTGGAGGTGACTTTCCCCACTCAGGAGGGGGCTAGATGCTGAAGCTTGGGCCAGTCTGGAACTGGAAGCTTCAGTATCTGCCCACTTCCTGAGTGGGGAAGCCGCCTCCAGTACAACATGTTTGCTCCAGTTCTTTCCCTGGCTTCCTGCCTGCCTGCTCCCAAGTGCAAGTGTAAGTGCCCTGGCACCTCTCCTGCTCCACTTCCCATGGCGGCTAAGATCAGTTTGGAGGCTCTTGCTGTGGGTTTATGCTGTGTCTTTGATAGCAAAGCTTTGGGGTTGGGGGTTGTTTGCTATCCATGGCAATCCACCAGAACACAGTGATGGGAGGCTTTCGCCTAGTGCTTCATGTTTAGTTTTTGTTTAATTTGTAAATATCAGTCAGGAGGACTTAAAGTCACAATGCTCGTGTGAGGATAAATAGAGACAAACACAAAGAGGTACAGCAACAAGGGAATTACAGAGAACAAATACATTTGCTCCCTACATCTTTGCTTATGATGTGACTGAAAAGTGTTTGCAGCATATTGCCCTATTCAATGAATAACAAAGCACCAGCGATGGGGCCCCTGAGATGTATGCTCTTTGTACTGCGGTTTAAAGGCTACTGCTCTGCAAGACAGAAAGAGATGTTGAAAAGGGCTTCCTAGCTTGACCTCACTGAAATATGTCCCTGAGATTAAGAAGCAAAGAAGAGCAGAGTTTATGGGACAGGATGAACAAAGAATTGGTCCAAACTGGGACCTTAAATGCAGCGTGACCCTAAAGCGGTTGCCAGGATCTGTCCCTTTCACTCGTTTTGTTCCTTTTCTGTTTGACGGCTCTTTGCCTGCCTGGGTTTCTCATGGCAGTGGAAATGTCAAATCCCCCACTCCCAGGATGGCTGTGTGCCAGCCTGGATAGAGCTAAGAAATCTAGAATTGGGGGGCTGGTTTTAGCAGATAACATTCCCACTTCCAGCCAATTAGTCCAGCAAAGCATCCCATGAATGCCTGAACTTTTTGAGACCTTCTCAAACCGAATCTCTCTCCTCTATTTCTTCTAGTGTATTAAATGATTATATCACACTCTGAATTTACATCTTTTTGTTTGTTTGTTTGCTTGCTTGCTTGTTTGTTTGAGCTGGTGCAGGGCTTGGCATGTGATATCATCTGGTTCGAATAACTTTAATAAGGTGAGGCCATTCGAGCAACTGCTGCAGGGCAGAGAAATGACTGGGTTCAGACACAGCACACTGAAGTTCACTTTTCTTTCTTTACTGATGTGTTGTAAGCATTTGAGTTCAGGAATTTCCTTCTGCACCTGGGTAAAATCATGGGATCATGCTACAGAGTGGTAGCACTGCCCTCGTTTCCGGACTTAAATGATTACGTTTTTCCTTTTACAAACTTTTAATTGCTCTCCGGGGCTGAGATGGGTGTAACAATTTTTGTTCACTACACAGCTGTGCAGATGTGTGCAATGGTATAACTCATCACTATGCAAGTTCTACAGAACTCTGCTGTGCCAGGCCTGTCCCTCCTCTCAAGTTTCAAATGTCCATTGTCTTGCTAGTGCTCCCACACTTGTGTACTTGTTTGTCAGCTTCTTGCACACAGCCTTCCTAAACTCATCCACACAGCCCCCATATTGAAGGCTTTCTTAGGGTGTGTCTACACTTGTAAATTAAGTCGACTTAAACTTGCTTAAGTCGACTTAATTTACTCTTGTCTACACTACACTTTCCTTAAGTCGACTTAAGCAAGCTGCTTAAGTCGACTTAAGGAAAATTAAGTTGACTTTATAAAACCTCGTTTTAAATTGACTTAAGCCAGTGTAGGCCTGGAGTAGTCCTAAATTGACTCTAAGTCGACTTCGGGCTCTCCAGGACTCCCCCACTGCCCTCCCTGCCAGGGTGGCTGGCACAGGGAGAGCCTGGCATGCCCCTGCCCCTATGTCCTGCCAGGGTCCCTGTCCCCCTTTGCCCCATTGTACCCAGGTACAATGGGGCAAAGGCTGAGCCCCTTGGCACTTGGCAAGGGGTTCCCCCCCACCACTGTGGACCAGTCCCAGATCCACCTAGCTCCTACAAGTCGACCTAGGCATCCAGTGTGGACGCTCTAGGTTGACTTTCTAGGGTCCCCCCAAAGTCGACTTAAAATTTAAGTGTGTACATGCTAAATCGACTTAAATTAACAAGTGTAGACATAGCCTTAGGGTGTGTCTACACTTACAAATTAAGTTGACTTAAGGAGTCTTAAGTCGACTTAATTTACTCTGTGTCTACACTGGCCTTTCCTTAATTCGACTTAAGCTGCTCCTTAAGTCAAATTAAGGAAAAGTTAGTTCGAATTAATAACACCTCGTTTTAATTTGAACTAGCGCTTAAATCGACTTTATTAAGTCGACTTAAGCCAATGGAGATGCAGAGTAGTGCCTACTTGGACCTTTTAAAGTCGACTTAAAACGTTAAGTCGACTTAATACGGTCGAAAAGGGACTATGTCTACACTTGAAAAGTTGTCGACTGTTGTTAAGTCAATTTAATAAGGTCCACTTTAAGTCGACTTAAAGTCGACCTAACTTTTCAAGTGTAGACATATCCTTAGTGACTCACTTCTGCCATGCTGCCTACAGTGGATCAAATTCCCTTGTTTGTGAATTGCCCACTATTGTCTCTTTGGCTGCCTCTCCTTGGGTTGTTAGTTTCTTGAGCAGGGACTGCCCATCTCGACTGTTTGGAAAGTGTGGAACACGGTACTACTGCAGACTTCTGCTATTACCAGTCATGTCCTTCACATGTTATATTAGGATTAATTTGATATGCTATATTTCTCAGTGTACTAGTGTTTTTCTTTCTCTGTTTAGATACGTATTGTATGTGTATAATGTAGATATACACCATATGTGAACAGTCCTCAGACAGACTTATACATTGCAGCTCTTAATATAACACAGCCTGTGGCTAGTTTTGTGCATAATCCAGAAAGCCACACCCCTATTTTCTGAGCCACCCTGCAAACTTCTCTTTTACTGTATGCCTATGGTAAACAGCTGTTGTCAACTGGCTGGCCATGTAATGAACTGTGATTGCTGTTCTCGGGTGGTGAAGAACTGTGCACTCATTACTCTTGTTAGCATGGCTCTCCCCCAGCTGCCAGTCTGACCAAAGGGGTCATGTCTTTAGACATGGGGAAGGGATTGTCACGTGCTGTATGTTTGTAGAATGTCTAGCATATTGGGGACCTGACTGGTTGGTGTCTGGGTGCTGCTGGGATGTAAGACATGCTTCCTGCAGCAAACTCTGTACAAATAAAATTCCAAAGGGGTAGCCGTGTTAGTCTATTGTAGAAAGACAACAGAGTCCTGTGGCACTTTTAAAGACTAACAGATTTATTTATCGCATGAGCTTTCGTGGGAGAAAATCCCACTTCGTCAGACGCTTTGAAGATAGGAAAGTTACAGAGTGGGAGGAAATTAACATCCCCTGCATTTAATTTCCTACCACTCTGTAACTTTCCTATCTTCAAAGCATCTGACGAAGTGGGATTTTCTCCCACGAAAGCTCATGCGATAAATAAATCTGTTAGTCTTTAAAAGTGCCACAGGACTCTGTTGTCTCTGTACAAATAAGTGCATCATCTCTAAAGCCTGGAACTGAAAATAACCGTTCTCCTTTCCAAGCCTTTGATATCCATCCCAGTCTGTGCCCTATAAATCAGACTCCTGCATCCTTTTAGTGCCACCGTAAGAAAGATAACCCTATGGTGCTTCTGAGTCGGTCTCTGCTCTGTGCAATTCAGTCTGTGTTCTCTCTCTCTGACCTGTCATACTCCCCCCAAAACCCGAGCTTGTCCAGAGGACACAAAATTCAGTTCTTTTGGGGCTCTGGATTATAGTAGACGCTAAATAGTGAGTGAGATTGACTGACCTGAAACCAGTGCAGACTTGCACTGGGCCAGAGGACCAATCAGAACTGTTGTGGGTGGAGCCTGGTCTCTTGCAGATAATTACTAAGTGCATTTCTAGCACAGTGGGTCTGGGCTGCTGAAGGGTCTGGTCGCAGAGCGGGGAAAGCTGTAATCGTAACTCCAGAGCGCTTCTATTTTAGCAGCAGCACTGGAACAGGTCTGTTATCCGCTAGTGTCAGCCCAGCCAGCAACAGAAAGGTACTGGCCGCATCCTTCCTTGTTTTGCTTGTTTGAATCTGTGTAGCTTGGAGTTGGAAGAGTTTATTGGGCAATCGGAGCTGTTTACTAGCAGAATGTTGGGGTTTGTGTGAAGGGAGCAGAAGGTGGGTTTATAAACTTCTCAGGATCAAGAACCCAGTTTGTTTATGTCGCTGTTAAGCATGTTACCTCAGAGACATCTCTGCTGTGTGCAGGTGCCATAGTGTCCATTGCACGTAGTGATGCGGGGTGCATGCATGTGAATAGGGCAAAGGATTCTGGAGCCAGCCATTGGACTACTGAGGATTATGTGCCAGGTGCATGTATGTAGTACATATGCCATCTCACCTGCAGGAAGTCGTAGCAGGGGATCAGAATGCATGATGAGTCAGTATTACCCACCCTGCTTCTCCCTGTCAGCCCTTAAAATACTGTATTTCTCCCTGGTATTTTTATTAAGCATCAGGTTCTACTGGTTAAATGGGGGCCAAAGACTTCAAAGGCCTCAGACCAAGTTAGAAGTTGGGGAGGCTGTCGCTGGGTGATCTCTCTAGATTCACCCACACATCACAGGAAGTGAAGTGCCGAGGGCCGTGAGGCTTGAGAGCTGATACTGGTACCTGTGGGGAAATAACTTGGTTCTCTCAATTGCAGGCATGCCTGGAAAACTTTTTCCAACTGACCCTGGTTAGCTAACGTGACAGCCTGTTTCTAGAGATTGTCGTCCCTCTAAAGATCGGAGCCCCCTTTTCCACGAGGCAGCTCTGACTGCAAAGAGTAGCGTTGTGAAAACAATGCCAGGTCTTTATGGGTTGTCGTGCTAGTGGGAGTGAGCTGAATTCACGTCTCACTGGGGGCTGACCGCACACATGTCACCATATTAATCTGCATGGGAGACATTATGACACAAAAGCCAAATCTTTGGGTAGTACAAGCTGGGTTATCTTTGGTTCAGGCTGAGTGAAATAAGAACTGATCTGATGAGCCATCTGAATTGTTGGGATCTATACCCACTGAATGAAAATACCGTACCTGCTCTGTGACCAGCCATACCTGAGTGTAACTCTGTTCCCAGCCTCACCCTAAAGATACCCACAGGCCAGTTTCACTCTCTGCTGATGCTGGAGTGAGGTGGTGTGTTGTCAGGTAGGAGTGTGCTTTGCGAAGCTGAGCCATGCTAGTTAAAAATCTGCAGTTTGCCCTTTCTGTGTGTGACTGTGCAGCTGATGCGTCCAGGAACACGTGTTAGCTGTCTGCAAAACAAAACAGCCAGTTCTGAAATACAATTCCAGACACAATGAGCTGTGGTGAGAAGAGTTCACAGGCCCCTCATCCCCACCTGGTGGGCAGTACACAGAGGTGCTAGACAGGGTATAGAGGGGTGAAAGATTTGCTCTAGGCAGAAGGTTTCTGGCTTTAGAGGCTCTCTGTTTTCATGTAGCAGATCGACAGCATCCTTGGGCTTCTGCTCCCAGGTCGCCGGTGCTGGATCATGGCCTAGAATTGTCTGCGATTTGATGCAGAATTTTAGAAGAGATGTTTTGAAAAAGGTTCACAGACAATGACTCATTTATTCTAGGAAGAGACTGGGAGAGCGAGAAGAGAGGAGCTTCTGAAAGTGAAAAATGGGTCTCTCTCATTCTCTTGGAAATAGGAAAAACAATAAATCATTGTTCAAACTAGTAAGTAGCAGTGCTGGATCACAGAAAGCCGAGATGGAAATCTAGCCCATCTCCCCTCTACTGCAGCAGTCCTGCAGTGCATGTGCTAGTGAAGTGCTCTTTCCTGTGCTCTTTGGTGTCCCAGGCAGGAGGACTTTCAGCACTTCCCTTGAGAGACATCCCTGTGCTCTCTCACTGTCCAGGAACTTGTTTTGGTAATCAGGCTGGTATTTTACTCCTCTTAGTTTCATGTGATGGGCCCTAACTGCTTTTCACTCCTCCCTCTCAGGAGGTGTGTGCTCCCCTGCACACACTTTCCTCCAACTCAGCTCAGCAAAGTGATTGCTATAGACATGTTTTGTCTCCTTGGTATTTCTTCAAATCAAACCATCCCTTCCCATGGTCATTTCCGGCCTTCTCTGAACTCCCTGCTCTCCAGGTTAATGAAGTGGCCGGATGCGAGAGTCTTACAGGTGTACTCCCCACAGTGTGCTCTGCCTCCCGGCACTTGTCTGCCCCAACGCAGGAGAAAACTAGTCCTAACTTCTCCTGGTTAGTTGGAGCTGATTGTGCTTTGTTGATTAGCCCATCGGAAAAAGGAGCTGAGTGGTCTATAAACAGCGGAGTTCTATTAATACATGCTGAGATCAGGTGTAACTTGCAACTTCCAGCTAGTAATGGAATTGGCCCAGCCTTGTGAATTCTTCTGATTTTAGCAGCCTACTACCCATATTCTCCCTCAAGATGGTTTTACAGCATGGTGTAATGCTGAACAATATCCATCCTGCCTGCTGTCCCCAGAGATTTACCTGGAAAGATAAATGGCCAACTCATTCGTCTGTACCAGCTACCAATCACTTAGTGAACCTGCTGTGAGCTTGTTATTACTTCCTGCTTGGGTTTGGCTGATTTTAAATTATCCTCTCCCCCCCCCAAAAGAACACTGAAGTCCATAGGTCAAATGTAGATAATAGATGTAATTTTTTAAAAGATTTTGTCTTTTGTTACAAGTAAATTGAAGCCTTTTGCTTTTCCATTACTGTCTAATTCACTTTTGTTTCCATTTTGTAACATTGTCCAGTTCCAGAGGACTCCAGGAAGGCTGGGTATTTCATTGCAACTGGCCAGGAGTTCTTCTGAAGGTTATAGAGGACAGCGTGTGGTCAGCAGGTTAGATGAGGTGTGAGGGAATTGGGCACCTGGGTTCTCTTTGGCCATGTCTCCCATATTGGCAGGCCTGGGTGCTCAAAGCTAGGTACCAAAGCTATGATACTTAGGCTCAGTGACAGATTGTGCACCCTAGAGCAGCTCTGATAGGATTAACGAGGGCCCAATAGCCACCCAAACTGAGAGGATGGCCAGGGTGAATTGAGAGTGAAGGCCAGCAGGAGAAGGGTTGGGCCAAGTTACCGGAAGAGAGACAAGCGCGGGGTGGGTAGACAGCAGAAGGAGACAGCTGTTGTCATGACAGAGCTTTTCCCAAATCTAGACCCAAGGAGGGGGGCATTAGCAGTGAGTGGAAGCACTGTTGTAGGCTGTAAATGAAGAAGCTGACAACCAGTGGCATCACCTGTGAAAATGAGCCCACTTATCTGAGTGCATAATGACAGATTTGGGCCTATCAAGAAATAGGCAAATTTGAAGACTTTTTTTTGTCTTAACCTCTGTGCCTACCTCACCGGGGAAGGGGCTGGAGGTTGAATTAAATTACCATTTGTCAAATGCGAAATCCCCCTTTGCGAGAGATGCTATGGTTATGCACATTAACAGGCAGGTGGATTATTAAAAGGAAGGACTGCAGCGTATCAATCAGAAGGCTGGAGTTCTCTCGCCTGGGGTATAGAATCTTTGCCTCTGACCTCAATATTTATTTTATTCCTTTTTGTCATCTGCTAAGGGAAGTGTGAAAGGACCCAGCTTCACTTACCAGCCTCATGCCCAGGAGTTTTGGGCAGGGTGCGGCTGCAGCTCAGGAGATGCTTTGGCGTCCTGGCTGCGTCTACACTGGTAAATTAAGTCGACTTAAGCAGCTTGCTTAAGTCGACTTAAGGAAAATAAAGTCGACTTAATGAAAATTAAATCGACTTTATTAAACCACCTTTCTACTCGACCTAAGGCTTAATTTGACTTTTTAAATGTTTAGGAATTTTCCAGCTATAATGGTCCCAGGGAGTGACCTGATGAGCCATTAAGGACATAAGGAATACAAACATTGTATCCTTAATGGCTCATCAGTTTACTCCCTGGGCCCATTGTAGCTGGAAAATTCCTAAACATTAAGGAGACAGTGGTTTGACACACCCGCCTCTCTCAGCCATTTCAATAAAATAACATAAGTTAAAGTATAGATAGAACACCATATTCCTAACTTCTAATTGAAATAGAATTCCTAGACATAAACTATATAATCATTCCCAGCAAATTACTACCTTTCTATTGATACCAAACATGACATAGCTCCTATGGATTATAGCATTTATGAGATATCCATTGAAAATAATATCATAAATGCTTCCCTAAATCCAGACAGCATCGCACACAGGGCTCTGCCCTGCCAGGGTCCCTGTCCCCCTTTGCCCCATTGCACACAAGGGGTGCCCTCCTTGCCACCGTGGATCTGCCCAAGGTCCCCCTAGCCCCACAAAGTCGACCTAAAGCATCCAGTGTGGACGCTCTAGGTCGACTTTGTAAATTCCCCTTTAAGTCGACTTTAATTTTAAGTGTAGACACAGTAAGTCGACTTAGTTAAAGTCGACTTAAAAGTGCAAGTGTAGACGTAGCCCATGTTGCTTTTGTATCTTTGTCCCCTTCACTTAAGTTTTCTCTAGGGCTTTTTAGTGCTGCTCCCTGATGCCCAAGCAAGCTCAGCAGGATATAAACAGCTTTTGGAGGCTCTAAACATGACTATCCTAGTCAAAGGACTGCATGCTGCAGCTACTTTACGGGAAGAGAGGAGTTTAAGGAGAGCTTGAACCAGTATTTCAAGGCATCATGCAGTAACAAACTGCACTGGCCTAGCGTGTCACCTGTCAGAAATGAGAGTGGAGAGCACCGTGCATGTTCTCACACTGGATTGACAACATTTTGTCTGCAGTGTTCTCCGTGTGGAGACAGCTCCAGTGACCAAGGCCAGCTGTGCCTTGCAGAACTTTGGAAATGTACCTCTGGGACTGGAACGCACCTGAAAAGATCCTGAGCCACTCAAGCACTAGCCAAGTGTAAGGGACTCTGGTATAAAATGGAAGCAAGCACTTTTCCCCGAAGATCTACCGGGCCTTCGCCCTTTACCCTACTTAGATGTTTTCCTGTCTTGTGTTTGTGCATTATCACAAACCAGCACAGCAGGTGCTTCACTTTAAGCATGTAAATATAAACTCCAGAGGGGTAGCTGTGTTAGTCTGAATACAGCAAAAATCAGAATCCTGTGGCACCATCAAGACTAACACATTTCTTCAGACATAAGCTTTCGTGGGCTCAAACCCACTTCGTCATGACAAAGCAGGTTGGAGCCCACAAAAGCTTATGCCTGCAGAAATCTGTTAGCCTTGGTGGTGCCACAGGACTCTCATTGTTTTTAAATATAAATCGAAGTATAGGGGAATTAAACACATGCGTAAAGTGAAGTACGTGCTTAAATGCTTTCTTGAATCAGGGCCTAACGGGAACGCAGTGAAGCGGTGTGGTCTCCATCCATGGCTGACACTGAGG
This sequence comes from Pelusios castaneus, assembly GCA_007922175.1. Taxonomy (NCBI): domain Eukaryota; kingdom Metazoa; phylum Chordata; order Testudines; family Pelomedusidae; genus Pelusios; species Pelusios castaneus. The sequence goes on from ML685820.1 coordinate 4,807,193, forward strand.
GGCTGATGCAGGCCTGGATATGACTGGCGCTCACAAATGGGGAAGTGCAGGGTCAGGAACAGGAAGAGGAAGTACCCAAGCCAGGCCTGATCGCTCAGTTGGTCAGGGGGAAGCTGCTGAAAGAGAAGGATGCTTCTCTCCTGGGCTGCAACCTGAGCTCATCACGGGCTGCATGAGCGACCGCTGGTGGAAGCCTTGAGGGCCTGCCAGGGCTACTGGGCCCCAGTGACTGGGAAGAGCGACCTGTGGCCAGCCACGGTGCTGCCTGGGACTGGCCAGAGCTGCCTGCCAGCCATGACCTCAAGGAGCTGCCAGATGCTAGCAATCCTGAGGGTTGCAGTGCCGAAAACCATGTTTGGGCAGATTTTGTTACTTTGGTTGGACGGTAACAAAATCTGCCGAGACATGGTTTTCAGCACTACACCAGCACTAGGGCTGGGAGCCTCCCAGAGCTCCAGAGACACTTGCATCCTCGGAACTGGACGAGGGCTGAGCAGGGCGGGGGGAGCCAGCGGCAGTGGTGGCAGTAGATCTCCGAGGTTGCAGTGTTCTAGAGACTCTCTTGGAGCACAGCAGCCTCCGAACTGCTGAGCACCATCTCAGCCTGCTCGCCTTGTTTAGCCGGGGAGCAGGACGAGGCAAGCTGGCAGCAGTGATGCTCCGGCTGGGAGCAGAGTGGTGTGATGCCAATTTTTGGTGACACCCCCCCCTCTGCGTTTCACGACACACTTTTGTGTCACGACACAACGGTTGAGAATCGCTGCCTTAGACTGCTTACCTGCCCTGTCCGGCCCTGTTTGAAGGGCCAGGGCTATAAACTGCTTCATTTACCTTGCCCAGCCTAAGGGCCTGGGCTTTAGACTCTTTGTTTACCTTACCTGGTCTGAGGGCCAGGACCACTAATGCTTGCCCTGACTGTAGAATAGCAGTGTGACCTGCCTTAGGCTGGGATTCAGGGGCAACCCGTCGATTGCAGTGAGGCTTTTAAATAAGGAAAGTGAGTTTCCTGAGCTTAGACCACCTGTCTGTGCATAGCATTGAGCATTGCCTGACAGTCGCAGGCATCATCAGAGTGTGTGGCTGGGGACACCACTGCATTGACTTTCCTGGGCTGTAACATGAACTCAGACTGCATCCGGTTGCAAGGGGACTCCTTACTTCTAGTTTGGGCCACTTGAAAGGGTTCAGTTTGTCTCTGCATCTATCAGCCAAGGGTAGAGCTGGTTTTCCAAGGGTAATGTTGTGCCAGGAGTCTCATACCGTAATTGCTGTGTTCCCTGCACGTGGGCACTCAGGAGTGGTGGCCAGAGAGCCAGAAAGCCAGCTGGTGACTTGTCGGCACTTTGCCGTATTTGTGTTCAGCAGCACAAGGGCCTTAAGAGGGAGGTGAGCAGAAACTGCGGAGTGCTGCGTGAGAACCTGCCTCTGGATCCACAATGGACAATAATGACAAATGGACATGGGATTCCTCCTCTAGTTTGGTGCAGGACCCCTTTATGGGTGGGACAGACTTGCCCTGACAGAGGCCCAAGGGCTCTGCCTTTTTGGCAGCGCTCATTTAGCTTGTCAGGCCAGCCAAGCCCCATTGACTTGAGGGTAACTTGGCCTTTCCTTGCCCAGGTCAGAGCTTCCCTCCATCTGTGGTTGTTGGCCAAAGGGGTTAGTCCCTAGTGGGCCATAGTAAATTAACTTGGCCGTTGAAGCCTCCCTCCCCATTTCTCATATGGCAGGCAGCTGGTCACAGATGGTGTGGTGTCTGCTTTTTCTAACCCGCCTTTCCTTGAACATGTGATCAGCGACTGGCTCTCCCTTTCCAGCCCGTCAGCTCCTGCGGTTGGGCAGCCAATCTTGCATCTCAGTGCCCAGAATGTTGGGTCTTGTCTTTGCTCGGGGGCTGGGCTTCTTTTACCTGTCTTGCCTCATAGAGAAACAGCCCCCACCCCACTGAGCTAGGTGCTCAACACTCCAGCCTGTGCAAGGGGAATCAGGGCATCCCTGGCTAGGGCACGGGTTCTCAGGGGAACTTGCATGGTGACTTAGCCGAGAGGAAGGAGGGTGGTGAGCTCTGTATTGCCAGCACTTAGAACTACTTCTATTCAGAGGGTCGGGCTCTGTATTGGCAAGCTCAGCAAGCACGCAGGAGAGAAAAAGTCACTAGCCCAGTTCCTGTGTGTGCCTGTAACTCTGCTCTGCTGGATGGCCTGGAGCCTGCCAGGGCCCTCGGAAGGCTGATGTGGGTGATAAGGACTCAGGAATTGTGCTGACTCAGATGGCATCTACTGAGGGAACCACACAGTTAGAGTTGAGAACTGGCTCGCCCAGGCAGGAGGCAACATCCCTGCCTTCTCCTGGAGTGGTGCCATCTTGCTCTCCCCTGTATCCTGTCATGGGTTAAACCTGCTATCCCTAGTGTGGGAGCTCATGCTATCCTATGTGATACCTTCCGTCTCTGTCTGAGAACCTGTTAGGGACCAGCAGATGCTAATGAGTTGCAAAACACTGGCCCCATGTTCATTCCTGCTGCTGTTAATTTTTTGCTTCCCAACTGGACCTGCTCAAACCAGTTCCTGGATTCCAGGGCCAGAAGGGACACTGTGTTTATCTAGTCCGAGCGCCTGTGTAGCACAGGCCACAGAACTCTCCCCGAAATAATCCCTAGAGCAGATCTCTTAGGGTTGTCAGAGTGCTTGTGTAGCTGTGTTTTGTTGACGGGAGAGAGCTTTCCTGCTGACATAATAAAATCACCTAAATGAGCATCTTCCACCAACATAGCACTGTCCACAAAGTGCTCATGGCCAGTAAAACTTATGTCGCTCAGGGATGGCTTTTTTCACACTGCTTAGCAACAGATGTTTTGCCCATGTAAGTGCTAGTGTAGCCAAGGCTGGAGTTGGAGGTCTGTTCGCTGACATCAGGCTTTGCCCTTCTGTGTTATTGGACCTCTAGTTCAGAGGGCTGGGGGAGCCATCTCCCATCTAGGAACCACACTGTTTACTTGCACATGTATTAATTAGAAGGAGCTAAAGTTGCTGGGAATGATGAAATTTTGACGAAGACCTCAGGTTGTGAAACGCTCCCAGAAGAGCAATGCCTAATCTCTCCCTAATTGTACTGGTGTTTAATTTGTTGTTTTTACTGTAACCATTTGTTTAGTTTCATTAACTAGATCTGGTTGGAGATGAATATTCTCAATATTAACACTGGCCCGTTGTGCAATGTTAACATCTTTTAGAAGCTGAATGCCCTGGCAGCGCTCAGCCTGGCTTGACTGTTCTGCTTTCTGTGCCCAGTGTCTGTGAATTTGTGTGTACGGTGCAGCGCTCGCCCTATGTGCAAATGGAGATGGTGTTTTGCTCCAATCTCTCAATGGGCATAGGGAGCTGCTGACCCAGTGCACTGCAGGATCTGAGTCGAGAGAGAGGGTTGTGACCTGGAGCGGCCAGGAAACTAAATACACCATGGTAGAAAGATCTAGGGACTGAGTGGCACGTTGAGTATGATAGCAGCCACTAGAAACAAGAGATACTGATTGCTGCCAGAGTACAGCTGCGTTTACCTTGACCCAAGTTATATGATTGGAGCCAGGAAATAGTGTCCAAACCAGATCCTTTGCGGGTGTGTAGCAGCATAGATCCACTGAAATAAAATCCATTTCCTATCCGCTCAGGATCCAGCCATTGATTACTGGCCAGCACTCCCGTAGCTCAGACCTTAAATAGGTGCTTTTCCAAAATATCTAAACCATTTGTGAGAGCTGAGTGCAAATCCGAGTTTACCCTCCATGTTGGTTGCTCTGAGGCTGGTTCCCCTGGATATATATCACTAAGCCTGCCACACCGCTAAACTGTGGGGTAATGTTTTCAAAAACACCAAAGTCATCAAGACTCTGGCACCTGTGAAAGTGTTGCACGCCTTTTGGTTTTCTGGCAGCAGCTCCAGCCCCGTCACACGAGGTGCACACTGTAAAGATAATTCCTGTATGCAGGGGGGCCAGCTGTCCTGCCCGTGAGAGATCCAGAAACGCTGCTGGTCAGGACTTGAGCTGGCAGAGCTGAGTGTGGGAAGCTTACAGCTGTTCTGTGCTTGGCCTTCTTGCGTGCTGTTGGTTCTTCAGCTTCACGATCATAAGTGACACCATCTTTGACTCAGTTCCTGATTCGGAGTGGACCTTCCTTCTTACGCCATCACTGCCTTTGCTTAAGATACCTTGGTGAGGGATCTGGTCAAAAGTTTTCTGAAAGTCCCAGTACACTATAGCCACAGGATCACTCTTGTCCAAATACCTGATGGCTCCTTCAAAAGAGAGAATGGCACACATCACTGGTGCCTCAAGCCTGCTGGGGAAATGCATTATGTTATGAGAATAACCCTGAACTTTGAAGTACAAGCAGTTTCCTTATCAAAACCTGGCAGTCCAGGTCCTCTGTGAATGCGCCCTGGCACAGGACACCTCTTGTGCTGGTTTTAAAGGTTCTGTACAGAGCAGGAGACGCAGACAGCTGATGTCGTATGAAGAGAACAGAGATGTAATCAAATTGTAAGGCCTTTTTTTCCAAGCTGAGCTTTGCTACCAAAGTGATACAATGGTGTGGGATATGTGCACGAGATACGATGGCTGCAGGGCATGTATACATCTACAGGATACATGGAAGCCCTGAGGCAGCCTATAAGGCAGTCTCTTCATGTAGAAGTTGAGAGAGGCCTGCATTTCAATCCTGGGGCATGTACTGTAAGACTCCAACTTTATTATGCCTGCAAGCCTGCAGGGAGGAGAATAGATGACAGGGAAATCAGGAGGCAAATGGCATTTATTATTCTCCCTTCAGTACTTGACAAAGTGCGGAGCTGAGCCAGTCTCCAAGCCGTTCACAATGCCGACACTTCAAAGGACTTGTTTTAATCCATTGCACCAGTAAACTGAAGGAAAGCAGGTCTGGAAAGTCACATGCAAGGCTTCAAAAAGGATTTTAAAAAAATCTAATTGATGGGATGGGATGGGAGGGGGGAGGGGGAGGCTCTTTCCAAAGCAAAGAGATTAGTCTAACTTGTTAATGGGGAAATAGGGTATCAAATGTAGTTAAGCCAGGAGCTGCTTTTTGCCAATAAGCATTTATTGGTGGAATGATTCCTGGATGCAAGGAGAGCGAATGAATCCTTCTGGTGTATATAAGCTACTTGACTTGAAGCTGGTAAGGCGTCATCCCCATCTCTGTTTGCTTTTAAAAATAAGTCTATTGTCCAAGGCCAGTTCTGTTCTGGGCTGCAGTTCCCTAGTGACTTTGGAGTTCTGCTGGCAGCAACTAGCAGAAGGTGCTACTCCCCGAAAGCAGTAAGCTATTGCAGGAGTCTGATCTGACCCCCCAAAACGTTGGATTCTTGGGAGAAAGTGGGGAAAGGACAACATAGGGATGTTTAAAAACACCCTGAAAAATGCAACCGACATAAAACCCAGCTGTCGTCCCTAGGTTCCCAGCACTCACAGCTCTGCAGCGTTAAAATGAAAAAAATGGAAAAGCTCTGAATAGTGCGGATTCTACCCCGAGCAGCTTGTCAGAAACCCCTGAAATAGAATGGAAACCAACACCCACTGCTTTTAAAGCAGTAAATTAATCAACCAATTAAAATCCTGTTGTATAGGCTGCTACAAATCCTCTGTCATTTGAAATATATCAAGCACATGTGAACAGACCACACTTAGTAAACAAAACAAAAATGTATTGGGGTTTTTAGAGTAGCTGGTATGATGAGCAATATGTTCAGCTTGGTGCAGCACAGCCTGCCTTCCTGGGTAGTGCTTCTGTGGCTGAGAAGTGAGAAAGAGATCAAGGCAGGGACAGGGAGGATTGGGTTTAATGGTACCTTGCAATATTTTCAGAGGTCTGACTGTTTTTAAGGGGTTCTGTATGTCTCTGCACTGTGTGAAAATGAAAGGCAGACACGTCAGCAGATCAGCAAAGTGATAGAAATGGAATGAAGCTGGTGTGCTGTTTCTCCAGTTCACAAACAGTGAGTAAAATGCGTGTGCCTGTGTGTACACCTTGAAATACAACATAGACATTTCCATACAGAATCATCTATTGTATCCTCTCCCTGGCTAACATCAGCTATACGACAGGAAAATGCAGTATGCAGACATGCATTAGCCTGCTTTGCATCAGTGGGTTATCCCCAATAGATAGATACTTAGTCTAGCGGAAACACCTGGCTTTATCTCCTTTGTAAATTTTAGGTTAGCATCAACTATTCTCACTTTGCCTACTAGTGTTTTTCCATATAAATGTCCTTTCCCTCTTCAAATCTTGCTGGTTCTTGGCCTCAATGACATCATGTGGCAGTGAGTCCCAACATTTTTGACACTTTGGGTGAAAAAAGAATTTCCTTTTATCAGTTTTGAATTTGCCAACTCCTGGTTTCTCTGAACTGCCCTTTGTTCCTGTGTTCTGAGACAGGGAGAAAAGACACTTCCACTCTCCCTTCTCTAACCTACTCATTCTTTCAAATATGCTCCGTTCATGTCCCCACCTATTTATCTTCTTTGAGGTAAACAACCCCAATCTTTTCAATCTTTCTTCATATGAGAGTTTTTCCATGGCCCAGTCATTTGTGCTGCCCTCCTCCTTTTCTGTAATCTTTTTTTGAGGCAGGGTGTACAATACTGCCCGTGTATTTGCAATGAGGTCACTCAGTAGGCTTATATAATGGTATTTTAATATTCTTTGTATTATCCTCCATCTTGTTCCTAACTCACCCTAACATCATGTTTACTTTTTTAATAACCACACTGCACATGGAGCAAAGGTCTCCAATAAATTGTCCAGTTTGTTTACCTAATTTTTTTTATCAAAAACATTAAAATGGACAATTTTCAGCCAGGCTGGATTCTTGAAGTTTGTAAGCCACATCTTGTAACTTCCTTAAAAGCAACTTCCCCCCTCCTCCCCAATATGACAAATGAAATGTTTGCATGGGAGGAGAAGATTTTGATCCAGTTGTGGATGCTGCAAAAGCATTTCCCAATGGCTCAAGGATTTTCTGATGAACTAACACAACTGGGGACTTGAACTGTCATGGATAACAAACTTCACTTAAACAAAACTATCCCTTTGTCTAAAACTGGTATCTATGATTGTGAACTCTATTAGCTCTTCACCTTCTTGTAATGAAGAATGAAGAAATGGCAGCCATTTCAGAAAAATGCCTGCAAAGGCATCTAGTTAATAATTGTAGATCTGATCACTTATTTGCAAATATCAAGTAATTAGTGGCAGGAATAATGTCACAGTTGTCTAAAGAGTCTGCATGATAATTATAATAACAATCATTCTAATTCTCAAGTGTGGCGACTGTAGCTCAGATCTGTTTGGACTGCAGTTCTAGCCACTTTTAAAGCCTTTAGCAGTCTCGGAAACTGCTATCTGAGGGCCCCATTTTGCTGCAGATTTACTGGCCTTGCCAAACCTTCCATGCCTTCTCAAGCCACAGTTGCACAGAGGCCTCGCTTGCAGTAAGCACTCCAGATGAGGCTGTTGGGAGCGCTGTGAAAAGAGTTCCATGCAAGCAGTGCACAATGCTGACAAGTTTTATCGGTCTCACGATGCAAAACCTAGGCAGTAATTAGTCTACAAATTCTCGAACTCTGGCTTTTGGCACCTTAACTATTGACCTGCATGTGAGACATCTCAGGCACTCTTGTATTACCTCTCTTCCTGTGCCAGAAACTGAGGAATTTCAATTAACTATATAGTTTTTGGAATTATGAGGTTACTTTACTAATCTTCCTTTTGGTGGTGCTTCACAGAGTCCCTTCTCTAGCTGTTTGCCTAAGGAGATTTCTCTGGTTCTAGGCTGCCAGATGTCATGACGGCCAATTCATGAGAGTCACCATCAGCTACTACTTGAAACTTGTTGTTCCCTTTCGGTCTCAAACCAGGCACTAAAAACACCTTTGCGCTGCAGATGCTCTGGTGCTTGAGAAATTCCTTAATTTGGGATTTTATTATAACTTTTGTGGGGCTGTTCTGGATCTGAAAGCTTCTCAACCAGCCTAATCACCTGCTCTCATCTGAGTGGATACATCACTTTGCAACCTGTTGAAAAAAGATGTAGCTTTAGTTTTTAATTACTTTCCCACCTTCCCCAAATACTTGGATGGCGATGTCTCATAAACGGTATAATATTGATAAACCTGATCAAACTGTGTAAAGGAAAAGACCTTTCCAAATTCTGGGGTCCCGGAAGTGACTGCCAAGGAGCACACTTAGCACTCAGCATGGTGCATTTTACAACTTACTGATGAACATCTAATACTTTGCACGTTGGTAGCTCCTTTCACCTGGGGAACTCAAACATGTAATAAGAATTCAGGAACTAGACCTTGCTACCCATCCAGTGGCAAAGGGAAGGGATGGTGGTGTTATCCAAGGGGAAACAGGCATGGAAACCCAATTGCTTTGCAGGAGTGCACCCATCAATTCTGTAGCATTGGGATAGAACTCAGGAGCCCAGACTCTGACTCCTCTTCTCAAAGCACGTTGGATAACTGCCGCTTCTCTGATACACAAAACCAGGCAATTTAAAAAAAAGTGATCTTAAAAAAAGAGCAATTGTAACCCATATGCCTGAAAAGGCTATCTCTGAGAGACCTGCTGAGGGTGGGTTACTGTTGTTGGGCAGATTAGCGACCCACAACTGGAAACTTCCAGAAGCAGGGAGTGGTAGCAATTTGATCATGCTCCACAGTGTACCCTGCTGGTGTGATGTGATGTTGTCAGTCAGATGACTGGAGAGCAGCAGCCTGAGCAGACAGCAGGCAGGAGCTGCCTTGAGGGGAGACCATGTGCTCAGTGTTCTGGAGAGGAGCTGAGCCAGGAGTGAACAAGATGTTTTCTCCATGTAAAGGAGTCATTTGCGACAGACCTTGCAGACATGCATCTGGGACTGAGGGCTGGTTGCAGAGGAGAAGAGAAAGCCTGCATGTAATGCTACAGAGGATCCCAGCAAAGAAAGAAGAGGACAGCGATTTCTTGCCACTCAAGCTTCCACACTGGAATAGAGACTGTAGCTGAGAGTTGGGTGAACTCCACACAGACTTTGGGACTCTTGGGTATCTTTCATGCAAGGGATTGTTCTTGGTTAATTGTAGTTTGTTTTCTTAGGATAATGTTCATTTAGTTAGTAGTTAATAAAGTTCATTGTTATGTTTGTTTTTAGTAGTATTTTAATGTGTGAGTGTAGCTCTGAGCAAGCTTCGCCGTGAGTCCTGTACAGACTGGATCCTGGGTCTCCAGCTGCTTTCCCCATAGGGATTGGGATTGATTTCTGTGGGGCACTGGAGAAGGGCAACTGAATGAATTTAGCCCACCCAAAGGTTACACAATAATTAAGGGAACAGGTTTATAAAAAGACGGATGCTGGGATTTAAGCACCTTATACTTGGAGGAAAAGCTTCTTGTTGTTTCCTGTTGCTGGTGAGACTAATGTACAGATTACATGATAACAGAAGTTTAATGAAATCCGCTGACCCTTTTTAGACTCAACGCTGGAATTACGTTGCAAGAACAAAGACTGAGATACTCAGAAGAGTAGGGGATTTTGGCACAAGTGGTAATAGCATTCTTGGTCTAAATCCTTTAACCTCTAAGGATTCTGCTGTTCAGTGAAGGCAGAGAAGCATTCGTGTACTACTCTGACTAGATGAAGAAGAAGGGGGCCAGAGCATCCCCCCACAAACTCTCTCAGCCAGTATCTCAAATTGCCTCCCACTAGAAAAGTGGTAGCTGAATCATTCTGATCCTCATGAAAAGGGACAGGAAGGAATGATCTGCTTGGTGGAGAGGGAGATTCCCAGCTGGCTCTCACTGACTTTCTTCACACTGTGGACCAGATCCTGCCTCTTAAGGTAACTGGGCTGATTCCAATGTGGTTGATTGTCTGAACAGAGCAAGCAGGATTTGACCTTTTTATCTCTATTTGATGAAGAAAGATTGACTATAATTTTTCAGCAAGGCTTTGCTAGTCCTGTTTGTATTGTGGTAGTACTTGGGACCCTCAGCCACACTACGGACATCAGGGACCCATTATGCTGGGTGCCGCACAAACCTGGAGTTTCCAGTCTAATCAGCCAAGACAAAGGGAGAATGAGACTCCCCAGATTACGAAGAGGAACTGGGACCTAGAATTCACTCGGGGCAGGGTGGCAGTCCAAGGCCTGTGCAACACTCATTCTACTTGAAACTCTCCTGGCAGGGCCATCCACATCATGGATAATGCATTTGTATTTAAGAAATAAAGGCTCAAGGGAGCTTTTCATTCTGAGCGTTTCCTGCTTGTGCTCGTTCATCATCCTAGATGGAATTGGGTTAAATCTTGCTATTCTCATGTCTAAATATGTGTCTTCTGTGAATGTGAATCATAAAGTGCAGAGATTAACTCATAAAATTGTCTCATTCTCATTAGAACGAATGGTGGATCATGATGTGACTCTGTCTATTGGATCCCCTTGGCGGCGGCTCCTTTGTAACTGCAAAATGCATCAAGAAGGGCTGTGATGTGCAGTGACACCCCAGCCTTTCATGAGGAGGAAATAAAGCTCAGCTGGAGGGATAATGCTGTTGCCATGGCCTGGGATGGAGCCTGGCCAGTTTATGCTTGCTGCCAAGCTAAGACTCCGTGTCTGGACTCATGAAAGAATCCTCACAGTACATCTAAGGGGGGTGGGAGCCAGCATATGGAAGGAGTCAGATGTTCACAGTTGGATTAGCCTGCGGTTAAACCCACCCCTTTTGCACAAGGGGACACTGAATCACAGCCACAGCAGGCTTTACACATAACACAGGTATGCACATGCTGTTGCATCCCAGTGATGCCACTTACGGCTGTGGGGGTAGTTGATCGAAATCTGGCGATTGATGAGTTTGATAGCTAGAGCTCCTCAGCGGTGCAAGGGAGCAGATTTGGGGGAAGATTGGCTCTGAATTACCCATACAGCTGGTCTATGCAAAACCAGTAATATTGCCTTTGTTACATTGTTCTCTCTCATCCCAGCACCCTCAGCCTGCTGGCATCTCATCCACTTGCTTTATCTTTTTAGAATGTAAGATCTTTGGGACAGGGATTTCCTTTGCTGTGCATTTGTTCAGCATCTATCACAGTGGTCCCCAAGTTGGCCGAGGCCTCTGAATCTGCCTGTAGTACAAATGTGAAATAAAGAAGGGAGGGATTAGATATGTACATGTGACGAAGATTTCTATTTGTGTGGTGGGGTGGGATACAGCTCTTATCTGCACAAGGACTGGGCTGACCCTTACCTGTTGGGTTTGTAATAGACTCCACTCACGTAGACTATGGCATTCTTCAGAGTGACTCGTTATGGGCCAAAAAAAAAAAGAGGCACAAACTCAGCTTTCCCTTTGCTCTGTATTGCTAACTAAACTGCTGACTCTTTGGGATTTACCGTAATCAGAATGAGATAAAATACCTCCTGGCAGAGGAGGTATAGTAATGAAAAGAACCCTTAAGAAAATCCAGTGTTCATTACCAAGCCTAGAGAATGGAATTCTCTCTGCACTTTGCTTAAAGCAGGAAGAAAAGAAAATTAGATACAAGAACCGCCCCTAGAAAAAATCACCATGGATATGGTCTCTCCCATCGCTAGAAAGCATCTAATGATGGGCAAATCAGAAGTTGAACTAGTGACCCTTCTGGCAGCAGGAGGTGATCTGTATAAAGTAAAATGGAGTATCAGTCTGTCCATGAATCTATAGATAATTTCTGTGTATTGTGTACATGTATCTCATCCATGTGTATGCAAGCCCTCATTTCTCCTGCCTACTGCCAGCAGTGGGATGTGGAGAATACCTTCTGAATCAAATATCCATTCCGTCCAGTGAGGGGAGGGAAAAGCCTGCCACTCTCTGAGCACTGCTCCAATCTTGTTGTAGCCAGAGCCCTTCCAACAGTCCCTGTTTGCACTCCAGTCCTTTCACTGTTCTTGTTAAATCCCCTGTGATGGCATTTTTAGCAGACACAATAAACCATCTAAAATATTAAAGTAACCAGGGATCATCTTTCAGTTGCGTATCTGTCTGCCAAAGGCTATGTCTACACTTGTTAATTTAAGTCGACTTAGCATGTCTACACTTAAATTTTAAGTCGACTTAGGGGGGACCCTACAAAGTCGACCTAGAGCGTCCACACTGGATGCCTAGGTCGACTTGTAGGGCTCGGGGGACCTTGGACTGGTCCACAGTGGCGGGGGGGGCACCCCTTGCCAAGTGCCAAGGGGCTCAGCCTTTGCCCCATTGTACCTGGGTACAATGGGGCAAAAGGGGACAGGGACCCTGGCAGGGCATAGAGGCAGGGTGGGCAGGGCTCTGTCCTGCCCTGTGGGGGGGCATGCCAGGCTCTCCCTGTGCCAGCCACCCTGGCAGGGAAGGCAGTGGGGGAGTCCTGGAGAGCCCGATGTCGACTTAGAGTCAACTTAGAACTACTCCAGGTCTACACTGGCTTAAGTCAACTTAAAACGAGGTTTTATAAAAGTCAACTTAATTTTCCTTAAGTCGACTTAAGCAGCTTGCTTAAGTCGACTTAAGGAAAGTTTAGTGTAGACGCAGAGTAAATTAAGTCGACTTAAGCAAGCTTAAATCGACTTAATTTACAAATGTAGACGCACCCAAAGTGACCATGTGCTGAGGGTGTTTCCCAAGGAGATACATTTGGTTTATCCAGCTAGGCCTACATAGGAGATATTTATCCAGAAATCAGTATTAAAATAATCTCCTAACACTGAAGGTCCTATTTGTTCTCAAAAGGATTCTTCATCGAAGCTCATTGCCACCTGACATGGCTTTGCCTCTTGGGTGTCTGATCTGATGCTGACTGGGGATGACAAGCTCTGATTATGCAAAGTAGTAGAGGCTGTGAGTTGTGTTTTAATGGTAGGCACAGAATTCAGCTTGACTCACTTCCGACCATTTTATATGTTATTAGGGACCCACAGGAAAACGTAGGTCTCATTTCTCCAAAAATAACCATTGCATCCTGATGGTAATTGCATTGAAGTGTGCGCACACAAAATATTTACAGCCATTTCCTTTAACACATGCTCTTTGCAGCAGCGAGACCCATCACGTGTGCTCCACCTGGGATGTGTGAGAATCCAGGGGCCGGGCAGCCACAAAGGGAGAATGCCAGACAGCGGGGAAAGGAGGCCAGTCAGATTACCGCAGCCTGGCAGCAAGGAATTCGAAATCCAGGGAAGCTTTTACAGGACTATTTATGCCTTTCTTCATGAGAAACCACTGTTGCCATAGCAACTGCCATGTCACATGACAAGTGTAGTTTGGCTGTAGCTGAACTACAAAGCACCTTCATGCTGAAAGAGTACATTTGCCGCATGCGGAGAACTTTTGGGTTGATTCCTTCAGAGCTGTGCTGTGGCTTTCCCTGTGGGCACCGGTGCCTCATACTGGCCTGCGGGTGTCCTTTGGGGAAGAGCTGAAGAAGGGAAGGTGGATGCACATGGGCAGATTTTCAGTAGAGCTCAGCATGTTGGGTGCTGAACTGTTTCAAAAATCTGTTTGTAGGATTTCCAAAGGAGCTGCCTGGAAATCTGGCCTTCAGGGTACTGGAACTGGGAGATTTCTGATAATGAAGAAGGTGATATGAAAGAAGATGCAAGTGAGAAGGAGAGGAAGGGAGAAGTGGGGGAAACAAGAGGCAAGGATCTTCCTTCCTAGAGTATCATCAGCTGGTCTTTCCAAGGCAGGAGGGTTTTGCCAGGTTTCATTACAAGTGGAAAGTGCTACTGCTGGGACTAAGCTGTGCTTGAATTCACATAAGGCCTGCTTCGTATGCTAGTCAGTCCATCCCTTCTAGGACTTTAAATGTATGGCTGTATCTGTGTTTCTTTCCTCTGCCATTTAACCATGTTGAACCAAATCCTAACTGGAGTGCGGCGTCTGTCTCAGCCTGGAGAGAGACATTAATTTTGTTCCTCTTGCTCATGAGCATTGTCCTTTTTTCCTGCTCGGACAAAACGTGCTTGACGGCATCTGTAGGGTTTGGACATGGCTCTGAAGTCTTGTATTTCTGCACTGATGTTTCTCATCCTCTCCTGTGCTCCCAGTGAGCTTGTAAATCTGTCCTTGTAACCAAGAACAGCTTTCTCATTGAATCCTCTGGTTAGCTGCATGCAAAAGTTGGAATCCATTAGCTAGGGTCGTGTATTATATAACACCCACCTTGGAAAGCACAGCGGCATTCTATTGCAAATACCCCTTGACGGGCTCTTCTATTGTAATTACACCCTAGCAAACGGGGGAAAGAGTACTGATCATTTTCCTGGGGGTTTAACATGCGCAGCCATAGATACTTGGTTCATGTGTTTGAATGGCTGGGAAAACCCATTCCTGTGCAGAGGGCCAGCATGAAGCTGAGGCATCAACCCAGTTTGCAGGCTCAAGGGGGACTTAAGTAGTGCCCAGAACTTGAACTTTCTCTCTGCATAAAGATACAATTGACCAGTCCTTTTCTTCTTCATGGGGGCGGGGGGTCTTCTATATAGATGTAGTTATTGGTTGCCTCCCAAACACGGTTGTGGGTGGCTGGGTGGTTGGTTACAACAAAACCAATAATGTTTGCCACAGTGGTGAGCTGCAAAGTGAAATATGTGCCTCTGTTGCATGTTTTTGCCAGCCTTATATTCTGCTTGAGTTTGTATCGGTGCCTGGTGGCAGAGACTCCTCTGAAACCAGCTTCTCCCACTGACTGATAAGAGAAGCGTTGACAGTCAGGAAGAGGGGGTGGCAGCTGCAGTGAATGGGGCCCATCTTCCTGGTACCACTGACCAACATAAAACAAATGTTCTGTCAGATGAGCTGTGAAGGGGCAGTGGTGAACGGATGACTGTAGTCACAGGCACGCCGGTGGGAGCTGCTGTGTGGCACTGAAGATTTGGCTGGTGGCCTTGCTGTGTGCCAGCTGTGCGCGTGTATGTCCTGAGACTCATTTTGCAGCCAGTGTGGCCAACACTGGTTTTATTGTAACCAACCAACCACCCATGGCAATGGCTGCTCTTGGGCTAGCTGCAATACTGCCAGATGTTTGGTGCGCTTCACAAAGCATTGTGACTGTGGGACGTCCCGCCCTTCCTTCGAGTGCAGTAGAACCAGGAATGACCCACCACGTGTACCCAAATGTTTGCCTTCTTAGTGGAAATCCTGAACCGTCGTGCTGAGACAGAAAGAACAGTGGTAACTACAGATTAGCCTCTGTCTGAGGACCAACAATATGCTATGAAACTGAGTGCTGTGCCCCAACAGATCATTCAAATCTAGTGTCTTGTTTCTGGCTGTGGGCAGTACCCACTGCTTGTAAGGAAGACAGAGCTTCCTGCCTGGCCAGTTGCACAATTCTGCCCTGGGGCAAGTGCCTGGGATTCCTTCCTGTACCCTGCAGGGATTAGTTTATCTTGAGACATGAAATCTGATTATCCGTAATTCTGTAACTACAATAACATGAGTACAATACCCATAAAACTATTATGCCCCTATTAAAAATATATTTTTATTAAAGTTAACTGCAAACTTGTGCTAAGATTTGACACACTAGATATACTAAATAAATATATCAGTTAGTTGGACATGCTTTGATGCTATCTTTGTATATAATTGGCAAATAAAATGAGATTTGTGCCATTTTAAAAGGAACAGGATTCTCTGGAATAGATTTGTCAGCTATTGTATTTTAACTCAGTGACCTTGCATGGAAATGAATGTCACAGCCTGGCAATCTGCTCTGTGTGAACAGTTCTTCTTTTTTATATGTTCTAAATTTGCCTGCCTCTAATTTTATCATCTGACCCTTTGTTCCTCTATTATATGGGGGCAGTGAGTAAAGCAGGCAGTGATCTGTTTTTACTACCATTCATAACCTTAAGATTCTAAGTCATGCACTTGCTATGTCACCTTTTTGCTAGACTGCATCATATATTGCTATTTAGAGGATATTTCCACACACATTCACTCCATGAGCTTTTGTTTTCACGCCTGTTCTGCCTGGAAGGCATAATGTACAGAGAGGCTCCAGATCCTCTTTGGCTCAGCTGCACAATACATTTTATTTTACATAGACAAATTACTTCCTTGGTTCCTCTCTCTCTCTCTCTGTCTCTCTCTCTCGTTTAACTAGGAAAAGGTTAGAAGGGGGCATTTGGGTATTTATCCTAAATCCCTATTTATTAGCATAATTGGAATTCAGGGGGAAGAATTTCTTTGAGGATTTTGCAGAAGAGTTGGGCCAGCTCATTGACAAATACAGCATTCCTAGTTCTGTGCTAGGTCAGATGTTCTCCTAACCACTCCTCATGAACCATGAGCCAAACCTATGCCATGCAACTCCACCAAAGGCAGAGGTGTTACAGGAAGGGATCTCTTGGTCTCTGCTCCCCACAAGGCACAGGAATTGTCAGATTGGATCAGATCTGTGGACCGTGGCCCATCTAGCTGGGTATCCTGTCTGACAGTGGCTGGTGCCACATGCTTCTGAGAACACTGCAGTCGCAGCTGTGGTATAATTTTTCTTTCCACCCTCCCACTAAAGTCCTTGTCTCATTTAGTGAGAAACTGGTTTAAACCCTGAAGCAGGAAATTTAATATACCTTGAAAAACTTTAATTGTTAATTAGGACTGGAGACTTTCGATATCTGTATGACTATCCAGTCCCTTCCTGACTGTTGATAAGCGTGCAGAAGTAACTTCATGTAAGGGAGTAGTTTGCCTGGTTGTGTTAGTCAGGTTGGCTAGGCTTCGATATTGTTGAAAATTCAGTACAAGCCAGTTGTAAATATTGAAACTTTATGCCCTCCCACTCTGCTGCATTCAATTCTCAGCTGTTCTGATGTGCTTTGACACATGCAGCTCACCTGTGTGCAGGAGATGCACACAGCATCTCTGCTGTTCCCTGGCTTTGCCGGTTTCACTCTGAATTTCAGAATTCCACAGGATGTGTCAAAATGCATTGAAAGCTGCAAACAGCAGTTAAGCAAATTGACTCTGAAGAGAATGTGCCAATTCAAAGAGAGGGGAAATTTGGGGAGAGGAGGTGGATAATCCCCAATCTGAATGGCAGAGCAGCCAAGGAAGTGAGAGGCAAAGACTGGCAGCTGGGAAACCACACAGCTCTGGTGGTGTGGAGGGGAGGAGGTAGACATCTCTGAGTCCTGAGGCGACTGAGGAAATCCTCCCTGCTCCAAGCAGTATTTGCTGGCTCTGAACACGAGTCTGACTGAACTCCTCAGCTAGGAGACTGTCTGCAATGCAGCACTTCAGGAATGAGCAGGGCGGTGGGATTAGTGAATCACTGTGAATCACATCTCTGGTCCATCAAGGTCAGGGTCCTGGCTGTGGCTGGTAGCTGGTTCTTCAGAGGAAATTCACCTGGTTAGTAGGGCAGCGCTGAGACATACTGGGGTGATTCCTGCCTGGCCTGAGACTGGCAGACCCTTTACTTGCTTGCAGAGGGAAGGGTTTTCAGGAATTCCCTCCCCAACAGGTGTAGGTGCCTCCCCTTATTTGTACCCCTCTTGAGGCCTGCTGCTCCTTGAGGGTCACAAGCAGCCCTGACATTTCTATTTGTGGATGACTTTTACATTTTATTTAGATGCTTTTATCCAAACTGATGAGAAGTCATTCAGCCACGTGGTGCCCTAGATATCAAGTGACTTACTGTGACCCTCCATTGGTCCACTTTCCTCTGCCCAGCTGTCTTGCTTTGCTGTGCTGCTAGACTGAAAGTTCTTTGAGACAGGTGCTTTGCCTTCTTATTTGTCCTGTGAGGCACCTAACACACTTTTGGGCACCGTACGTGCAAACAGAATAATTAAAAAAAAAAAGAGCCATGACTACAGTCACAGTTTAGTGACAGCAATGAAATTCTGCAGGGTGGCCAGCCAGCATGGCTGTCTAAAGTCTGCTGGACTGCAGCACATAGATGCTCCAAGCACCAGGCCCTTTCTGCACGAGAAGCCATGTCTGCCAAAGCCACAAGGTGACGATTTTTTCTGGATTCCTCTCATAGCCGTGGCCCACCATGGGCTGCATTATGTCACAGCTGATTTTGAGCTATAAAATATTGAAACAACAACTTTCTTGGCTTTTTCCTTTGTGCGGCTTTAGGGGTTGCAAGCCCTGATCTGTGTCCTGCCGTGCCAGCGTATAAGGGAGTATTGCTCTCATAGGAATACACCATTTCCAAAACCGATGGGAAGAATGTCTTATCACTGTCTTTGCAGCAGACAGTGTGCGCTGGAGGCATTCGACTTCCAGACAAATAGTAGGTGACACACTATGCTTTGCATTTCTAGTCTGCTCTGAGCCTGGACTTCTGCTCTGAGTGGCTGAGAAGAAGAAGCGCATAAAGTGCCCATTGGTGAATGTATTTCAGATTTTGTTTCGGGCAAGTCAGCACCCTGTGTTCAGGCACTTTGGCTATGTCTACACTTGTTAATTTACGTCGACTTAGCATGTCCACACTTAAATTTTAAGTCGACTTTCAGGGGACCCTACAAAGTCGACCTAGAGCGTCCACACTGGACGCCTACGTCGACTTGTAGGGGCTAGGTGGACCTAGGACTGGTCCACGGTGACAGGGGGGGCACCCCTTGCCAAGTGCCAGGGGGCTCAGCCTTTGCCCCATTGTACCTGGGTACAACGGGGCAAAGGGGGACAGGGACCCTGGCAGGGCATAGGGGCAGGGTGGGCAGGGCTCTGCCCTGCCCTGTGAGGGGGCATGCCAGGCTCTCCCTGTGCCAGCCACCCTGGCAGGGAGGGCAGTGGGGAAGTCCTGGAGAGCCCTAAATTGACTTAGAGTCGACTTAGGGCTACTTCACATTTACACTGGTTTAAGTCGACTTAAGCAGAAAGTCGACTTAAAAGTAGGTTTAACAAAGTCGACTTAATTTTTCCTTAAGTCGATTTAAGCAGCTGCTTAAGGCAACTTAAGGAAAGTGTTGTGTAGACGCAGAGTAAATTAAGTCGACTTAAGCAAGCTTAAGTCGACTTAATTTACAAGTGTAGATGCACACTTTGTGTAATGGCAAAGCTCTGCAGGTTTGGAACTGCTACTATCCAGTTCTCCATAGACTGGTATTTAATCCAGTCCCTCATGGAGATGGTCATCCACAAGCTGGAATCTCACCAGCACTGCCCAGTGGGTCAGACCAAGCACCTGTAGCTGCAGCTCACAGGAGAAATTCTTGAGTCCCAGTTGCAGTCTTGTTCTCTGTGCTAGCAGTCACCCCTCTGCTTTTTGCAGCCTTTTCCCATAGCTCCTCTGCTCAATAGGATCCTGTTTTTTGCTTTATTCATTTTAATGGTGGTTTCCTGCACTTTGGGGGCATAGGGGGTGAGGGAAACAGGAATCCACTGCCCAGGGCTTCAGCAGACAAACACCTTTCCTCCAGCATGCGGCATCCTGGGACACAGAGAGCCTGGGCACTGCAAGCTTGCTAACTTAATGTTGCCCTACAGCCCAGGTGAGGTGTTAGAGTTCTCATTAGCAATGTGGGGCAGGACACTTTTTTCTCTTCTCCATTTCCTTCTGCTTATTTGGTCCTTTCCTCCTGCTTAAAGCAGATGGGGCTTTGAAAAGATTCCCCCACCCCTTTGTTAAGATCCAATCCATGGGTTCTCTCTAGGTACAAGCCCTGTTGTTTCCCCTATACAAATGAAGTACCCCTACCTCATACCAATAAAAACAAAGGGTTTTATAACTCCATGTAATGGGCGTAGCCATCCATCACCCTGATTAGTCTGCTAAAGAAGCCACTTCAAAAGGCAATTTTGTGCATTTCTTCAAATGCGTTGTTATAACTGTAGCATATGCAGACAATTGCAGAAAGCAGATTAATTAATAAAAGTTTTTTCTCTTGATTGCAAAATGAATTCAACACCTCGAGAAAGCAGATCACAAGTAACATAAACCACAAATAATTCGTAACACTGGATAGAATCCTGGCCAGGATTAATTTCTGGGTTGCTGCTCCCATTTGCCATTCATACATATGCTCCCTTGTTGCATATCCTCTGGATTTACCCATTAGATATCTCAAGCCTTTAATTCTGGAAACAGTGGACAAAGTATCTGAGAACAAATTGGAGAAGGAACTGAAGTGAGGATTCCTTCCCTTCCCCCAGCTGGAGCAAACACAAGAAGGTACAACTTTGTTTTATCTTGTTAGTGCTATTTGTCATTGATCAAAGGAGATGAAAAAAATCAGCCAGTGCAGCAATTTTAATTACACAGCATCAAGCAAGTAACTTTAATTAGGAGGCCTGGAAATGTGTGAGCAGTTACAAGGCTTTCTGAATTCCAGCCCTGCACAGTTATGGTCTTGTGCCACCCCTAAGTAATAATGAGCAGCAGGGTATATGCTGGTTTGGAATAAAGTGTGCCAAGTCTAAATGCTGCCCTTCCAGGCTTCTTTAAAATTCCAGTTTTAGAATAGAATTGAGTGGAGAAAATAAACATGTAGCACAGAAGTACTTAGCCTTCCAGAGCTGATGTCCACAGGCATGAGGGCTGGGACCTGAGCTAGCCAATCAAACCAATCCCTTCTAGTCTGGGCAATTTTCTAATAATATTTACCGTGCAAATTATAACCCAGCTTCTGCTCTATTTCCTTAGTGTAAACCTAGAAAACTGCATTGGTTGTAAGAGTGCTAATCTGAATTTATGCAAGTGAAAAATGAGAGCAGAATCTGCCCTCAAACTTCAGCATTCCTGGAAGGATGTAAATGGTTCAAAGCTTCCACACAGATCCTATTGCAAAGAAAATGGCCCTATGAGGAAGGCAGCCTAGGGGATGCTCACTCAAATCCAATAGTGACATTTGGTGATGAGAGGAGAAAGATACAAAACAATTCAATAAGAAGGTGGCTAAAAGAGCCGAGAGGACTTGGTGAGGATTGCTGTTAAGTGTTGGTTGTGTGTGTGTTCTTTCAGCATGTTGCGCTGGCTCTCGCCAAATAACCAGTACAGCAGACCTTGATTAAACTGCCCAATAAAGCCATGGACCCGATTCAGCAGCAAAGGCACTCAGCCAGGTTTACTGTTGTCAAAGCATGTGGTTCTACTGCCCCGACTCAATGGTTAGGTACACTAATGCATGTATGCCCATGACAATGGACTGGCTCAATGAATGGCGGGACTCTCCATTTTCTCCACAGGCTAGTCAAAGACATACCTTCTGACACTCTCTTCTGCACTGACACAAACAAGTTACACAGTGCCCCACTGGCAAGGTGAGATACCACCCTTCGCTTTGTACGGGGCGGTTTGATCATAACATCTCTCTCCCTCCCCTTGTCATCATGACCTTCTCTTTAAGAGGGGTCTGTGTGTCCTTGTTCTTTATGGAGAGGGAGCTGGTACCATTTCTGGTAGTTGGGCGTTGTGGTACAGTCTTCTAGGCCCTTGTGTGCCTGAGTGTCCTCAGAGGGATCAAGGGGCTTTGGGGCACTGGGCCCTGGCCCACCAGTGATTCCTCCCCCCCACCTGGGACACTGGCCCCCCACCGGTGGCCCCCTCTAGCCTAGGGCTCTGGGTGGGCTGTCGCTGGTGGGGTAGCCCTGGGGCCAGAGGGTGCTCCTGCTCTGGCCACTCTGCCCCCGGGGGCGGGGCTGGCTGGTGCATGGCGTGGCCCCCACTGCAGGCCCCAGGGCCATGGGCCCTGGAAGACCATGCCGAAGTGGAGGCCATGCTGCACGCCAGCCAGACCCACTCCCAGGCAGAGTGAACAGGTGCTGGTCCGCCCCGCCCCCACCCCTGGGGAGGACCAACCAGCCCACGGGTGAGGTGGGAGCACGGAGCCCAGCTTCTGGCTCATTGCGGCTCCCCTCCACCCAGCACCGGCAGAGGGCACCCTGGGCACAGGGCCCATAGTCCTATGCGATAATCCACTCCTGAGTGTCCTGTGCCTAGTACTTCCGTAGGAGAGTGTGGTTTTGCGATACCAGCTCTGTGCTTGCCAGATTCTGTGAACTTGCCTGCAGGCTCACAGCCTGACTTCTGCTAACTTTGCTTTCTAGCAGCAGGGCCCACCTACTACTTTAGCTCTGGCCTCATTCCTGGCCTGTTACACTAGACCTCATATCTCAGGCTCTCACTTTCTCCTACAAGAATCACTTAGGGGGAGACTGAGGCACAATCAGAGAAATGCAGTTCTTTTCAGGCCATTGAAAATATTTGTTTGAACGTTTAGTTGTCCTGCAAGGTGCTAGTGTGAAGCCTGGAGATGCTGGTGATTGGAGCCACTGAAACAGCAACCCTAGAAACTGAAGTTTATTCCCTAACTAAGTAGTGCCCCAATCTCTGCCCCTCACATGGTCCGGTCAGTATGCCTGTACTGTGGCCTGGCAGGAACATCCTAGCTGTTCCCAGGGGCTTTAGTTCGGTCTGTGGCTGCTGACGTTGGCTGCTGCTGAGATGGCCAGCAAGGGCCAATTCAGGCCTATTTTGAAGTAAGAAAACTTGCCTATTCGGAACTTGGCTGAGACTCCCCAAACTCTCAGCACAGAGGATGCTGAACAGCTGTAAGACTGGGACAAAGTTCACATAGTGAGATTTAGGTCACCTGTGCTGCTGTCAATCCCCTGGAGCATCTACTCCTCCCCAGACAGTGAGTTGCAGAGAAGGAACTTCTGTTCTCAGAGTACCACCCAAAGGGCTGAGGCAGGTGGATTCTTGGTATGGGGCAGGGCACAGTCTGGGCATGAATTTTTTACTTTTGTTTGCTAGTTTTCTGGTTTTGGGGGCTAGAGGCTGACTTTATTCTTGGTTTGTGTGTAAATGTTTGTATAGATATGAAAAGACACATTTAGAACCTTGGACAGAGGCTTTTTAAAAAGTGTCCTACACATCACAGTAAAACAAATAAATGTATGTACTTATCTTCCTCTCCCAGAAATCTCTATTTTTGGAGAATAATGTTATGGTCAAGTCAAAAACCACATGAGTGATGTCTACTATACAATACACTATACCAAATGCAAGACAGAGTATATGCATGTGTGACCATCTCTGCATGAGCCCAGCAGAGTAGATCTGTCATTGTTTATGGTCTTGTGGTTTTAAAATTTGTTTTCATTTTTCAGGCTGAAACATTTTTCTGTTGATCTGTGTATTTTTTAGATGTTTCACACAGGTCTTCCCCTGCCATTGGACTGGTCTATAAATTTCATCCCTCCATCTAGATGACAAACAGTTTTGCAGGAACAGTTAGCTGGTCTGCAGTCTCACATCCCAGGAGTATCTTCTGTTTTTGATGTTCACAGTAGATTTTTTTATGCTTGTACCTGTGGAATGTGGTCTAGGAATTGGACAACAGTTGCTAAGGGACTTAGCCTTAATCTTAAACACTTAGATCTTCTATTTCCAGGGACCATTATTCTAAGTTCGTTTGGACGTACCTTTGCGGGCATTATCAAACAGTGTGTGGAAGTAGCCTTCTGAAAGAGCAAGGAGGCCACCAACTGTTAGTCTTTAAAAGCATGATGGTTGTGCTAAAGTTTGGGTGTATTTTTAAAATCCCCATCATATATGTTCATTGTTTTCTCTTAATTATTGTCTGCCAAAATGTAGAAGTAACTGAAACCATGAAACCCAAAATATGAACTGTGAAATAAGAGTGAATGTACATGAAAACAGTTTCCATAGATGCATGGTTGCTGAAGCTGATGGGAAGAATTGTAGCCAGGTGGCACATGGGATTTAAAATAGTCTCTTATGACACAAATGTATTATTCTTGAGGATGCTGAACTGACATGCAGAAAGGGATACTGTTCAGGAAAGGGGAGACAAAAAGGGAAATCTTCAATAAATAATAACCTCTGTGAAACAGCAGCAGACAAAATGACCATTGTTTGCAGTAGAGACTAGGAAGGAGAACCAAGAGTTTGAAATATTTAGAACTCACAGTGCTTTCTAAGTGTTTGCACTCAACTGAATGGGTTGAGCCCAGCTGGCAGAGACAATGGCTGTGCATTAATTCTTCAGCTCCCCTAGAAGAAAACCCTTTAAAAAGTTTCAGGAATCAAATCCCTCTGAATCTCAGCTTCTGTGCTGATCAACTATGTACAGCATAAATGTTGTTTTGCACCAGTATTTTCTAAGAGGCTGACTGCTTGCTTGCTAGGAGTGGCAGAAGATGGAATGTCCAGGTTACTTTTTGCATGCTTCTTGACTGTAGGTTCCGAGGTACCGTCTTAAAGCCATTCTGCAGCCATGTGTCTTTTTAAAAATTCAGGTTAGTTACTAAAGATGAGACAAGGAGTAACCAATTCTAAGCTCAGTGATTGTTAGGGTATGTCTACACAAGGGTAAAAGACCCGGCAGGGCTGTGATTGGCCCAGGTCAACTGATTCAGGCTGCAGAACTAAAAAGCTCTGTGTAGACATTCGAAAGCCTGAGCTCTGGGATACGTCCTCCTCCCAGTGTTTGAGATGGAGCCCAAGCTGGTCAGTCTACACAGAGATATTATTTTTTTCAGCCCCAGAGCCTGAGCCCCACTAGCTCTAGTTAGCTGCTCCAGCCAGCCCCTGATTTTTATCGTTATATAGACATACCCATAGATTCTTCCAGGCAGAGAGCTAAACTGAATTAAGTGATTAGAAAAGTTCAATTGCTTTTGAACTCTCCTTATGACACTTGTAGGTAGAGGAGATTAATAAATGCAGTGGTTGCATTTGACCCACAAAAGCGATAAAGCAGAGTGTACCTGTGGCAAAACTGTCTGGGAGAAAGCCACACCTGCTTTTGTCCATGGGCAGAAAAGGAGTTTGCTTTATGGTCAAAAAGAATTATAGAAATGCACGGCTGGAAGGGGTCTTGAAGTTAAGTCCAACTCTCAGTGCAATGGCAACCAGGGTCCACCCAACTTGTTTTTAAACCTTCCAGTGATGGGGAGTCCAAGACCCCCTAGGAAACCTGTTCCAGAGCATAATTACCCAATGAGGCAGCTTAGCCATGAAGCAAGAAGGAATTAGGACAGAGAGCAGGCAGTGCTTCTGCCTCCATGCTCCAAAGACCTACGACAGGAGCACCAGAGAAGAAGGGTCTGAGTCAGTGTCCTGTCTAGATATCTTCATCCCAACGCACAGATATTCCCTGTGGGACCCATCCACTCTAGAAGGGCTGCATGGGCTGCCTGCTTTCCGAAAGCTCTGTCACCAAGCTCTGTGTGTGAGAAACACTTCTGTAAGGCGCTGGGAATGTCCCCTCCCAACAGGGCAAGCTAGATTATGGAGGCGCTAGCTTTTGGAACAGGAAGCCAACATTAAAAATAAGGCAACTTTCTTTCCTTCAGATGAGCCCAGTGCTTTGAACCTACTGCTTGCCCTGAGATTCTTTTCTATGAGAACATGTCCTTGTCCTTAGGGAAAACTAAGAGGGAAACAAAACAAACGTAAAGGAAGAGAGATGTAGCCAAATGTAAAACAGACACATTAGGGCTGCAGCTGCTTGTATCAGCCACATGTAAAGAACCAGCTTTCAGAAAGGCATGGTGGGAATCAAACTCCTGGAAGAGGGCAAACCTGGGCCCCTGCAGAGCTTCAGTAGCATCCTGGAGTCGTTGAGAAAAATGGTGCTTTTGTGTTCCATTCAGCAGCATTGACTCGGGTGCTCTAGAAAATGGCTTAGTGACTGGCAGGGAAACCTGACTAAGTGCCTTTGCCAGCATGTTCCCTGAGACTGGAGTTGTGCTGCTCTGCATAATAGATCCAGCTTTTTAGCCTTCACGTCATGCTAGTAGTGGCCTCTTCATTTTTAACCTATTGGCCCTGCAGACAGGAACTGCTGAGAGAACTCCTGTCAAAACCGTTTCCTCTTAGAACATGCTATTTTAATGTCAAGGAGAAAGGTGATTTGGTGAAATTCTGCTTGGGAAAAAAGGGGATGGGGTAAAAATGCCCAAATGAGACTTTTTGATATTTTTGGAATGAACAGTTTGATTTATTTCAAAATTTACTTTATAAAACATTTTGATTGACTCAGCATTATTGTTGAAATGTAATTTTCTAAAAAATGTGGGAAGAGAAAATCCATTTTGTAACTGGCTGTGCTGCAGCCTGCTCTGCAATGGGACTGATACATGAGATTTGCCTAGAGACAAAAATAAGCAAGGCAAAGTGCTTTTATTTTAGTAGGGATCTGGACTAGCTTCCCAGTAAACAATTCACTGCCCATAAAACCTTGCAATGATCCTATTATGTTGCATTTAGGAGTGGCTGGTGCTCAGTCCATATTATTTCCAGGACACATTAGGTGGAAAGCCAGAAGTTTGAAATTTTACTGTTTATGCTGCCCCTTTTATCTCCATGTCCCACCGATCTGGGGTTTTATCATCATAGACTCAATGCTCACCTAAAGGAGTTGAGAACATAGTAACCCAGTATGACTGGATCAGCATCCCCAGCTGCTTGCAATTGTTACCTCCAATGTCCATTACCTATCTGGCTTTCAGTTTAATCTAACTGAACAGCAAATATTATTTGATATCATTGTGCATATAGCAGGGGAGGAAGAGGAGAGCTTGAATCTAATTTTCAATGAAAACTAAAGTTCCGTTTAGCAGGAGAGCTTCTGTATTTCTCTGTTTAGCATTCCCACCCAGCAGACATGGCCTTAGACTACCTGGCCCCTAGGTGAAGGCCCATTACGGGGCCTCTTATAGGCA
This sequence comes from Pelusios castaneus, assembly GCA_007922175.1. NCBI lineage: Eukaryota > Metazoa > Chordata > Testudines > Pelomedusidae > Pelusios > Pelusios castaneus. The sequence goes on from ML685820.1 coordinate 4,833,925, forward strand.
CCCTGCCACTTTTCCCCCCCCCAAGGCCTCAGCTTGCTGTCAGGGGCCCTGAACTCCCCCATGGCCCTGGCTCCCTGTGGCCAGCCCCTCCATGGCCCCAACCTTGCCCCCCCGGCTGCCCTGGCTCCCTGCAGGAGGTCCCCCCCACGTGGCCTCAGTTTCACCCCCTCCCAGCTGCCTGTGCCTGCTGCAGCTCTGAGCACTCCTGCTGCCAACCGAGGCAGATGCAGATTTTGGGGTAGGCGAAGCAGGCGACCGCTCTTGCTGTTCACTGAGTTGACCCTTACTGCTCATAGCCGTAGGTGGGTCGCCTGCTTCACCTACCCCAAAAGCCGCCTCTGCCACCCAGGCAAATGATTCAGAATGAGAAGCTGTCAGATGACAGAAGTGTCTTGGGATTCATGGGTGGCCCTCCACAGGGAGCTACCAAAGCCAGCTGGCATGTCATTTTTTCTTGTCTTATCAACCTGTGACATACTAAATCCTGATTCACTTGAGCTGGGTAAGTGAAGTTACTCCTGATTCATGCAGGTGTCAGTGAAAGGAGATTCAGGCCTGAGAGAGAGAGAGAGAAAGAGAATGAGAATCCAGCTTGGAGTCATGATGGCAGATCTTCCTGAGCATGCATGCATCCACCCAACATCTAATCTATGATTTTATAGGCGTGCCCTACAGAGCATCTGTCAATAGCACAATCTGGATTAGTCCAGCCCCTTATGCTCAAAAGTGCAGCATGCACTGGTTGCAGAATCTTGCTGCCTGCTTTTGGGATTGTAAAGGGCAGTCTGCAGGACAATTTGTGGCCTTGATGCAGGACAGAAGCCACATTCTTGCTTGGAGGTGGGTGGGTGGTCTGGTGTATGTTTGCAGTCCAAAGAAAGTCCTTTTTTAACTCTTTACCACTGAGCTACTCTGTCACCTTGTGTCAGCTGGACGCAGAAATGTCTGCACTGCTGGTGGGAAGACAGCTTGGGAGGTGTTAAAGCCTATTCGGAATGTGGAGGCAGTCTTGGCAGGGAGTTTCTCTGGCATGAGCCCAGAAAGGGACAACATTCAGCCAGACTTGGTGAAATACTTATTGTCATTTCTGGAGCAATAGATTTAGTTCTCTTGTCCAGGAGTGTCACATTCTGGATAATCTGATTGTTCTCCCTCTCATATTCTAACTACATGTACTTCCAGTACCATCTATTTGGGTCTGTGTGCTGGTACTGAGGAGGCGAGTGGGTGCTTTGTGTACTATAATATGCAAGGGAAAGATTAATCAAAATAGTGACTTGGCACCAAGTGATGTTTGCATTTATGCCATACTTTGATGCTGAGAAGAAATCCAGTTGAATCTGCATGTTTTTCTGCTGCTGTTTGACTAAGCACAATAGAAATAAAGTGATACTGTGTCTGCAGCTATTGCTCTAGATATGTTAGCTATTGACCCCCCCCACCCACCCTCCTTTTTTTTTGCAAGATTTAAGTGGGATAGGTAAAGGGCTCTGTTTGCCTCTCTTCAGTGTTTTATAGCCGAGTCCTCAATCTGTCTGACTCTAGTGTTGGTTTTGTGAGGCTAATTCATATACATGAGTAAAGGTAATGCAATGTGTATCTGGAAATCTTTTATTTGTGGTAGAAAATATCATAAAATATAAAACTCTTTGATGAGGTGACTGGGTTTTTTTGAGAGAGACACTTTGTAATTAATTTCATCCTAAACGGTTAGTATTGCCCAAAGCTTCCTAATTTATTTTAATTGCATTGGCTTTACATATGACTGAATCCTCTGTATGCTTTAGTCCAATGCAAAGACGTGAAGAGATGGCAGAAAGGTGCTTTTAGTTCCATTTATTTTCCTCTACCCACTAATCTCTCTCTCTCTCTCTCACACTTGTCTTCCTTCTTGTTATTGTCTCTCTATTAAAAAGCAGTAAAGCTCTTTAAAATGCAAAGGCAGGCGTTGAGCCCTCGGGGCAGCATTCTGGGTGTGATTAGGGCACTCTGCTCCCTGTCAAGTGGAGTCTAACTCAGCAACTGATTTTGGGGAGTCAGAACCTGGTGTTGCCTGCCTGGGCTCAGAGTAGCTGTGGCCCCTTCCCAGATAGGGCTCCTGCTGTGGGTTGTGTTTCATGCATCCGCAGCCACCCTCTTCACAGCATTAAAGACTCTCAGCTACCTGTCCAGGACTGAAACAGTAAATGCTGAGCCCAGCACTGCACGAGGAGAGAAGAATAGCTGCACACCTCTGGTGGTAACTTCATGAGAATAATGGTAGTTAGAGAGACAGAAAGAGAAAGAGGTCAGAGCAATTTGGCATCCCTCTCCCCTTCTGTTGGAAGCGGAGAGTGGGGAAGTCATTAGCAGCTACCTGCTGAGAGGCTGGACTCATGCAGGCATGGGCAGAGTGTGCTGTGACTCCTGCAAGAGGGGAAGCCATGACAAGAATTATTTGGGTAAGACCTACATCTGGCATCTGGGTGAAGGCTGGTCTTGAGAGCAATTAGAAGAGAGCTGGGAAATGGACCTACTGCAACTGTGCCTACAAAGGAGGAGTTGCAGAGCTGGCTGTAGGGTGACCAGATGTCCTGATTTTATAGGGACAGCCCAATATTTGGGGCTTTATCTTATAAAGACAGCTCTTCCGTGCCCCCCCCCCCCGCCACGATTCTTCACACTGGCTGCCTGCTCACCCTACAAGTGAGAGGTGGTATCAATAAGAGATAGTAATTCATTATTCATCGTTCATTAACGAATTGGGGTTAATCAGTAAGACTCATTAAGCCCCTTGTAATACTCCCCGCAGATTTAATTTCTGCAGCTGAACCATGTCCAGCTGGCAGTCATTTCAGACTGAGCAATTCTGGGCTGAGTCAATAGGTGGAGGGTAATTCTCCAGGGAAAATCCAGGGCCTTGCTAGGTGTGCATGTTTCAGAGGATGGCAGTTGTGCCCACACGGGAATGCTTAGCAGTGCTGCATGGCTCAAGGCCCTGTTCTTTGTGCCCCTGAGGTCAATAAGGATCCCATAGCACTCCCGCCCCGCGCAGGAGTGCTAACTCGGGTAATCTGACAGAGGCAGACAAAATGTAATTACTTCTGTCCCTTGTGGCATTTTAATTAGAGAAGTTATTTTTTATTTTGGGCCTGAAAGTCCTTGGTGGTATCACAGGACTGAGCCTTTCGTGCTGTAACCTGTTAACATATTGTTCCTGGGGGATGTTAAACAGTTGCCATGTTTCACCCCAGAAGAGGTTGCACCTTCTGATCCCTGTCTAGAAAATGCACATTTTCAGTTAGTTTGCATGGCACTTTAGGGTCTGTTGGTATCACACATGTTACAGAAACACCGAACTTGTTGCGAATGCTTTGGGTGTGCATGGCCTTTAGCTACCCCTGTGACGTCTTTTAGCACACGTTATGTGACATGGCCATGTGAGTTAATCTGAAGAGGACCACATTATGGTCTTTCCATAATGCTCATAATCTGGAACATTCTGGATCCATACTGACAGCATCATGAGTGGACCCACCTCCTGAGATGTTTTATGTCCATGTGCAGCAACAACAGCACTTGAAATGTAGTGAAGGCTGATATTAGCCTGTAACAAATGTACTCACACCTCTTCGGGTCTCAGGCCTACAGAGTCAGAGAGCTACTGCATATATGGAAAACATTAGGTTCTCTTCCTTTATAGATAACCCGTGTGATTCCTATTCAAGATCTGGAGTTGTGCACATACATCAGAGGGAAAATAGATGTAGGATCTGCTTTCATAATGTAAAGGGGTGAGCTAACGCTACTCCTCCGCCTCACGTACCCTAGTGTGGTTAGATATTCCAGAGGGGTAGCCGTATTAGTCTGTGTACAGCAAAAACAACGAGAGTCCTGTGATGCCTTCTAGACTAACAGATTTCTTTGGGCATAAGCTTTCGTGGGCTCCAACCCACTTCCTCAGATGCGTGAAGTGGAATGTGTTAACAGAACAATCACTTTTTTGTAATATGCTAACCATTCCAAGTCCCCATTCAGACCCAGTCTGTTTGTGTCAAGCTTGCAAATCAGCTCCAGCTCTGCAGTTTCACGCTGAAGTCTACCCATACTTGCCTCCTGCATGTAATGGATGTTGCTATTTCTTATGTCAGATTTGTGTCCATTTATCCTTTTGCGCATGGACAGTCCGGTTTGGCTGATATACATGGCAGAGGGGCATTGCTGGCACATGATATCATATGCCACATTAGTGGATATGCAGGTGAATGAGCCCCTGATGGTGTTTCCCATTCACCTGCACATCCACTAATGTGTGCAAAAGGATCAATGGACACAAATCCGACATAAAAAATGGCAACATCCATAAACCTGTAGGAGAACACTTCAATCTCCATGGACACTGGGTAAGCTTGACACAATTTGTAAGCTTGATACAATCAGACTGGGTCTGAAAAGGGACTTGGAATGGTTAGCACATTATAAAAAGTGATTGTTCTGTTCACACATTCTCTCCCTTTGATCAACTGGTGTGAATAGGTCCCATCTGCTCTGTGAATTGACTTTGCTAACACCTGCCCTCCTCCATCCTGGCATGTGTATATATACCTCTCAACTGTGGTTTCCACTTCATGCATCTGATGAAGTGGGTTATAGCCCACGAAAGCTTATGCCTGAAGAAATCTGCTAGTCTATAAGGTGCCACAGGACTCTTGGGATTTTTTTAGGTATTACAGAGTTTCTAGCATGTTGAGTACATACCATATGCACACAAAGTAGAATGAATATCCTTATGTTGCAGGTAGGGACTCCTGGAGACGGGCCGGGGCCAGCAACAGTGGGTTTGTTGCCCGGAGTCCATAGCACCAATAACGACACCGGGGCAGAGAAGCACACCAAGTTTATTTGAGATCTCAAGCAGGCACACGGAGACAGGCACGTCTCAAATCATGCACGCCTCACCCTGTTGCAGTGACCCTTATATAGACAGGTTGTTTACTTCAATACTTTCCCCCTTGTTAACGGTGGAAATACTCTCCCTCTTCTTCTAGAGAGCAAACTTTGACCGATTTCCACTGGTACTTTCAAGGCTTGTTATCTGCTTTACTTCCTGGAATTGAGCGATCTCCCTATATGGTCACTGGCTGTGTCTGAGTCTGGAGCAAAGGGGCTTCATCGGCACTCATGGCCTTCCACCCCCTCGAGTTACCTAGTGACAGAAACCCAAATGCAGCCAGGGGCACCCACTATAGGTCAGGTTACCAACAATTCCCCCCTTTGAGAAGACTCAGATTCTAGAAGCCTGAGTCCTCAGGTCACCAACACTTAGTTACTTGAGATCCTTTGATTTAGCTTTGCATCAATCTTTTAGATTTAAATGTGAATATTTTTTTGCATTTTTAGTCTGCACTTGACAGGATTTCACAGTGAAATCTTGTTGGCTACCTGAAATCTCTGCTGGCGTATTAGGAATAGTTTCCCAATATGTCATTTTCTAGAGAATACAAATGGATGCTAAACCTAGAGCAGACAGCAAAAGTGAGTGAGCCCATCTTCAAATCCCCAGTAATTAGATAGTAGAAAAGAAGCTTTCTGTTTATGCTGTTCTTTAGCCTTTTCTTTTCCATCACAATACATTAATTCAGATAGGTCGGTGTTTAAAATAAAGAATAAATCATCTGTATTGTTTACTGTCTTCGATTGCACAAAGGGTTATGGCTGATGTACAGATAGAAAATGGATCTACACCAGGACACAGATCTTTTATCCTGCTTCTAAAGCTAGTTCTGCAGCTCAGCTGCTTTGCCAGGGCTCACCTTCCTACAAGCCTTGCTATTCCTGATTTGTACCGGGAAGAGCTTTTCAGAATACTTTATTTCTGCTAAACAAACAAGGAATCTAGTGGCGCTTTTGAAGACTAACACATTTATTTATCACATGAGCACTTCTGTGAGAAAATCGCACTTTGTCAGACACTTGAAGAACTTTGCCCATATAAATGCACAAAAGACACCATCACAGGACCTATTCAAGCCAGCTACTCCATCCAAGGGCTCATTCACCTGCTCATCCACCAATGTGATTTATGCCATCATGTGCCAACAATACCCCCTCCCCTCCCTTATACACTGGACAAACAGGACAGTCTCTGCACAAAAGAATAAACGGACACAAATCTGACATCAGAAATAACATTCAAAAATCGATAGGGGAACACTTCAATCTTCCTGATCACGCCATCAATCATCTGTTAATAGTTGTACTTAGGCAAATGGATAACAAATCAAAGCTTCAAAGAGAAACTGCAGAATTGGAATTCATATGCAGATTTGACACCGTCAGTTTAGGGTTAAATTGAGACTACGTTTCTCCGGTTTCTCATTACAACAGGTAATTTTGCTTTCCTTTTCCCCCTCACCTCCCTCTTATATGCTGTCGTCCACTGTTTGAATCTAAACAACTGCATTGATTTGCTATAATAGTCTGACCTGATCCAATGACTTACAGTTCCCTGCATTTATTTTCCTCCCTTTCATCTGTACTTCTCCATCTTCAAGCGTCTGCCAAAGTGGGATTTTCTCCCACAAAAGCTCATGTGATAAATACATTTGTTAAGCTTTAGAAGTCCCAGCAGACTCCTTGTTTGTTTTGCTGAACTAGATTAACACGGCTACCCCTTTGGAACTTGATTTCTTCAGTCACTTGTGTAAGAGGGAAGACGCATGCAGTGGATTTAGAGATTTCTTATAGGAATCTATTTCAATTATAGGAAATAGCAGGGAATACAAAAATATTTAAATATCTGCCTGAGAACAACAGAACCTAGTAAATCACCCTAGCTGTTTCTCTTAGTGTCTAACTTCTGAAACACAGCAAAATGCCTACCCAGCTGTGGCACACTTTCATGCGGTTTGAAGTGTCCATCAAATTTTATAATAACATTACATGTTGTTAAATGGTTATTTAACTCTTTATAATCTAGCAGGTGTTATGAGCATGATACAGGTATGAACAATATATGTTATCAATGGTTATGTTCCATCTTTATTATCCTCCAAAAGTCTGAATGCAGATGTGCAAACTGTTTACAATCCTCAGTCAAATAATAAAACTTAAATAGTCAAATGATGGTGTGACGAGATAGACACTGCTGCCCTCAATGGCAGACTAAGGGTCAGCTTGCCCCAGCACCTGGCGTAGGGTCCCGTAGATACGTGTAGAGACCTAAGGGTCCTGAGAATGAGTGGTGATAGGGGAAGGAATCTGGAACTTTAAGGGCAAAAAACTTTGCAGAGTAGGTGGGACAAGGCTTCTCTTAAACAACCAATTGGGAAAATGTTGGGAGAAATACAAAAGCTTTCTCCTCCTTCCCAGGCTCCCAGCAAACAGATACTGAGAGTATTCTGGGCTGCTGGCTGGAGGGCTGTGCCATATACAACAGGCAGACTTTTACATGGACATTAGGAGGTGCTCAGGAGGGAGAGTCAAGATGAGATACAGTAAACATCCATGTATGTAAAATGGGAGGTGCAGTACGTCAGTCAACTTGTCTTGTCCTGGGGAGATACATTCAATTCCTGCTTATGTCACAGCAAGTGAAAGGCACTTTGAATCACTCTAATAATCCAAGGAGTGATCCATAGGTCTGGAACACATGCCTCCTATGTGGGTGTGCCCTGGGTGTGTGTTAGATGTTTTCACAGCACTTCTTGTCCAAAAACTGAAACATGTCACCATACACTGCAGCCACCAGTGTCATGGAAGAGCAAGTTTTGTGGTGCATGCTTCTTTAGTCCTTAATTCGGTGCCTGGCTTTTCATTGTGGAAATTCGTAAATAATACAAGCAAAAAAATGCTATGCTTATTAAACAGAAAATTTTTATAGGCCTGGAGTTTCTTTTAAAGACTGAAAACATTTTGCTGATTTCTGTTCTTTCCTTTGAAACCTTGTATTATTATTAATTATAGTGGAAACCAAACCTCACTATCCATATTGGGGCCCCTTTGTATTACAGGCTATCATGGTTTCTGTCCCGAAGTTTATTTATAATCCAATTTAAAAAAGACAAGGCAAATGAATGTAACAGACAGTAGGCAGGCGAAGAAGGAAAGGAAGAGTATCAGCAATAAGAATGGGCATATACATAGGCTAGTTGTATGCATAACTTGATGATTCAAAGTCATCTAAGAATAGAAATAAATAGATTATCAGCAATCCCTACCAGATGCACAACTCACCATTTATCTGCAAAGTGCATACAATGATATCGAGCTGGGGTTGTTGATGTTCTCCATACTTATTACAAAATGTAAGATGCTTCATTCGCTTGTAATGAAATTTTGGAGAGCATCCAACTTCCTCAGAATGTTGGTTTGCTCCACTCTTCATGGACCATTGTGAAATGCAACTGTTTTATATTGTCCATGGTATGTGCTAGCACTGAGAGTAATCATTCATTCTGTTCTATTGTCTCTGTTTGTATCATTGTAAGCAGATGAAGTCGTCTGATATTGACCAGGAATTATTCACTGAAAGCTATTGCAAAGTGTGCAGTGCTCAGCTAATATCAGAATCTCAGCGGGTGGCACATTATGAGGTAAGAACGTCTTTGCTGCTCAAAGCCTAAATTTGAGAATGAAGTTGCAATAGTTATTACGGGAAACTGCAGAATTCTTCCTTATTACGGTATGATTGAATCACTTTTTGGCCTACCATTGAATGTTGATACAGAAATCTAGAGATTATTCTTTAGAATTCATGTTATTGTGCTCAGAGGAACTAAAACAAGTGCTCCTGAGTCACCGCCACTCAATATATGAGCTGGACTTGATTTTCTAAGTTTTTCTTTGGCACTTAAGAACGTTTGGTGATGCTGCTATAATGTGTGGGCTGTTTGTTGTTCTGCTCGGCTTCATTACAATAATAGTTCATAGATATCCTTTATTGAACCTATCCATTACAGAAGGGAAACGTATGAAAAGAATAAATCTTTGCAGCTGATTTCGTAACTGGCCGAGCAGTAGTTAAAACGGGACAATGTGATCAAAAATGTAAATGCGGAACAACCCTGTTTACATTTTTTATTGCTGGTTCTATTGTTCTCTAACTACGTATCTGATGTTTAAATAATGTCATTGTAACATTGCCTGCTGAATCGCTTCTTTGTGGTGTCCAAACTTGCAAAGTCAGTTTTGCAATTTGAAGACTATTGAAAAACTAGCTTTCAAAAAGAATATAGTTAGTGAGATCAATTAAGAGTTCAGCAATTTGAACTCAGGTTTTCATGTTAAATGTGCTGTGCAATCCATTGCTGAGAAGAAATTTCTAATTTTGCAGAGAATAGATTAGTATTTGAATATATTAAGCACTTAAGAGGTAGGCAAGCTATAAACAATTAGAAAGGATATATCATTAGAGACATGTTAAAATAGCAATTAACAGCATTATACATCATCAAAACGAAACTAAATAAATTCCCATTAAACAGGGGAGGGAATTGCAGAAGGTTATCCCATTATGTAATGCTAGTAAGAGGAAAATAATACAGTACATTCCCCACCATGACATCAGATTCCAGAGTATACGCTCTGAGGTATGGAGAGCATGCTGTGTGGAGTTCTGCAGGAAAGAGGTATAAATGATTGTCTGTGTGAGGTGAGCTTGGTGTCAGTCAGATATATGGCAGCCAGAAATGAAAACTGGACTTCGACTGCTACTTTCGTCCTGTTTGGGGGCTTTGTTGGGACAAATGGTGGGTGAATTCAATAGCACTAGCAGACAGGCTACAGAGTATCAATCACAAGGGGAGTGCATCCACACCCTCTTATATCAATACTTGGCTGTGCTTTTAGTCATCACTTTCAGAAATAAGGTATGAAATGAGACCAGTCATTCCCAGACTAGAATACTGTAAATCTCTGAGGGTGGGAGCGATTTATGCAGGGAGCTTGAAGGTGGGGGCTTGAGAGTGTGCATGGAGGTTTTAATGACGTAATGAATGCAAAACTTAAAGCAAAGCCCAGATGATATCACCAGTGCTTGCATTATTTTCAATAAAATGGCAATTCTGGCCTCTGCGCCCATGGGAACTGATTGGTTTGCCCAAACCTCAGCTCTAGGTTACCTGAATGTTTTGTTATCGGTGTAAATAAGAGAGAAACTATGTCCCACTGTGAAAAAGATAAGAGCCTTGGTCAGTGCACGGTAGACAAGGACTTCATGTCTCGTTAATAAATAATGACAATAATACAGCATGCATTTATTTTTAAGGGACTTGCCAAAACGGCCTTGCCTTGTGCACACTGCCTTGGTTGTTCTAGAGTTTGAAACTAAGATCCCTGGCAGGTACTGCAAGTGCAAAGGCAGCAACCTTCTAGTTCTTGATAATGTTAAAAGAGGAAGCCAAATTTCAGTTCCCGGGAGACAGAGGCACTAGTGCAGAAAATAGGAATGCTACCAGTGAGCAATGGGGCGTGCTAGCAGCCTTTTTTTCTTCTGCCCCTGTAATTGCTGGTGCAACTGCTGAGTTGCTAATTCATAGCAGATGTTTTGGAAATGGGGGAAAACAACATGGTTTTGTGTTTGTGTATCTCTGGAGCAATGTGTCATGGTAGTTTGTCATACCTGTGCAGTCCCTGCAGACATCAGGCACAGCAGCTCCACTCTGTAATCATGCCTCCCATGCTATGTGACATAGTGAATGCTGTGAGCTGGAGGGAGGGACAAGCTAAACATGCCCATCCATCTCATAAAATTGGACTAGCAAAGACCCAACCTGGAGCTTTCCTTCTAATACAGCAAAGATGTTGAAATGCTTGTGGGAAGCCGCTGCTGACTAATAGCACCAACAGCGGGGAGAGATCTTCAGCTCATCCTGCAGCATATCTGAGAGGTCACATTCCCTCCATCCCTGTCAATATTTGTTCCTCTTTGGGTGGCTCTAACAGATCAGATTTTTCTGCCAGCAGCAGCAGAGTCTGTTTTCCTGGCAGGCCAGATCTTTCTTCTTTGTTTCCTTGTGTTCCAGAATAGAGTGTTACCTTCTGATGCAGCCTCTCTAAAACACAAGGTCTCCCAGATATTTGGATACTTTTGAATATGGGAGAGGCCATGAGTGAACCAGAGACTGTTGTTCTATACCCTTGATTAACCTACTCCTGAATGCAGGAGTGGGGTGAACGTACACCCTGTAGGGTATTTCTTGGTGATACCACCAATCTTCAGACATGGTATTTTAGAACAAGAAATATTGGCACAGTTAGATCTTCCAGGAATGTTGCGACAGTGGATGGAAGCTGCACGTGGAAGGAACATAGATGTGCAATTGACTAGTTTTATTTGATTTTTAGCTTCTGTTTATATCATGCATTTGTCCTTTTATTAAAACCAAAACCCAATAAACTTTAAAAATAAATATCCAGTTTTTGGATCCCGTGTTCTGTGAAGCATGGCACGTGTCCCCTTTGGCCAACTAGTTTGAATTAACCAATGTGGCCATGTTAGTTCGAACTAATTTCTTAGTTCAAACTAACCGGCCCATTGAAATCAATGGAGATCGCTAATTCGAACTAAGCAAGTGCCATGAATGGCGCTTGCTTAGTTCGAACTAATTTTTTCTAGTTTGAATTAAGCTAATTCGAGCTAACTAAAATTAGTTCGAATTAGTTAGTTCGAACTAACTAATTCAAACTAATTTTAGTAAGTGTAGAAATAGCCCCGGGGGGTCAGGTGATCCTTTGTATCAAGGTCTTTCCCTCCTGAGCCAGGGAGCTTAATTTGTATGGTCTTTGTCATGCACCTCTTCACTGGAAACATGAGCGTGTCTGCTCTAATTCTTTGCTCCTACTTGAGTCATGAAATTATCTTTGGGAACTTGTTTCATTCTGTATACATGTATGATGTTGCAGGAAACATGCTACTGTAGCAATAATGCAGAGTATGTTATAAGCATTCACAAAAGCCTTTGCATGGCACATTTTGCAATAAATTATAACATTACATTGCAAAAGTGAACAGGAAAGCTATACAGCTAACACTCTAAGGGGGTGTTTGTGGGGGTGCATCCTGTGACAGATATTGAGGAACGAGATTTAGGCCATTGCTCCGTCTGGTTTCTTAGAGAGCTGTGCTGGGTTACTGGCAGCCTGCAGGCTCCTCTGGTTCTATAATAGGATTAAAGACCCTGAGAGACTCTGGCTTCTCTGTGCCGTCATGTCTTCCAGAAGCACCAGCAAATAGAGTGGACTTGTGCAGCTTTGTCCTTTTTTTTTTTTTTTTCAAGGCTCCCATTGTGTGGAGCAACTACTATTGCAGTCTGATGTGGGTGTGACTGCAGCAGCCAAAGGTGGGGGTTTATTTTGGAAGAAGGTGTTCTGTATTGCAGGGGGAAGGTAGAAGGGGGTGGGGGAGAGGAGCAGGTTGCATGTTACAGCTGGCTCCCTTGTTGTGTTATATAATGTCTGTTCATTTCACAAGCTGTCAGTGCCTTAAGAACAACACCACACCCACCATTTGGAAGCGTAGCAGGATGACATTGCAACTCCTGATATTTGGGAGCAACTGAAATCAATGTCTTCAATGTGCAAGATCAGAATCTGGGCATGTAATTCTGCATATATCACACACAGGATATATCCTCACATCTGATGGTTTGATTTATAGCGACTAACACAGTGGTATTCAACCTTTCGTGGGGTCATGACACACTTGGCAGCATATTGTGACTCCATAGGACACACCAGCCCACTTCCTCCAGGCCAAATCCAGCCATCTCCCAGCCTCTCTGTGACACACTTACTTCTGTGTGGTGACACAGTAATGTGTTTCCGACACAGTGGTTAAGAACCATTAACACATTGCAATTTATTTTGAGTAGCCTCTTCCATGTAAAGATAGATTGGAGAGAGAGAGAGAAACACCTTCAATCTACCACCCATCCTTGAGCACTGATGTTAATGCAGTGGGAATAAGGTCTGCTCCACTAGACCATGGAGTAAAATCTAAGCTCCACTCTGTATATAAAATTAGAAATTTCTCTGTGAATAAATGGGGTGAAGGCATATGAAATGAGGTGGTATTAAACTTGCCAAACAGGAACAGTCAGTTTCACTTAATCTCTCTTCTCCATCTCTGAGAAATCAGCAATATTTTTTTTTCCTCTTTCTCTTTCTTTAGCATTATTTTGCCAGGGAGTAAAAACAATTCGCTGACAACTCTGCAGATACTAAGCAATATTATTACCAAGGGCAACTGTAGTGGGAAAAATGACAAAAGAATCAGAATGTTTGCAGCATATCTTCACTTCCAAGTAGACATGCAACAAAAATCTGCCCCCTTTTTGGCTTTGTTACAACTCTTTCCCCATTGCTGCTCTGTGTTTTGGATATACAGCTGTTGAACCTCTGCTCTCATCTGCAGTAGAATCCATAAATGCATTCTCTTTCTCTAATGCTCTTTTTAATCCAGGATGCAGCTCATGAGAGCACTGACTTGTATACTGGGAGCTGGGGCACTTGCTTGAAATGATGCTGCATCTATGCAAATACAGAAAATACGCTAGCAAGGTTGATTCATGTTGTGGTGGTGAGTTCCACAGGATGTTAAGTTAGAGGTAACAACAGTTCATAAATGGAGATGAGGGGTGATGAGTGATCCAAGTACCAGTTACCAATGGTGAGGAAGACCAAGTATCTGAACAGTAGAATTGTAACCACAAAATGATCATGTTGGAGACATTTATACGAGCTCTTCCCATTACAGTATTTATCAGAAAAATCTGTTCTCTTCCAGTTTCTGGTATCGTTACCATTCGTGCCACTGTAATGAAGTACTCAAATCTGGATGCCTGATAAATTCATTGCTAGGTAACAATATGCTGCACTGCTTTGATTTGACAAGTATTCTGCACTGTAATTGGCTTAACTGTTCTCCACGGAAGGAACAGAATGACTGGATGTGCAAATGAAGAAAGGACAAGCCGTACAGTGCAGGCCAGGTGTTTTAAGGCTGTAGGCAGCATGTGGTGAAATGGAAAGCAAAACTCCTGGAGAAAGAGGATGAGAGTTAAAAGGATGAAAACCTTGCACCCTAAAAAAGCCATGCATCTGGGGTGTAATCTAGTGGATGTTGAATAAAATCAGTCTGTCTCACAGATATGATGGCATTTGGCCACCATGGGGTTCAGCCCATCATTCCCCTAACTACTTCTGCAGATTAGGAGTTCCTTGCACCTTCGATGCATCAGGTCCTGGAAAATATTGGAGACAGAATCTTGAGCTAGATAGGCTGTGGAACTGCTCCTGCATTCCTGAGTTCCTCACTCTGATGTGTTGTGTGGGCGCTGAGCACCTCCCCAGTGCAGAACTCCTGCTCTGGGTGGTGTTGAGGTAATGGAAAATCAGATTTGGAGAGTCCTTTTCCGCGCTGTGAGATTTAATGACATGTTCTAAGGGCACATTTCTTCCTGGTGTTTCTTTCATGACTGGACATAAAGCCAAGCAACTTCTAATGGCAAATAACCTTTCCATCCAGCTCTGACTGCACTCAAAACTCAGGGTCCTTCAAGCACAATTTGAAATAGTGGGATTGGTTTATCTCTCTCTCTGGGTGAGGAAAATCCAGGAATAGGTTACATAAGTAGGTAACCCTGAATATAGTGTCTTTTGGAAGGACTGGCTCTGACCCCTGGCTAGCCTAGAACTGTTCTACATGAACATTGTTTTAAATCAGGTTCTTCAGGCTTTTGTCAACAATGCTTTGCGATTAAAATGCCTTTCACCCTTCAAAGGTGAAATTGCTTTTTCTTCTGTGGCAGAAACCACTTGGCAGGGAAATAATTGTGGAAGTCTCCTGTTAATGAAGACCATTTCAGCTATGTGATTGCTTTATTCTCTGATTAATATACACAGAGATCATTCTGGTGCATCTAGTGAGGAGTGCATGTAAACCAATATAACCTCAGAAAGGAAGCCAAGGTGAGGGAAGGTGCGGAGAGGTTTTTAACTGAAGCCTCGATGATGGCTCTATAGGGATACAAGGATAGTAATTAGGAAGGGGCATTCTGTAGCCTGGTTTCCTGAATAGGTATGGCACTGGGGTCTGGGTGCAACCTCTGAATACAGAGTTGTTCTGGACCATGGAGAGAGGAACTGCAAGATACTATGGCGTTGAGGGCCAGGCATGCCCCTAGAGTTGTGTGTTGTTCAGATAAACATTGCCTCCAGGGCTTGGATAAAGCAAGAAGGGACTCAAGCCGGACAGAAGGTTCAGAAAAGCTTGTTTATTTTTCCTTTGTGTGCTTCTGCTGCTCAGCTGTGCTACTTAAATGAAAAGGTCTCCAGGCAGCATCCCTATTGTATGCTTGTACAGCACATGCCACCACGGGACTCGAGGCACTGCAGCAAGGCAAATCTAATAATAATCCTTCATGTTGTCTCCTTGTGTGCTTGTGAGTCAGACATATCTTGAACCCAGAGGAACTGGAAATGGCCAAGAAACTCTCTCTCCCTGTGACTGCCAGCCTTGTTTCTACACTAGAGACTTTTAGATAAATGCAGATAAACTCTGGTTTACCTAAACAAACAAGCAGTCCAGTGGCACTTTTAAAGACTAGCAAATTTTTTTATTATATGAGCTTTCATGGGAAAAAAGCTCTCTTCATCAGACTTTTCTCCCACGAAAGCTCATGCCATAAATAACTGTGTTAGTCTTTAAAAGTGCCACTAGACTCCCTGGCTATGTCTACACTAAAGGCTCTGTTAAGTTGACTTAAAGTCAACCTTATTAAGTCAACTTAGAGCGTCCACACTAGACACTCCAGTCAACTGCCTGCATCCACACTGGCAGGTGCTAGGTCGACGGAGGAGTGTTGTGGGGGCCTGGAGCTATGTTCCCTATAAGCTGTGGGGGCGTGGCAGCCCAGGGGCTGCCCCACACCCACACACCTCATGCAGCCCAATCCCCCACCACGTCCCTTCCCTTCTCCCCAGCCCCTGATTCCTCGCTGCGGCTCTCCCCAGGCCCTGATCCCCAGCCCCTTCTCCCCAGCCACAGCTCCCCAGTCCCCAATCCCCAACCCCAGCTGCAGCTCTCCCCACTGTGACTCTCCCCTTCTCCCTAGCCCAGGCTCTCCCCTTCTCTCCAGCCCGAGTCCAAGTAGGTTGACTTAGGCTATTCCCCGTCCACACCGGCTTTAAGTCGACTTAACAAGGTTGACTTAGGCATTAAGTCAACCTAAAGAGGGGAAGTTATTAAGTCAACTTAAGGAAGCACTTAAGTCAACTTAATAAGTGCCTGGTGTGGATGCGGCTTTGTGTAGGTCGACTTAAGCGTCGTTAAGTCGACGTAAGTTGCAAGGGTAGACATAGCCCCTGTGTTTTGCTGAACTAGACTAACTCGGCTACCCCTTTGGATCTGGTTTACCTGAAAGAGCCTCAGAATCTCTTGGAGTTTTCTCCTCCAATGTCCTTCCCTCTCTCTGGTTCTATTCTCATCTTCCCTCCTCAGCAACAAGCCCATTTGCTCTTACGTACCTGCTTGCTCTTGCAGTACCCATCCGTAATGCAGCTGTTCCTTCCAGCCATCTCCATGCAGAGAGCTGCAGCAGTTCCTCTGGGGATTTACGCTGTAAATTAAATGTCAGCTTTCTTAGTAAATCCTGGTGAATTTTCAGCTCCGTAGAGAAGCGTTTGCAGCCATTAGATGTTCACCTTTATTTTCCAGTTTCTCCTTGAAAATCCTGCAGTAAAATTACTGATTATGTAGTTGTCTTCAGATTTTGCCTTGAGCTGCATGTTCATTTCCACATTTGATCTGGAAACTGCTATAACATTTTTTCAGTGCACACTTTTGGGCTTCAGGTGCTTGAACAATATTTTATTTTTTGTCTAAAATGAAGAAATATGTTGGGATTTTAAAAGAGAAGCTGAAGAAGGTGCAGCTGGAATGTGGTGTTATTGGCTTCCCTCCTAACCAAGGTGCAATGAATAACCAAATGTTTTCTCTGGAGACCAAAATGTGAGGAAAGGGCAGACACAAGTTAATTTGCTGCTGGTAGGGTGTCCATGTAAAGGGAAGTTTTGTGCCAAATGTCTTCTATCTGAAGGAATAATGGGCATTGTTTACTTTTAGTACAGTAGTGTCTTAAAGATCAAAATAGACTTTGCCAGGAAAAGCATTCCTATATCTGAAATATTCATGTGGAGGGAGAGTGTATATGCTATTTAATAAATGCTGTGCTGGATCCTACGTGCCAGACTATTTCTTGAGCATTTGAAGAGAGCTGCTATATGTGATGTTACAGCCTAGAACAGATGTTCTCAGCCTTTTCAGGGTTGCAACACAACTGGAAGGTTTCCCAGCTGTGCGTGACACACCCAGCTCTCCCACCCCCTGCAGCTAAGGCTCCCCTCGCCCTGCTTCAGGGCTGAGCAGGGCAGGGAAGAGCCAGTGTAGTGCCAAAAATCGTGTTTTGGCAGATTTTGTTACTTTGGCTGGACAGCAACAAAATCTGCCGAAACACAGTTTTCGGCACTACACCGGCACTAGGGCTGGAAACCTCCCAGGACTGCAGAGACCTCTGTAGCCTCAGGACTGCCTCCAGTTTGAGCCAGCAGGCACTAAGGCTGGGAGCCTCCTAGGACTGCAGAGATCCTTGCAGCCTCAGGACTGCCCCCAGCCCGAGCACAGCTACTGCTGGCTTCCCCTGGCCCTGCTTGAACCTGGGAGCAGGACAACGGTAGCTGGCAGCAATGGCGCTCAGCTGGGAGCAGGGTGTTGTGATGCCAGTTTTTGCCGACATACCTCCCTGTTACTCGCGATGCACCTTTGTGCCGCAACACAGCGATTGAGAACTGCTAACCTAGAAGGTATACTTGCCTGTTCCTTGACTTCCAATCTATAGCAGGGAAGTCACCCATTAAAGGCTTTGTGCTTCTGATTTTTTTTAATCTGTGCACACATTTTCCTTTGACATATCATTAGACATCTCTGTCCCCAAAGCAGTTTTTCACGTACTAAGTTTTTGCTACGCTTGTTGCGCTAGGCGTGCCTGTTGCTAAAGGCTCCAAATGGGTCTTTAGCTTCCATTCCTAAGAAGGCAATATATGGCAACAGAGCAGGAATTTGGAAAACTTATGAGACTAAAACAGTCATCTTGAAACATTGCATAACATGAGGGACAAATTACTGACCAAGCTGTGGAGCAGTTGAGCAAAAAATATAGACGGCAGCATAATTTGTAATAACTGTGTTCTACAGATCCAGATATTGTATATTCACAAACCTTCTTGTCCTCTCAAGGGGCTGAAGGTTCCAGAGCAGCTGTGATATACTAACTATAAGTAATTTCCCCCTTCCATCTCCATGCCTCAATGGTGCAGAACCCAGCAGCAAGGACTTAGCATGGAAGGGAAAATTTGACTCTTCTGAATATTTTGAACATATTGTGTCTTACTGTTACAAGGAACAGTAAAGAAATATATATGGATGTGCGTGAAACAATAGTTAAGAATAAAATTGTCAGTCACATAGAAAAACATAAACTGTTGAGCAATAGCCAACATGGTTTCTGTAAGGGGAAATCGTGTCTTACTAATCTATTAGAGTTCTTTGAAGGGGTTAACAAACATGTGGACAGGGGGGATCCAGTGGACATAGTGTACTTAGATTTCCAGAAAGCATTTGACAAGGTCCCTCACCAAAGGCTGTTATGTAAGTTAAGTTGTCATGGGATAAAAGGGAAGGTCCTTTCATGGATTGAGAACTGGTTAAAAGACAGGGAACAAAGGGTAGGAGTAAATGGTAAATTCTCAGATTGGAAAAGGGTAGCTAGTGGTGTTCCCCAAGGGTCGGTCCTAGGACCAGTCCTATTCAATTTATTCATAAATGATCTGGAGAAAGGGGTAAACAGTGAGGTAGCTAAGTTTGCAGACGATACTAAACTACTCAAGATAGTCAAGACCAAAGCAGATTGTGAAGAACTTCAAAAAGATCTCACAAAACTAAGTGATTGGGCATCCAAATGGCAAATGAAATTTAATGTGGATAAGTGTAAAGTAATGCACATTGGAAAAAATAACCCCAACTATACCTATAATATGATGGGGGCTAATCTGGCTACAACGAGTCAAGAAAAAGATCTTGGAGTCATTGTGGATAGTTCTCTGAAGATGTCCGTACAGTGTGCGGAGGCGGTCAAAAAAGCAAACAGGATGTTAGGGATCATTAAAAAGGGGATAGAAAATAAGACTGCAAATGTATTATTGCCCTTATATAAATCCATGGTACGCCCACATCTCGAATACTGTGTACAGATGTGGTCTCCTCATCTCAAAAAAGATATTCTAGCACTAGAAAAGGTTCAGAAAAGGGCAACTAAAATGATTAGGGGTTTGGAGAGTGCCTCGTATGAGGAACGATTGAAAAGGCTGGGCCTCTTCAGCTTGGAAAAGAGGAGACTGAGGGGGGACATGATAGAAGTATATAAAATAATGACTGATGTGGAAAAAGTGGACAAGGAAAAGTTGTTTAAATACTCCCATAATACAAGAACCAGGGGTCACCAAATGAAACTGATAGGTAGCAGGTTCAAAACAAATAAAAGGAAGTTCTTCTTCACACAACGCACAGTCAACTTGTGGAACTCCTTACCTGAGGAGGTTGTGAAGGCTGGGACTATAACAATATTTAAAAGGGAACTGGATAAGTTCATGGTGGCTAAGTCCATAAATGGCTATTAGCCAGAAAGGGGTTAAGAATGGTGTCCCTAGCCTCTGTTTATCAGAGGATGGAGACGGATGGCAGGAGAGTGATCACTTGATCATTGCCTGTTAGGTTCACTCCCTCTGGGGCACCTGGGCACTGGCCACTGTCGGTAGACAGATACTGGGCTTGATGGACCTCTGGTCTGACCCAGTACGGCCTTTCTTATGTTCTTATGTTCTTATGCGTGGTCATGTGCAGGGGTTATTGACAAGTATATGTGTAGTGCTTAGCTAATGCAATAAAACACCCACTTATCCAAGCACAGTTTAACAGCAGAAGGCAAAATTGCCTAGGTAAATATGGCCTGGTATGTTGTATTAAAGAAACATACTGACAGGTATTTTATGATGCAATTGTTACTTTTTTCCATTTTCTGCATACAGGAAGCAGTGTCACCAGCGTAGCATTAGCTACTCGATCACCTTGCTCTTTATAAAAATCAATTTCGATTAGCCTGGCTCTTTACGATGAGACTCCTTGTTACCACATTATTGTCAACATCACTGGACAAACAACATTTTTAATGCACTCCCAGTGGCAAGTCTATTGTTGAGGAGCAGAAGCAGCAATAGCAGAATAGAGAGAGCCGAATCTAATTTGGACTTCATTCCAGGGCTTCCTTCAAACAATGTGACACTTCTTGATGAAAAGAGCTTAAGCTACAGAGCTTCTCTCAGAAAACTGGAGAAATATACCAGGGATGAGACCCTGAAGTTCATGTTCTTCTGACATTAACCGTAACTGAAAGTCAGTAGGGATCCTAGCCTTGTTACTAGCAATAAATGTATATTGCTTCTGAAATAATAGTGACTGTGATTAAGATAATAAATCAGCTAGAGAAAGCCGACCCAGTGAGGCATGAAGGGACATCCATTTCTTTCAAAGTCTTCATTGTTGCTTTTCACAAACATTTTTTAAGCTTGCGACTTTCACCTTGATTTAGATTCCAGGTATTCAGGAGATGGTGGCTAAGCTGACTTTATGCATTCTGAAAAAATCTACCCACACTCTGTATGCTGGGGCCCTTCTGAAATACTCATAAGTACGTCCCGCTGACATACTTCCAAAGCAATTTGTTTCAAATGCATGATACTAAAATAAAGTCAACAGCACTATTGCCAATGCTTTGTTTTTAAAACTAGAGAGGACACACTGCAGTAGTGTTAACTCTTGCCAGTCTGGTCTCCAGTTATACTGTTAACTGACCCCAGGCTGAGAAGCACCAGTTAGAACTGCTCAGAATGCTTCAGTTTGTGATATCTCAGTGGGCTTTGCATTTAAAAGGAACAGTAGGAAGATGTGTATGGCTGTACAAATCCAAAGTTGAAGTAAAACTTCCCTCAAGGTGGCAGTTAGCAATTCCTGCATACTTGGGGTGTGGTATAGTATCAGCCGGTGCATAGGGAAGCTTGTGCAACTATTCTGTGGCTAGAGAGAAGACTTCATTCTGTAGGGTCTGTCCATGTGGCACCTTTGATGAGCACTGGAGAGGAGAGATCAAATGAGTAGAATTGTTACAGAAAGGCACATAGGGTGCATCTACACTTGAAAATTAAGTTGACTTAAGCTTGCTTAAGTCGACTTAATATACCCCGTGTCTACACTACAGTTTCCTTAAGTCGACTTAAGCAGCTTGCTTAAGTCGACTTAAGGAAAATAAAGTCGACAATGAAAATTAAGTCGACTTTATTAAACCTCGAATTAATTCGACTTAAGGCTTAAGTCGACTCCCTAGAGCCCTTAAGTCGACTTAGGGCTACCCCAGGACTACACCAATGCCCTCCCTGCCGGGGGGGGGCACAGGGGAAGCCTGGCATGCCCCCCCACAGGGCAAGGCAGACCCCTGCCCACCCTGCCCCTCTGCCCTGCCAGGGTCCCTGACCCCCTTTGCCCCATTGTACCTATGTACAATGGGGCAAAGGCTGAGCCCCCTGGCACTGGGCAAGGGGTGGCCCCCCTGCCCCCATGGACCTGCCCTAGTCCCCCTAGCAGTTGACCTATGCGTCCAGTGTGGACGCTCTACGTCGACTTTGTAAGTTCCCCCCAAAGTTGACTTAAAATTTAAGTGTAGACTCACTAAGTCCACTTAACAAAGTCAACTTAGTTAAGTCGACTTAAATTTCCAAGTGTAGACATAGCCATAGGCTTTTAAGGGAAGACATCAGTAAAAACGTGTGGTACGTAGAATGTGATATGCACAGAAACCATACAGGTGTGCTTATCTCTTGGGCGAGAGCAGCAGCTGCTGTGAGGTTCATGGGGCAGGACCCAAGGGATGTGGTGCTCAAGAATACATAACATAGGTCCTCGCTCTTCTTGTGCCCTGCAAACAGTTTCCTCAGCTCAGCTCTCTACATCTGTTCATAACTTTTCCCACTGATGTGGATGTATCCCTTTCCTTCCTGGTGGCGGGGAGTTTGTGTCCACCTGAAGGGGAGAAACAGCCCCCTGAAGGGTCATTTGTCTCATCCTGGAAGAAGCCCAACAGATCATTCTTCCCTTTACTAGACCGTCCACTTCAGGTCCGTTTTGAGAGTTTATTTTTCATGAGCTTCTCCTCTGTTATCCTATAGGTTTAATTTTCCAAAGTGTGGCGGAAGGGGATACAGAGAGCGAAGTTTGCATTTTCTCTAGTGAATGTGGTGTTGTCAGGCTCGTTCAGTGGAAATGTCATCCTGGCATATAAAACTCATATTCTTGCTACAGGAATTCCTTTGTGCCCAGAATTAGAGAGGTGGTTCTAGTATGTTTACATTTTCTCTTATGAAGGTGGCTGTAGACTAACAGTTCTGGCTGGTTTTAATTAAAGTTTTCAGGCTTTTACTGGCTGCGTTGACCTCATGTAATTCCTAAACTGAGAAAGAGACATAGAAGAAACAGTTCCTTTCATTACTCCTAAACCAGAAGCTCTGGGTTCAGCAGGTCATTGCTCATCATCAGCCATTTGTTTTAGTTAGAAATGTTTTTCAAGCTCAGTTTTCTCTTTTCCTTTTTCTAAATTGCTGCATTCAGGAAAGAGGAAAAGCTGCTAGGGTTTGCAAAATGTTTCCAGCCAGAACCACATACCAGACAGCTTCTTCAAAGGTTAGGAGATCTGGTCTTGCCTTAACTTGTGCCTAATACTCATTGGTATGAGGATAAGTTGTGCGTGAATTGAGAGAGGTCTCTCTTCCTGTGTACATAGCTACTGTCCAGACAGAAAGATAGTCAAAAGGGCACAGTGGAGGCTGACAACGATAATGATGATACTAGAATTTATGTACAGTACACAACACTTACTATAGTCCCAGAACCATAAAGACATCAATGAATCTGCCCACCACTCCCAAGGCACCAGTACAAATTATTATCCACATCTTACAGATAGGGAAACTGAAGCACAAAGTGGTTGGGAACTCTACCCAAGTTCACATAACTGGGAACAGAAGTCCAGTATTCCTAAGTGGCTGGCACATGGAGTCCATCCCAGATGACATTTCTTATCTGGTGCCACAGCATGAGCTCTGCAAGGCAGGAAGTATGTCAATGCTTTAAACAAGATGTCAGTCTCTGTGCAATTGTCATCCTTTTATAATGTATGTGGGGGAAAAGCTGCGTTGTCCTGGGGGACTTCATTATGGGTATCATGCAGGCAGAACTAAAACATCCTTGCAATTTCTAAACATTATAGATGACACTTCCTGAAAGTGTTGCATCCAACACAAGAAAGTCTGTATTAGACCCTTTCTTGACAGATATGAAGGGAATGGAATTAAAAATCAGTGATTGCTTAGGTGCAGGTGTTCATGACTTCACTATTGGGTGTGCACAATAACATATATAAAATCCAAACCAGTAATATGTATTTGGTTCCTTGAAAGGCCCAATTTCACAAAGCTGAAAACAATTGTGAGCAAAATGAGCTGAGAGAAGGATTGAAAGTGAAATAGTGAAGGAAAATGGAGAGTTATTTAAGAACATTTCACTGGCTGCTCTAATAACCTTCCTTGGTGGTTAAAATAGCAACCTGGCTTAGAGGGGAATGAAAACAGCTATAAAATATATAAAAATAACATGGGGAAAAATTGTTAGTGAAATTAATATAAATTAGAAGTTAAGAATTGTAAAAAATTGATAAAAGGTGCAGAAGGAAATTAAGGGAAATCTATAGTCAGCAGAGTTAAGGACAAGAAAAAGTACCACGTAAAAGAAAAAGTACATTTACCAAGTGTGACGGTGGATTCTCTCACTGACAATTTTTAAATAAAATTGGATGTTTTTATAAAGATCTGCTCTATGAATTATTTTGGGGAAGTTTTATGGCATGTGTTATACAGACTAAATGATCACAATGGTCCCTTCTGGCTTTGGAATCCATGAATGTATGAATCTATTAATTCTTTAAGTATATTAGGAACAAAAAGGATTCCTAAAAATGGTACGAGTCTGTTACTAGTAGGGAATGATAGAATTGTTGATGATAATTCAGGAAAGGCAGGAGTGGTCAATAAATATTTCTGTTCTGCATTTGTGGAAAAGCCAGATGGTGTATTCATCCTACGATGCTGAAGAAATACAGTCCATTCTGGTATGATGTTACATAGCAGCTTCCAGCGTTAGAGATTTTAAAATAATCACGTCAGGTAAACTTGAATCCAAGAAGTTTAAAGGAGCTGGCTGAGGTGCTGTCTGGACTACTAATGTGTTCAATAAGTCTTGGAACATAGGGGAAGTTCCAGAGGTCTGGGGAAACTAATGTCGTGCTGATATTTCAAACCGGACAACCTGGGTCATTAAAAGTATACCGGTCTGACAGATCCCAGACAACATAATGGAACTGTTGAGATGGGACTCGATTAATCAAGAACTGAAAGAGGATAATATAATTTATGCCAGTCAACATGGGTTCATTGGAAAATAGATCTTGTCAAACCAACTTAATATCATGGACGCTGTGGCCCGAAGAGGTAAATGTGATCCCTTGGGTGCATCTACAGGGGAGTCCCATGTAGAGGTAACATCAACATTCCCTATTTTACCTGTGTGTGGGGCACCAAAGTGATCACTTCTATAATGCTGTGCTCTATTCGGCAAGGGATTTCTTGAACATCAGGATTGGGAGATATTTCATACTGTCAGGTCAGTTTGAATCAGTGGAATAAAGTAGCAACAGATCATGTTCCTGTTACTGGTTTGCGGCAAGCTGATTAGCTGGAAGAAAGCGTCTTGTGTGCTACAGCCACTTAGAATGTGGAAATACGGTTTTGTTTGTTTGTTTTTTTAAAGTATAGAACATCCCTCCCATCACCCCCAGCCCCACTCCCCTAAAAATCAACAGGTCTGAAGTGCCAGAGAGTCTCTGAAGACCAGTAGTACACTGCTGTTCCCTGTTGTTACCGATTTCACAAGGAAGGTGCTTAGATACTGCTTAGTAATGGGCAGCAGCATAAAACTCTAAGATCCCTCAGTGCATTGAACTTTCTTCAATAAAGAGCAAAATAGCTCCTGTTCCAGCTTCCTTCCAAACAAAATAAATGTCTCCTATCTGAACAAGCAGAGCTGTTCTGTCTGAAACTGCCATTGTCTCTTTAATTTCCTGGGACATGCTTGCTACTGTTATTCCAGCAGAGAATGTGTTGTGCAATCTCACCTATGATGCTGCACTGTCTCAAAATAAAAGCCTGTTGCAGAGCAGTGATTTATAATGTTGCAGGACTGTGATTTATAATGATGAATCTGGTATTTGCTTGCGAACAGGGACTGCAAACGGGAGTTTGCGAGGGAAGGAGGAGGAGAAGCCCTGAGAAGGCGGCGAAGGAGATCCCCTTGCTGAAGAAGCAAGGGAGAGACCGAACCTTGGGGAGAGTGAATTGCTGACTGTGTGTGCTTGTGCTTGTGTCTTTTTTTCCCACAGGTGAATTCTGTGAATTGTCAGTTACTGTGTGAGTTGGGATTGTGATTGTGTGATTGTCTGGGGGCTGTTTGTACCATTGTTCTCTGCTCAGCCCCGATCAGCTCAATCAGCCTTGTTATCACCCTTCCCCTGTGTGCTTAACGAGGGGCAAGGGCTGACCTAGGCAGAGAAGGCCTTAAAAGCCAGTGGCTGAGCGACCAGGGATTGCAAACAGGGGAGTTTGCGAGGGAGTTGGTGGGAAGTTTGTGTTTTGTGTAGCTACTATGGTGAAGAGGACCTGCGCCGCTTGTGCCAGCACTGCTTCTGTCTCCTCCACCTGCGCCTGTATCCAGACAGACATACTGACCATGGATATCTCTACCCAGATCCTGGCGTGGACTTGCAAGGACTGTGGCCTGCATTTTCCACTCTCAGACAGTCAGGCTGGGGAGATCATTCAATGTGACAGGTGTCTCCTGGTGGAATCTCTCAGGAAGCAGGTGGGGGAGTTACAGGAGGAGGTGGCCAGGCTCAGGAGTATCCATGCCCTGGAGAAGTTCCTGGATAGCATCCATGAGGAAACATGCAAGGAAGAAGAAACTATCCAGAGGCAAAGGACTGCTGCCACACCCTTGGAGAAGGCTGAGATGGCTCAGGCACAGGGTGGACACTGGCAGCTGATTACTTCTGGCAGCAGACAGTGCTCCACCCCTGCTCCCATCCCACCCTCTGTTGTAGTAAAGAACCGCTACACAGCACTCCAGACGGGAGATGAGGTGGAAGAGGAGAAGCCATGCACCCCCGATGTTGGGAGGATCACAACCAACACACCCAGGAGAAAACGTTGGGTTGTGGTGGTTGGGGACTCTCTTCTGAGGGGGACGGAGGCACCCATCTGTCGCCCAGATAAGGCCTCTCGGGAGGTATGCTGCCTGCCAGGGGCCCGTATCCGAGATGTCACGGAGGGATTGTTGAGAATCATCAGTCCCTCTGACTACTACCCCATGCTACTCATCCATGTGGGAACCAATGATACTACGAGAGGTGACCCTCTGCAGATCAAAAGGGACTACAGGGCTCTGGGAGCACGGGTGAAGGAGTTCGGTGCACAGGTGGTGTTCTCCTCGATCCTTCCAGTCAAGGGTAGGGGCCCGAGCAGAGACAGATGCATCCTGGAGGTGAATGCCTGGCTGCGGAGATGGTGTTACCAGGAGGGCTTTGGCTTCCTCGACCATGGGGTGCTGTTTCAGGAAGAAGGACTGCTAGGCAGAGATGGACTCCACCTATCCAGGAAGGGGAAGAGAGTATTTGGAAGCAGACTGGCTAACCTGATGAGGAGGGCTTTAAACTAGGTTCGAAGGGGGAAGGTGACCAAGGCCTACAGGTAAGTGAAACTGAGGGAAACCTGGGGGAAGGGATGGAAGTTGGGGGGTGCTGGGGCTGTAACAGCAGGAATAAAAGAGAGGGTAGTTGGAACTGGGGGGGGGGGGGAATCAAATAGTTGTTTTTTATTTCCTGATGAAGTCATAATACCTCAGGCGAGTGCGGAAGGAGGACACCAGGAGAAATTGCACGGAGGAAGCTGCGACAGGAGGGAGACTCGACAGGGCAAAGTAGGGCAATGGGCCCGGTATCTTAGGTGCCTGTACACAAATGCGAGGAGCCTGGGAAACAAGCAGGAAGAATTGGTAGTACTGGCGCAGACAAGGAACTATGATATAATTGGAATAACAGAAACGTGGTGGGATAACTTGCATGACTGGAGCACTGCCATGGATGGATATAAATTGTTCAGGAGGGACAGGCAGGGAGGAAGGGGGGGAGGAGTAGCGCTATATGTAAAAGAGCTGTATGACTGCTCGGAGCTCCACTATGAAAGTGGAAACAAGATGGTTGAAAGTCTGTGGGTTAAGTTTAGGGGAGAATGCAACAAGGGGGATGTTGTGCTGGGTCTCTGCTATAGACCGCCAGACCAGAAAGAGGAGGTGGATGAAGTGTTCTATGGACAACTAACAGAAGTTTCCAGATCGTCGCAGGCCCTGGTTCTTATGGGGGACTTCAATTATCCTGACGTCTGCTGGAAAGATAATACAGCAGTGCACAGGCAATCCAGGAAGTTTTTGGAGAATATTGAGTACAACTTCCTAGTACAAATGCTGGAGGAACCAACTAGGGGCCTTGCACCTCTAGACCTATTGCTCACAAACAGAGAAGAATTGATCGGGGAAGTAGAAGTAAATGGCAACCTGGGCAGCAGCGACCATGAGATGGTAGAGTTCAGGATCCTGATCAATGGAAGGAAGGAAAGAAGCAGAACACACACCCTGGACTTTGGAAAAGCAGATTTTGGCTCCCTTAGGG
This sequence comes from Pelusios castaneus, assembly GCA_007922175.1. Taxonomy (NCBI): domain Eukaryota; kingdom Metazoa; phylum Chordata; order Testudines; family Pelomedusidae; genus Pelusios; species Pelusios castaneus. Next base: position 4,861,896 of record ML685820.1, read on the forward strand.
AGCTGATGGGCAGGGTCCCATGGGAGGCTGATCTGAAGGGGAAAGATGTCCAAGACAGCTGGCTGTATTTTAAAGAAACCCTGTTAAAGGCACAGGAAGATAACATTCCGATGTGCAGAAAGAACAGCAAATGTGGACGGCAACCAGCGTGGCTTAGCAGGGAACTCTGCGCGGAGCTGAAACATAAAAGGGAAGCTTACAAGAAGTGGAAGCTTGGACAGATGACAAGGGAGGCATATAAAGATATTGCTTGGGACTGCAAGGATAAAATCAGAAAGGCCAAAGGACAATTGGAGTTGCAGCTAGCAAGAGATGTGAAGGATAACAGAAAGGGGTTCTATAAGTATATCAGCAACAAGAAAAGGATCAGAAGTGGCGTAGGTCCCTTACTGAATGGGGCAGGCATCCTCGTGGAGGATGATGCGGAAAAGGCTGAAGTACTCAATGGTTTTTTTACTTCAGTCTTCACAGGGAGGGCCAGGTCCCAGGCTACTACACGGGGTAACGCGGAATGGAGAGAAGAGCGGCCCTCGGTGATGGAAAGTCAGGTTAGGGAACACTTAATGAAATTGGATGTGCACGAGTCCATGGGGCCAGATGAACTGCATCCGAGGGTGCTGAGGGAGTTGGGGGAAGTGATTGCAGAGCCACTGGCCATTATCTTTGAGAACTCGTGGCGAACGGGGGTGGTCCCGGAGGATTGGAAAAAGGCAAATATAGTACCTATCTTTAAGAAAGGGAAAAAGGAGGATCCAGGGAACTACAGACCGGTCAGCCTCACCTCAGTCCCTGGGAAAATCATGGAGCAGGTCGTCAAGGAATCCATCCTGAAACACTTGGAGGAAAATAGAGTGATCAGGAACAGTCAACATGGATTCACCAAGGGCAAATCGTGCCTGACCAACCTGATTTCCTTCTATGATGAGATGACTGGATTTGTGGATGCGGGAAGAGCTGTTGACGTGGTATACCTTGACTTCAGCGAGGCTTTTGACACGGTTTCCCACAGCATTCTCGTCAGCAAGTTAAGGAAGTTTCGGTTGGATGAGTGGACCGTAAGGTGGATCGAAAACTGGTTAGATCAACGGGCTCAGCGGGTAGGAATCAATGGCTCGATGTCTGGTTGGCAACCGGTAACGAGTGGAGTGCCCCAGGGGTCGGTCTTGGGGCCGGTTCTATTCAACATCTTCATTAATAATCTTGATGATGGAATAGACTGTGTGCTTAGTAAGTTTGCGGATGACACCAAGTTGGGGGGAATGGTAGATACTCTGGAGGGCAGGGACAGGATCGAGGGAGACTTGGACAAATTGGAACACTGGGCCGAAAGAAACCTCATGAGGTTCAACAAAGACAAGTGCAAAGTCCTGCACTTAGGACGGAAAAATCCCATGCACTGCTACAGGCTGGGTATCGGCTAAGTAGCAGCGCTGTAGAAAAGGACCTGGGGGTTATGGTGGATGGGAAGATGAATATGAGCCAACAGTGTGCCCTTGTTGCCAAAAAGGCCAATGGCATATTAGGCTGCATCAGTAGGAGTATTGCCAGCAGATCGAGGGATGTGATAATTCCCCTCTATTCGACACTGGTCAGGCCGCATCTGGAATACTGTGTTCAGTTTTGGGCTCCCCACTACAGAAAGGATGTGTACAAATTAGAAAGAGTCCAGCGGAGGGCAACAAAAATGATTAGGGGACTGGGGCACATGACTTATGAGGAGAGACTGAAGGAACTCGGCTTATATAGTCTACAGAAGAGAAGACTGAGGGGAGATTTGATAGCAACCTTCAACTACTTGAAGGGTTGCTCCAAAGAGGAGGGAGCTAGGCTGTTCTCGATGGTAACAGAGGACAGAACAAGGAGCAATGGTTTCAAATTACAGCTGGGGAGGTCAAGGTTGGACATTAGGAAAAACTTTCTCACTAGGAGGGTGGTGAAGCATTGGAATGGGCTATCTAGGGAGGTGGTAGAATCTCCATCTTTGGAGATTTTTAAGGCTCGGTTACACAAAACCCTGGCTGGGGTGATTTAGGGGAAGTGGTCCTGCTTTTTAGCAGGGGGTTGGACTAGATGACCTCGTGAGGTCCCTTCCAACCCTATGATTCTATGATTCGGCTCCTTTTGTGCTAAGTTCAATAAGTACTGCAGTTTTGCTTCTATGTCACCCTTTGCTGCATTAAAAGAAATTCTAAGTAGGTAGGTAGGTAGATAGATAATGTTTATCTGCCTGCCTGCCTGCCTGCACAGGCCTAATCCAGTGTATTTGTTTTATGGTCCTCATCATCGAGCTCTTTGGCTACGTCTACACTGGCAAGTTAGTTAGAATTAAGGAGGCTTAATTCAAACTAACTAAAGCCATGGCTACACTAGGCTTTAGTTAGTTCGAATTAAGGGCTTCCTTAATTCGAACTAATAACTTCGAATAGGGTATTAGAAGTAAGGGTTAATTCAAACTAACTAGGCCCCTTGAAATCAATGGGGATCGCTAATTCGAACTCAGCAAGTGCCATGAATGTTAGTTTGAACTAACTAATTCGAACTAATTTTAGTAAGTGTAGACATAGCGTTACTTAGCAGAACTCTTCGGTTGCAGAAGGGAACCCCCTTCCGGGCTCTTTTCACTGGAGAAAGTTGTTTTTCATCTGCATTGCATTAAGCTGCGTTCCCCTCTCCCTATTTGAAGACTGTTCTGTTAATACAGAGACTTTAATAAATGAAAAAGGCTAGTGCCTAGCACTTGATAGACCCACTAAAGAAAGACTCAGACACAGTGCACTCTGGGAATAACTTTTGGAGCTACTGTGGAAGAATCAGTAGATTTCTTCTGGATGAGGATTCTAGTTCAACCGCTGCTAGTTTATAGATGTGCCTGTTTTGGTCTTTGAACTGTAAATCAGGGCTTTTTATTTTTCAGGAACTACTACAGGCAAAGAGAGGGGGGAGATCCAGGCCTGGATCCCATTTTATCCAAACCTCTCAATTCAGGTAAAGGGTTCTGATTAAGGCTCCTTTTCCTGATCATGTGGTTGCAAACTGTCGGTAGATGCACAGTTATACCCACCTACCATTGTTCTCATTTAGTTTGGCGGAATCTTCCAGTGCATCTTTCTACAGAGAGTTGGCTCAAAGCATGCAGTAAGGAAGGAAATGGGGCACTTTGTATGTTTGTATTAGCATCTACAGTGCTAATTGCTATGCAAGCTGAATATCTTCATGCCCCTTTGTTTTCTGAAACTCAGTAAAGGGAGAACTTTTCCAACTGGGCCCCCAATTTGGAGTCAAAACACTTCATTCTTCTGAAGAAATTTTGTTTTACTCACTGGCATTTTAAGTTCCTTAAGTGCAGCAGAGAAGCTGTAAACCAGTGTAATATCACCACCTCTCTTAACACTTACCCTTCCCAACACCTCCAAGCTGTAGATTTCAAGTCTGCAGCATGGAGGGGAAAGATAACCAGCAGGACTGTTTGCAAGCAGGATGTTGTGAATATTCACATTGCTCTTGACAGGTTGTTAAAGTGATATTTACACATGTAAATGCAGAAAGTACCAGAGATAAAGTAGGTTGACAAATATGCCCCACTGTCTCCTACCCCTTACAATAAACGAGAACCTTACTAAAAACTTGCAAAGGTTTGGGACAACTTCTAAGATCTAAAGGAGCAGCAAAGCTCTACTGGATAATACGAGCTGCAGTTCAATTATGTGGGGGATCTTTATTGTTATAGATTTTGAAGTTCTGCCTAGAGCGTATAGTCTCCCCTTTTCAGTACATATAAATCTAACTGTATAACAAATAAACATAAGTTGTTTTACATATAAATGGAGCTTTGGTTGCCTTTTAATGAGGATGTTTTGAGATCACTTATTGCACAGTGCTTTATGTCATGCAGAAAAAAAAACACTTAAAATGATTTACTAAAATCTTGTCTTTGAATCTTTTAAAAAATAATATTTGTGTACTGCGTATAAACTCAGCCACACAGCAAAGAGCATAGCTACATGTAGCTAAACTGTGTGAAGAACAGAACTAAACAGACCAAAAAAGACAAGCCACATTGTTGTAGTAGTACTAAGGCTTTGCACTCGCATCTCATTTCATATGATGATCATGAAGCGTTTTAAATACGTTTTGCAATGGATAGAACAGATCAGGGCTTAACCCAGTCTATATCTGGGGTTTGCATGAGACCTCCATGGGGGCAGATTTTCCCACATCTATCACTGCCTGGTTCTTACACCTTCCCCTCAAGCCTCTGGTGCTGGGCAGTGTCAGATAGAGGATGCTAGATTAGATGGATTTGGGGTCTCATCCAGGCTGGCAGTTCCAGTGTTCCTAAGAAGGGATCAAACCTCAAAGCATCCAAGAGAGGCTGGTAAGAATCAGTGGCCCATTTACAGCTGGGGATCTGAGGCACAGAGGCTATGTCTACACTGGGGAATTTAGGTCAACTTAAAGTCGACTTATTTAAGTCGACCTTATTAAGTAGACATAGAGAGTCCACACAGGACTCCTAAGTCGACTTAAAGTGGGCCTTACTAACTCAACTTAGAGAGTCGAGACTAGACTCTCTAAGTCGACTAGTTCGGTCCAGGGAGAGCCAGCCCCACACAAGGCTGGCTCTCACTGGGGCAGCAAGCCCCAGAGCACTGGGCTCCCTTCTGCTCGGGACTTCTCAGGTCCTGGGCAGAAGGGAACCCTTCTAGCGGGAACCGCTCGGGTCCCGGGGAAAACTTCCTCGGGACCTGAGTGGTCTCGGCCAGGAGGAAGAGTTGGAGACCTGCACTCCAGCTGCCGGCTGCTGAGCAGCTGGAGCGCATCTGGGACCCGTGCTTCCTTCTCCTCAGGACCCACGCTCCAGCTGCTGGCTGCTCGGCAGCTGAAGCGCGGTTCTCAGGGAGAAGGGAGCCCCATGCTCCCTCCTAGCCGGGACCCTGCGGTCCCGACAAGGAGGGAGAGTGGGAGACCTGCGCTCCAGCTGCCAGCTGCTTGGCAGCTGGAGTGTGGGTCTCCCGTGCTGCCTCCTGGCCGTGACCGCTCAATCCAGCTAGGAGGGAGCACGGGGCTCCCTTCAGCCAGGACCGCTCGAGGTGGACCCTGAGTGGTCCCGGCGAGAAGGGAGCCCCGCAGTCCTTTCTTGCCGGGACCTGAGTGGTCCCAGCGAGAAGGAAGCTCCCTTCCTCCATGCCCTAAGTCGACTAAATTGACTTAGGGCATCCACAAAGCTTAAGTCAACTTAAAAAGTCGACTTAAGCTTCAAAGTCGACTTTATACAAGGTTTTATAAAGTCGACTTTGAATTTCCTTAAGTTGACTTAAGGAAATGCCAGTGTGGACGCAGAGTAAATTAAGTCAACTTAAGCCTGCTTAAGTCGACTTCATTTACTAGTGTAGATGCACCCAGAGTGGCTGGGAGTCCCAGGGTCTCCTGGGGAGCATGTGGTAGAGCTGTGGCAGAGAAGACTCCTAGCGTGTAGTCTTGTGCTTTAACCACAGGAATTGCCTGGCTGCATCCCATCCCTGTTGTGTGACACTGGCCAGTCCCCATGAGGTTAGAGCCCACGAGAAACAGAGTTCACTCTGTGCCCGCTGACTTCAGGTTTCACTGCCTCATTCCATGAAGTGCTGTCGGCCCCTTCCCGATCTGATACTCACTCGCAGCCCCTTTTGTGCCGACATGCAGTATAAAACACTCGTGCCCATAGTGTCACTGAGAACAAGGCCCGTGAAGTGCTATATACTGCATCCAAATGCTAGCAATGTCACGGTCATTACTTCCTGCCTAGGTCAGGCCTGATCCAAAGCCCATTGAAATAAATTGGAGCCTTTGGACTGACTTGGCTGGGTTTTGGGTTAGGCCCCAGATTTGCAGCTGTGCACATCTCTAGTGAGTGAAACTCAGAAGTTTATACGCTCTATATGCTTTCCACGAAGAAATGGAGTGGGATCAGTGAAATATGGGACTTGCTTGGATAAGTCAATCCTTTAAAATTCACATGGATTTACTTAGTCTTTCTTAATTACATAATCACTTCTCTTGACTTTTAATCTTTGATAGAGCTGGCTTTTGGATTTTCCTCCATCTGCTGGTTTTAGACAGATTTGAGGTCTGTCAGGAAAAATCCATTTTCCTCAAACTATCTGATGACAGGCATGGGGAAGGATATTTATCTTCACTGATTTGTTCCATCGTTTTACTTGTTTAGTTTAATTTCTTGCATGATCTTGTTTAAAATGCATGGTCAGATTTACACATACAAATTTAGCTCCCTGTTCACACCACGGAATAACTGTTCCTCCACACCTTAATGGTAATTTCATTTTTTAAAATTGCAAATCTGTGATCTGAAATTATAATATAGTGCTGCAATTGTTCTGCAAATATGGAGATTTGGAGATACTTAGTTGCATAATAATAGCGGCTGTCCATATCCGGATTTTGGATGTGTGTGTCTGTTAGCTGCAGATTTTTTACCTTAGATCAGTTGGAAGACAAGGACTCTGATTCTGATTGTGTTGTCCTAAAAGCTTGCGTGCACCAACATAGGGCTCTTGCTGTAGAGGCTTTAATCCCTCTTTATATTTTAAAAATCACAGGGTTTACTAATAAGAGGAAGTACATTTTATTTTCCCCTTTCAGCCGTTGAGAGCACAGTTTGGAACTTGCATTTACCAGTTCCCTCCATCCTATGGGCTGTTGAATTATCCCCCCCATTTGCCCCCCAACCTTTGTCTGTCTCTCTGCACAAAAATAAGCTCTTTGGAAACTTTTCTGCAGTGTGAATAATATGAGAATGCTATATGCTTGTTGAGCAGATCCTTCTGGGTTGGATCTATGTTCCTTGCTCTGGGTTAACACTTGATTTTGAGGAAATGCATATTTGATGTTTGATTTTGCAAGAAGTACTTGATAATGTAGGAGATTTATTAAAGCTGTACACAAAGTGTGTTCTCTGTCACAAGCCAGAAGACTCTTCTGCACCCTTGCTATAGTATAGAGCCTTTCCCTGTGAAGGCCTGGGGGTTATGTCAGACATCAAAATAAATGTGGGAAGGCGTCTGATCTATAGCAAAATTGGGAGCACTCAGGGGCAAAGGGTTTAAACAAACAGGGCGGGGGGAGGAGGGGTTGGCACTGGTTACTCCTAGGAACACGAAACCAATGTGTTTTGAATAAACTGACAACTTTGCTTAAAATGCAAAATTATTAATGCAAGATTTGCATGAAATTGATCCTCGATGCAATTTAAAATAATTGTTATTTTTCTTTTTGCCTCAGTGGCACTTGGCTTGTAACTGAAATTCTGAAATAACCATGTCTGCAGTTTAAGCTCTCAGCTTGTTTCTAAATGTTTATTCTTGCAATGAAAAGCTGGAATAGAGTGCTAAGTACTTGCCATCAGAGAATGGATTTATTTATATTGTGTCTATGACAGAATTTGTCGATGCTACTCTCTCTTCCTGAGCCATCTTAACACGGTTAGCAGAGGTGCATGCAGCCCACGTGACTAACTGATATTCTCTCTACCTCTTAACCATCTAACGTTTGTACCCTGGTACTTCATGATACTTCCACATCACCTCCAGCCTGTGGCTTAGTTGGTCAGCATGCTGGTTTCCAAGTGCCACTGGCACAGGTGAGCTGGCGTGCATACTGCACTGGTTGCTTGCAGGCATCAGAGAGCTGGTTTCGTGGCCCTGAAGACCAAACTAGGTCCTTCATCCTCCACCGCTTTTCCTGATTTCTCAGTTGTTGTATTTCTATCCTCTGACTGTCATCCTGCCTGTCAGCATGAAGCACAGATTGTGCACTGCCTGAACAGCATTTTAAATTGCTTATGGCCATTTTTTAATGGTGAAATATATTTCTTCAAGCAGGGCACCGCCACCTGTACTCACTGAGGGCTCAGAACACAGCAAGTGCCAGGTTCAAGGACTAGTCTATTCACTTTGCTGTGACTGTTGGGTATTTTATTTATTTATTTATTTAATTTTGGCTAGCGAGACTCTTTGGGAATGTTACTTGAGCAAGCAAAAATTTGTCCTAAATATTGTTAGGGGAAGGGAAAACAGCCCCTCCTGCCACCAGTTGCTAAACTGGGAAGAGTTCATTACTTGGAAGTATAATATAACAATGCCATGCACTGTTATGGAGTGTAGTGACTCACATGGAACATGGGCCTGTGGGTGACTGGGGTCTGTCTTCTTTAAGTCCACAAATCTTTTATTCTTGCTTTATGAGAGGATGGGGGCTGTTAGCAAAGCAGAGAGTACGTTAGCACTTTGAAGAAGTACGTTCCTTTGGCAGGTTGATTTTGTTTTATAACAATGATGAGAATGGAGCTTAGTTCCAGGAATGATCAGCCTCCAAAATTTTCACAGCATTGGGCATGATATATCAGAAACAACTGGTAGAAAAGGAAGGGGAGATGGAGAATCAGAATCCCTATGCCATCTTAGACCAAGGTCTCTCTAGTCTAGTATACTGTCTGCAAGTACTGCACAGGAAGGCATAAAAGCTCCATAATGGACAATTATCTGATGATTTGTCCATAAGGGAAGTTTTGCCCTAACCCTGTGGAGTTATTGGTTGACTGATTTCCTGGAGCATTAGGTTATATATTCTTTATACATATTTATCCTGTATTAAGTACAGCAAGTGTGGTTGTTCCAGGTGTTCATATGCATCTCTAATACTTTATTTAAATCTCTTCTGGGGTGGAAATTTTTCTTAGCATCATATAATTTGTGTTGCCATTCTCTGAAACTCTTCCATTTCTACTTTATCTTCATGGAGCTGGGGCAGCCAGGACTGAAAGTGGCATTTAAGGTGAAATTGTAAAGCCACCAGATATAGAGATAAACAGTACAATATTTCCAGGATTACACTGTGTTCCTCAGCCATAATGAAAGCCCTGTGAAATGTTCTCGGGATGTAGGAGTTACTCAGGAAGGGTTCCGCTTTCTCTCCTCCCATGATTGATATATATAAGGGGACCCTCAGTCTGATTCAAGTTTTGATTCAGTGGGAATGTTTGGGTTATTGCCTCATCATTTTTCACTCCTCCTTCACAGAGTCGGAAACATGCCAGCAAAGTGCGACTTTACTACATGCTACACCCCATAGATGGAGGTTGTCCAGCCAAGAAGCTTCGATCAGAAAACGTGAGTATGTTTCAGAGCCTTATTCTATGCTGCTTTGTAAATCTGTGACCCTGTGCTAAGGCATTTTATTCCTGTAACAGCCTCAGATAATCATATATCCAGAGGTAACTGGTGGGTTAACTGAAATACTAAGTTACTGAAAACAATTTTCTATAAATGATACAGAAAATATTATATGCATCAGCACCAGTAATTGAATTTTTAGTCCTTTCACTAATCTTTTTTTGCGAAAGACAAAATAAGTATCCTCATGACACAAATCCAATATTCATTCAGAGACAGATCAAACTGTCTGAAAGACATTTACGTTGTTTCCAGTGCAGTTCACCAACCAACTGAAAGGATAATGACTCTGTGGATGATTGCATTTTCATTCTAATTCTCTTTGAATTTGGGGTATTAAAACTGCTCTTTAATTGTGATTGCGAAAGTTCTCTAATTGTACTACTGGAAGTCAGGATTTAAGTCTGACTCCTTCATTTGAAGATATTCAGGGACCATGTTGGTGGAATCTTCTCTGATCTGCTTATCACATTCTTCTTACTTATTTATTGTTCCCTTCAGTTGCCTCGTATCTTGGCTTACTCTTTGGTGCAATGAATCTGTTCTTGGAGGGAGTGTGTCTTTAAGGGAGCCACTAGGTACTTATGGGCTGCACTTTCAAAAACAGACAAAAGTTCCAACAGAGAACAGACAGTCAGGCATCTCGATACAGGAGAGTTCTCCCCACTCAGTTTGAGTACTTTGGGTAGAAAATATATTGTCCATCTACATATACCCATTACTGTGGCCATGTACACACTAGCATCGCTATCGCGCACTTACCCTGTTGCGCGTTAAATGTTCCATGGTTGTTGTTGCGCGATACCGCGTACACACTCGGCATGCTGTAACGGATCAAAGCCCCCCCATCTTTTCTCAGTCCTCCAGCAAAACAAAGTGCACTGTGGGTACCTATCCCACAGTCCCCAATATCATTTCCCGTGGTGCATTGCGCTACCGACGCTACCCAGCAGTCGCCAATAGCAACGGGCGCTAATTTCAAACTGAAGAAACCGTCTTTCCGTCACTGCCTTTTCAGATTCTCCATGGATTCAGCTGTGATCTTGAATGCTGCCTTCAGCATTGTGAACACAGCCCAGATTCTGTTGCAGTACACCTTTGGCTCTGACTCAGAGCAGGACTCAGATGACTCCACTTTGGAGACTGATAGCCTTGAGAGCAGAACTGATATCTGATCAGTTTTGCAGACCAGCTGCACAGCCTGAACCGCCGTGTTTGGTCCCGGCAGACAAGCACAGACTGGTGGGACCGAATCGTTCTCCATCTGTGGGATGATGAGCAGTGGCTACAAAACTTCAGAATGCGCAAAGCCACATTTATGGAACTGTGCCGTGAGCTTGCCCCTGCCCTGCATCGCAAGGACACGCGGATGAGAACAGCCATCACAGTGGAGAAGCGTGTGGCTATTGCCCTCTGGAAACTGGCGACTCCGGACTGCTACCGCTCGGTCGCTAACCAGTTCGGTGTCGGACGGTCGACCGTTGGAGTAGCACTGTCACAAGTGTGCAGAGCCATCAACCGTCTTTTGTTAAGGAGGACGGTGACCCTGGGGAACGTGAGGGAGATCATCGATGGATTTCAGGACTTGGGCTTCCCGAACTGTGGGAGTGCAATAGATGGGACCCACATCCCTATTCTCTCGCCCGACCATCTTGCCAGCGAGTACATTAACCGGAAGGGATATTTTTCCATGGTTCTTCAGGCATTGGTGGACCATCGTGGTCGGTTTACGGACATAAATGCGGGTTGGTCAGGGAAGGTTCATGATGCCCGCATATTCAGGAATTCAGGACTGTTCAGAAGGCTACAGTCGGGCACCTTTTTTCCTGACGAAAAACTGACTGTGCAGGGTGTGGAGATGCCCGTGGTTATCCTTGGTGACCCCGCCTACCCACTGATGCCATGGCTTATGAAGCCTTTTACCGGGAAGTTGGATCCTGCAAAGGAGAGTTTTAATTACAGGCTGAGCAGGTGCAGAATGGTTGTGGAGTGTGCCTTTGGCCGCTTAAAAGCGCGGTGGAGATCGCTTTATGGCAGGCTTGACCTGCATGAGGACAACATACCAGTTGTGATTTCCGCGTGTTGTGTCCTTCACAATATCTGTGAAAACAGGGGGGAGAGATTTATGAACTCGTGGACAAGGGAGGCAGAACGTCTGGAACATGCCTTCCAGCAACCGGACACCAGGGGTATCCGGGGTGCACAGTTAAGGGCGGTGCGCATCAGGGAGGCGTTGAAAACCCATTTTTTTGATGGGGATTGAAGGACAGCATCGCCCTTTCTGTACTTCATGTTATACATATATTATTCTTAAGTACAAAGGTTAAGGGAAATAGAGTCCTATTATTTTTTTATTCTTTCTTGATTGAAATGCAATGATCGGTGTCTTACTGTAATTGAAAATAAAAAAAGGCTTTGTTTATTAAACAGTCTCTGAACTTTATTGAAAGAACAAAAATGATAAAGCAGCTGTGGGGGGAGGGTGTCTAAAGATGGGTGTAGGTGTGGGACTCCACGACATATGTTGGGGGAGGGGTAGATGTAACATTATACCAAGGGTGACCATGGTGCTCTATGTATTGTTTCGGAGGTGAATGTTGTGTGGGTGGAGGGAAAGGCAGAGGAGGCTGGGGGGGGGGAGGGGGGGCGAGCCTGGAGCAGACCGACCATGGTCTTCAGGAGGTTTGTCTGCTCGTGCAGAATGTCTATTAGTGCATCCTTCTGCCTGTCCCTCCTTGCGCTGTTCTCTCTCCTGTCCTGCCTGCACTGCCTCCTCCACTGCCTTGTCTCCGTAGCGGATGCTTCCTGGGAATCTATGAGCTCTTTGAAGATATCTTCCTTGCTCCTTCGAGGCCTCCACCTTATCTTTCTCAGACGGTCCACAGCAGCTGTACATTGTCCATCGAAGGTCGTTCCTGCGTACATATGAAACATTCTAAATGCCGCTATTGTTCAAACCTTGCTGTGGAGCAGCGAAAGATGTTCTCCCTACACATTCCTCGCCTACTATAGCGAGTACATACGGGGGGGGGGGGCATGACCATTGTCCAAAGCGAGGGACGGGTTGCTGTGAGTTGCTCCATGGGACAGTTGACTATTGCTACTGCTTGTTTTGATCCTGTGTCAGAGATGGCTGGAATAGAAGCTATGACACTGCTTAGAGTGCCTATGCAAGCGAGAATGCATCTTCTGCATGTGGCTGACTTCAAGCCGGGACCGTACGCTGCAGGATTGTGTGCTGCAATGGTTCCCGCGGCGGTGTTAGCGAGAATGAGAGGGAAATTCTCCCTGAATGGGGGAGGGCAACGGCTCGCTCTACCTTCCAATTTCAAAAGAAGAATTTGGAAATATTTGGAGAGCGCTTTCAGTGACTTAAGAGGGGACGAGTACTTGTCAATCGAGGCATTCATTGACGCTGTTTTTATGTAACGACAGTGGGCACACGCCACATCTGTTACGCGCACAAAAGAAGACAGAAAAAAGGAGGACAGAACGCGTCTTATCCTACTGTACACGCTAAGCTGTAGCTGATAGAATACAAAGCACCGCAAGGCCAACTTACCGGAGCTGCCATCGGCTGATTCCTGGGACAGCGTGCCCAAGGAATCCGTGGAGCTGGTCTCTGGAGGGGTGTCGAATAACTCCTGGCTCCCCATTTCAATGGCTCCGTCGTCACCGTCCTCGTCCTCTTCCCCCTCTGCATCCTCGTCCAGGACAGCATCCTCGCCTTCAGCTACCTTGTCATTTTCTGACGATGTCGCAGAGGTGTCAATGGTCAAGATCGGGGTGGTTGTGGGATCGCCTCCCAGGATCGCCTCCAACTCCTTGTAATAGCGGCATGTTGTTGGCGCGGAGCCAGAGCGCCGATTAGCCTCTCTGGCTCTGTGGAAGGTTATCCTCAGATCCTTCACCGTGGCCCGGCATTGTAGAGTGTCTCTCTCGTAGCCCTTCTCAGTCATCGCCTGAGATATTTGCCTGAAAATGTCGAAATTCCGCCGGCTGCCACGTAACTGTGACTGCACGGCGGACTCTCCCCAGATGCCTATCAAGTCCATCACCTCTGCTGTCGTCCAAGCCGGAGATCGTTTGCTGCGCCACGAAGACATTGCGAGCGGAGCACACAGAGGCAGCAACACCGAAAAGCAAGACAGAAGGGAGAGTGGGGAATTCAAAAATTCGCGGGACAGAAGGGGAGGTCGGGAAAAATGACATCACGGCAATAGAGTACTGACGGGGGTGCAGAAGGGAGGGGATTGGAATTGTGGGCCATTTCCGGAATGTTCACATTGCGCGAGAAGCGTACACACATGGGCTGTCGCGCAATAGCTATTCCGCGTTGAGATACCACGCTCGTTTTGGTGGTTTACATCTTGCACAACAAGACGTGTCTTAACGCGCAAAAACTGTAAGTACAGTGTGTACGCTCTGCTTCTTATTGCGCGATAAAGGGCTTTATCGCGCAATAACTTTGCAGTGTGTACAAGGCCTGTGAGGTCTACCAATATTTACTAGAAACTGACTTGCTGTTCTCAGGGTCCCCAGTTTCTGCTCTGGAATGCTGGAGTAAGTTGTAGGATTCTGAATCATCAAATAAAGGAAGGTTACAACTTGGTGTGACCAATACTTTGTTCCTTCCTACCAAATTCTGAACATCTGCTACCCCTGCAGGGTAGTGGTCTGAGTTCTTTATCAGGAGATAATTTGTGGCTGGGCTAGTGAATACTGGAAAAAATGAATAAAATTTGCTTAAATTTAGAAACAAAGCCTCTTTAATAATCCTCAGCACTAATACCAGTGTCTCTTCTGTGTCACTCCCCACTAGTCACTGACTATTTTAGCTCAAACGAAAGCTAGTCAAAAGTAGATGCGAAGTTCTCATGCCAGAAAGTTTGTGCTTGAAGTCACACTGCTTCTTCTTCGAGTGATTGCTCATGTCAATTCCACTTTAGGTGTGTGCGTGCCGTGTGCACGAGCCGCTGGAAACCTTTTCCTCAGCGTCCTCCAGGGTCGTCAGTGGAGCCCCCTGGAGTTGTGCCCCCATGGTGCACTATAAAGGTCCCTGATGACCCTCCCCTCCCAGTTCCTTCTTACCACCTGCAGCGGCTGCTGGAACAACGCTTTCTTGCTCCACAAGAGCTTCCCCATTTTCTTCTGTAAATAGTGTTGTTATTATAGATAGTTTAGTTTAGTGTGTATGTAGTTAGTCAGTTTAGGAACGTCCCCTGTCGGTGGGTGTTCGGGGTCTGCTGCCCAGAGCGGGACTGGGGCATGCCTGGCTTTAAGTCGTGTGGCACGTGTAAGAAGCCGATGCCCCTAGACGACCTGCACTCTTCTTGCCGCAAGTGCCTCGGCAAAACCCATCTCGGAGAGCGCTGCAAAATCTGTAAGATCTTTCACCTTAGAACACAGAAAGAACGGTGCCAAAGACTTAAACTTCTGATGATGGAGGAGGCCCTGCGGCCCCCCATCGGCACCGGAGACGCCCAGTGAGGCCTGGGTGTGGAGCGTGCCGGCCGCCCCTCAGTTGCCTCACTCCAAAGGCTGTCCAAGGAGCCCTGGCACAGAGGGTGGAGCCCAAAGACCGGCAACAGCACTGCTCTCATTCCCCAGTGCCGCCCAAGAAGAAGAGAGTGGAGAGGGTCTGCTCCCCCGCACCTAAGGAAAAGGAGGGAACTAGCAGAGCAGGACCCGTGGCGGGCTGCTCCAGTCCGGTCACTCGGGACCTGGCACCATTGACTCCGGCCCCGGGCAGGGGCTCGTTGAGTCCGGCGCCAAGTTCCCCAACAAGGGAGATATTGCAAGAAGAGCTGCACCTCCCTTCCACTCCCGAGACCTTTGAGGCTGCCAGGGAGTTAATTGAAGATGTAGCCTCCCCCGCCCATTCAACCCAGAGCCTAGCTCCGGCACCGGCATCCAGGGGTAAACCCTCGATGCTTAAGAGGGCCAGGTCTGCACAGCACTGTCGTAAGGCACCGGGAAGACAAGCAACTGCCCAGACCCCCCCGGTCGCATTCCCCCCGGCACCGTGCATCAGTGGCACTGACGGCACTGCCCGGCACTGCTCCTCTGTGGTCTCCATGCAGCAGCATCCCCTCTTCGGGCTCAGAGTCGGGGTCAATCAGATCAGGAAGAAGTTTGCGCCAGCACCGCTCGGGGCCGGACCACTCCCTGCCATCCCAATGGCAGATGCCCCCTCAGTGGCCATTCTGGATGCCATGGGCGAACCATCAGGCACAGGGCCAGCATTCTGACAGGTCACACTACATGGTCTCGGGCTCAAGGACCCGTCCATCTTACTCGGCCAGCGCCCCTCTGGAGACGGCAGATTTTTCTGACCCTGGCTCTGTTGCAGGGGACTCCAAGGATCCTGCACTGCCAGGAGTGAGCAGGCACCACGCCCCCAGTCCGGTGCCGAGGGACAGGGAGCGTCGGCTCCAGTAATGGGGCTCGTCATCTTCGTCCCCAGACGAAGTCGTAGCTGGGCTACCCCAGCAGCAGTTCCGGATGATGCTAGAACACACCAACAGCTGCTGCGTAGGATGGCCCGCAACATGGGCCTTCAGGCAGAGGAGGTGGTACAAGAGGCCAACCCAAAGGTAGACATTCTAACCCCTGAAGGCCCCTCAAGAATTGCCCTGCCTCTTATTAAGACTATCAGGGACAACACTAAGGCCCTATAGCAAACTGCATCCTCCATAACCCCTACTGCCAAAAAATCCGAGAGGAAGTACTTCCTCCCCTCCAGCGGGTACAAACATTTCTAGACCCACCCCACCCCAGGGTCGTTGGTATTGGCGGCTGCCAGCAAGAAAGAGAGACAGGGGCATCAAGGTCCAACACTGAGAGCTAAGGACTCGAAGCACCTGGACCTGTTCAGGTGCAAGATTCATGCCACAGGGGGGCTACAACTCAGGATCGCAAACCAGCAAGTGATCCTAAGTAGGTATGCCTTTAACTCTTGGTCCTCTTTAGATGAATTCCAGGACAAGTTGGACCAAACTGTGAAGACCGAGTTCTCAGCAATGGTCAAGGAGGGCAAGGTGGTGTCCAAGGTCCTCCTTCAATCCACCCTGGAAGCTGCGGACGCAGCAACCGGCTCCATGTCCTCTGGAGTGGCGATGAGAAGGTGCTCATGGCTCCAGGTGTCAGGTCTGCCCCAAGAGGTTCAAACCACCATTCAAGACCTCCCCTTCGAGGGCCCAGACCTGTTCTCCACGCAGACAGACTCCAAACTTCAAAGCCTGAAGGATTCAAGGGTGATATTGAAATCACTGGGCCTCCATAACCCTGTCCTCCAGCGTAAACCCATAGACACATCAGACATTGGGAGGGGGGCGCACCTAGGGGACCTCAGGACTCAAGGTCTGCGGAGCCAGCGAGACCTCCTATCCCACATCAATGTCCAGGAGCTCAGAGTGGTGCACCTCTCCTGTCAAACCTTCTGCCCGCACCTGCAGAACAGAGTGGTATCGGTCTGCACGGACAACATAGCAACGATGTTTTATATAAACAGGCAGGGTGGAACGCGCTCCTTTCACCTGTGCAAGGAGGCCCTAGGCCTTTGGAATTTTTGCATCACCCATTCAATCCACCTGATAGCGGTGTATGTTCCAGGCCAGCAGAATGCCCTAGCGGACTCACTCAGCAAGATCCTTCCTGAGGCATGAGTGGTCCCTCCGGGAGGATATTCTGCATTGCATCTTCCGGAAGTGGGGCACTCCCCAAGTGGACCTGTTTGCGTCGGAAGCAAACAGCAAATGTGCAAAGTTTTGTTCGTTCCAAGGGCTAAGCCCGGGGTCGATCTCAGATGACTTCCTCATGTCCTGGAAGGGTCAACTTCTTTACGCATTTCCCCCAACTCCGCTAGTCCACAGAGTCCTTACAAAGATCAAACAGGACCAAGCAGCGGTAATCCTCATAGCCCCAGCTTGGGCCAGGCAGCACTGGTTCCCCACACTTCTCGACCTCTTGACCTGCAACCCTATAGCCCTTCCCTGCGCACCGGACCGCCTCTCCCAAAACGAGGGCAGGCTGAGACACCCGGATGTGAAGGCACTACACCTCACAGCCTGGAATCTCCATGGCTTAATATAGTAGAGCTACAATGCTCACAACAGGTCAAAGACATACTATTCAGCAGCAGAAAGACCTCGACGAGGCTCAGTTACCAAGCTAAGTGGAAGTGTTTTTCCTCATGGCTGGCAGACAAGGATGTGGACCCCCCTCGGGCCCCTATTCCCCTAATTCTGGACTACCTGCTAGCCCTCAAGCAGCAGGGCCTGGTGAGCTCGTTTATCCGGGTCCACCTAGCGGCAATCTCGGCCTTCCACAAAGGAGAGGCGGGACGCTCGGTTTTCTCGAACCCACTAGTTAAGAGATTCTTAAAGGGCCTCGAAAGGATCTTCCCCCAGTGCGCCCCCTGATGGCCCAATGGGATCTAAACCTTGTTCTCTCAAGGCTCACAGGCCCCCCATTTGAGCCATTGGGGTCATGCTCACTACTCTACTTACCATGGAAAGTGGCCTTTCTAGTGGCTATCTCCTCAGCTAGAAGGGTTTCAGAGATCAGAGTGCTGACAGCAGACCCGCTCTACACCGTATTTTTTAAGGACAAGGTACGCCTTCGTTCACACCCAGCCTTTCTCCCCAAGGTCGTGTCGATTTTCCATGTGAACCAGGACATCTGCTTGCCAGTGCTGTGCCCTAAGCCGCACACAACAGACAAGCAACCCAAACTGCATACACTGGACGTACAGCGTGCTTTGGCCTCTTACTTGGAAAGGATTAAACCCTTTAGGAGGTCTCCCAACTCTTCTTAGCGGTGGCTGACAGACAGAAGGGGTGGGCGGTCTCAGCCCAATGCATTACATCCTGGATCACGGACTGCATCAGGGAATGCTATAACCTGTTGGGCAAGCTGGCACCGAAGATCACAGCCCACTCAACAAGGGCTCAAATGTTATGATAGTGTTATGGAAGCTATGGCATAGTGGCTTTAATGACTATTAAAAATGCAGTTACTTGAGTATGACCGTATTGCAGCCCAGTTATGTTTCTCTGTAAAAAACATGTTACCAAAAAGGGGACCTTGGCATAGAAATTGGTACATTTATATGGCTGTGGAGTACATCCTACCTCTACTGTACTTTTAACTATAAAACTAAATGTTGGTCTTTCATATGAAGGGAAAAGGTTTCAAGGAAGCAAAGACTGCTTTAGCCGTACATTGCTGATCAAACAAACCTTTCTATCTGTACAGTATCGACATATTCCAGCTGACCTTTAAATAACGTGGACATGAATGTTTGCTATTCGGACGCTTATGAAAATATGCTCCATTCTTTAAACATCCATTAAGCCTTCATCTTAAAAAGCACTAAATTCACACAACCCAATCATTAGGCAGCTTTTAATTATTTTAACATTTTTTTGGTGAAACAAACCTGGTATCTTTGGCATACGGCGTGATTATTGACCTTTTCTTTTAAATTTGCGCTTAACATTTCAGCCTATAGTTATTTGAGAAGGTTACCGGCAGGGACAAGGTCACAGGCCCTGAAATCAGGAAATATATCAAAATATATATTGCAAAGAGTACCGTATCTCTTGTATGGAATGCTACAGATAATTAAGCAAAGGAGATGATGTTTTCTGTGAATGAAGCTTCTTTGTTTCAAAGCTCATATTGTGAATCAGCAGATAAGGTATATCATTTTTTTTGTACTATAAATATTTTTTATAGTTCTGGTGAAAGGTTAATACATGCCATAATTCACATGTATAGTAATTACATAGAAATTAAAGAAAAATGCTCGGGGTCAAAGCAAAAATACTTGTACTTGAGCAGAGCTTTGAACTGAAATTTCCATCTAGCTAGAAACTGCTTGATGTAAAGGAATTAATGTTGAGTGACAATTTCTTTTTCAGCAGCAATAAAGCAAGGAAGTGCAGAAATGTTGCCATCCTGTGCTACTACTTTCTGCTTCTACAGCCCTTCTAAGCAAGACCCTTGTATGCATCCCCCTCCATTCCTATCAGAGTGGACTCCTCTTCTTTGTTCATCAGATGGCACAAAGTCATCAGGCATGTAGTACCCTTCATAGGTGGTGTCATTTTTAAGTTAGTCCACTGAAGTTTTGAGCTGTAGGGTTGCTATCTCCTTAACTGGAGGCAACAGAGTCCTTGGAAACCCAAGTCATAGGCCTCTACAAGGTCTGCATATTTGCAGCCTGCAGTTGTGCCATTAGTGGCCATGGCTAAGGGCATGATCCAATCATGCTTTCTTATATATACACTCCTATGCTGTTAAATGATGGAATGCCCAAATGATCTGGGTGGTGCCCTGACCATGATAGTTTGATGCCTCTCAAGGATAATGCAAAGTCCAGGGTTCCTTCTCATGGTCCGACTCATTAATGCTCACACATTTGATGTAAACTTTCTGGATGGGGTTTTCAAAAATACTTAAGTGACATGTTAGCATGCAGCTTAACCTTGGATTGCTCTTTAGGGTAGGCACTGCCTTTTTCTTTTCTCTTTGTATAGTGCCTAGCACAATGGGTCCTGACCCAGGCCTGAGACTCCTAGATACTATGATAATATAACTAGTAAGTCCTATTGACTTTCAGTTGAACTTGTGCTCCTAAGTTACTAAGGCATTCTTGGAAAAAGCCAGAGACTCTCTAACTGTACTTTTGTTTACTTAAACATGAAGGAGGAATACGAGTAGGATTGCATGTTAGAAAATCATCTTTCCTTTTCTTAATTGGTGATGAAAATGGCAAGCAACCATTCTCAGTTGACTTAAAAAACTTCTGCTTTGTTTGTGGGAAAATATTTTAATGAAGCATGGAGGGAAAATAAGCTATTTTAAAGGTAGGTAGGTGATAGTAGTTGTTCGCTTCAGGCTGGAGCTGTGGATTAATCCTCTTACAGGTAGAGTTCAGAGGTTAGGTTGGAAGGCTGGGTTGGAGCCCAGATCCAGTTGTCAGGTGAAGTTTCCAAGTATCTCTCCTGGTAGGGGGGACCAGAATGGATGACATCAGATGAGCAGATAGACCGAGTACTGAGCATGTTATTAAACCCAAGAAGTATTGACTCGAGGGACATCAGACTTTACATACATGAGACCCACAATGTGCAGGGCGGGAAGACCCAAGTAAAAGCAGAGACTAAGGTCTCCTTCATGTTACTCTAGGTTTTATATTTTCTCAGTCTGTGGAAAGCTATCCAGACTGCCTGTAACAGCCCTTTTCTTTGCTCTTTAAACCTGAACAATAGTAAACAAAGCAGCTGGGGCCTCAGTCTCAGAACATGCTCTGATGTTTCTAATAACGGATATTGCAGCTGACACCATGGTCCTCTGCGACACTGCTGTAGGTAAGGGAGACAGACAACAGAGTCCTGTGGCACTTTTAAAGACTAACAGATTTATTTATCACATGAGCTTTCATGGGAGAAAATCCCACTTCGTCAGACGCTTTGAAGATGGGAAACTTA
>ML685820.1:4900934-4968277 GCA_007922175.1 Pelusios castaneus
CCTGGCATGCCCCCCCCCCCCAAAGGGCAGGGCAGAGCCCTGTGTGATGCTGTCCAGATTTAGGGAACCATTTATGTTATTATTTCCTATTCATATCTCATATATGATATAATCCATAGGCGCTATGTCATGTTTGGTATCAATAGAAAGGTAGTAATTTGCTGGGAATGATTATATAGTTTATGTCTAGGAATTCTATTTCGATTAGAAGTTAGGAATTTGGTGTTATATCTATACTTTAACTTGTATGATTCTGTGGGAACGCCCCAGGCAGGATGTCACCAACCATTGTCTCCTTAATGTTAAGGAATCTGCCAACTACAATGGCCCCAGGGAGTAACCTGATGAGCCATTAAGGACACAATGGTTGTATTCCTTATGTCCTTAATGGCTCATCATGTTACTCCCTGGGCCCATTGTAGTTGGCAGATTCCTTAACGTTAAGGAGACAATGGTTGGTGACATCCTGTCTGGGGCGTTCCCACAGAATCATACATGTTAAAGTATAGATTAACAACCAAATTCCTTACTAAACTAACTTCTAATCCAAAGACAATTCCTAGACATAAACTATATAATCATTCCCAGCAAATTACTACCTTTCTATTGATACCAAACATGACATAGTTCCTATGGATTGTAGCATTTATGATATATGAATAGAAAATAATATCATAAATGCTTCCTTAAATCCAGACAGTGTCATATCCTGCCCACATGCCCTGCCAGGGTCCCTGTCCCCTTTGCCCCATTGCACACAAGGGGTGCCCCCCCACCATTGGCCTGCCCAAGGTCCCCCTAGCCCCTGCCAGTCGCCCTAGGCATCAAGTGGAGACGCTCTAGGTCGACTTTGCTAGGTCCCCTTTAAGTCGACTTAATTTTATAGTGTAGACTCAGTAAGTTGACTTAAAAGTGCAAGTGTAGACATAGCCACAGAGACTACTGCA
Source organism: Pelusios castaneus (assembly GCA_007922175.1). NCBI lineage: Eukaryota > Metazoa > Chordata > Testudines > Pelomedusidae > Pelusios > Pelusios castaneus. Next base: position 4,901,882 of record ML685820.1, read on the forward strand.
AGTATTGATTTAGTTAAGGAAACTGCCCTAGCTCTGGCCTGTCTTAGCAGCCCTACCGAAGGCAATGCTGAGTGTGAAATATCCATTTACTAATCTCTGATTAATAATTGAGGTCCTGTCTAATCTCTGGTACTGTACAGACTGTAATGGGCATTATCAGATGTCATTTTGCCTGGCTGTGCCAAACTAACTGTTGCAGAAGTGGCCAGCCTTCCAATCTGCTTGTTCAGTAGTCCGTTTATTTTTAAAGCCATCTTTCCCCATCCCCTCTCTGGCCTGTGGCTGAAAAGTTTGGCACCTTGTGCAGCAGCATTAAAATAGAGGAGATTGAAAATAGAATGAACTGTCCAGAGATAGTCAAACAAAGAATCCCAGGGACTCTGTACTAGAGAATTATTAGAATCCTAATAAACACGAACCAACAAGGGAACATCAGCAAATGGAGAGATAGTGTTCAGCCTTCCTGCAGGCATTCCTCTCTTCTGTCTCTGTGGCAGCCCTCCTCTTGGATCCCTATGCCAGGGAAAGGCAAGGGAAACTAAATTTAACTCCTTTAATGCTGGAGATCATAGGGAACTCCTGTACCCTAGCACACCAAAGAACAAGGGACAATGATATAAACATGTAGGCTGTGGTTTCTAGAGGTGTCTAAGAGAGTGAATTGCCCAAATCCCAATGGAGTGTGGGTGCCTGGCTCCATTTAAACTCCCAGCCTTGTTTGGTTTTATGCCCCCATTCTCCAAAGAGGGGCCTGTCCTGTTCTTGAGGTGCCTTGGCCCATTTTAAAGCAGACTACCACTTTGACCCATAAGCCACATCTGTTGTAACAGCCCAGGTGTCTGATTTCCCAAGCCCCAGAGCCAGTGAAAGCAAATATGGGGCCAGCAATGAATGGAAAGTCTTGAGATGACATGTGAAAATATGTGGGGAATGAGTCCTGATAAGCAGCAGGAACAGGTTATACGCGACAAGGCTTACCACAGCAAAGAAGCAATGAGGAGAGGCCCAGAGCACATCAGCGTCTCCTTTCTTTGGCGCCAAAGTTGGCTAGGGCTGAGATTCTGAACAGATTACATCCACGTACTTTTAGAGCCACCATCTAGCCTGCTAATGGGGTGGCTGGTTGGTTTTACATACCGCTTAATCCCACAGTCTCCTTGGACATCCAAGGCCACCTGCCTACTGGACTTGTACGAAAGCAGGCTATGTGCTGTTCTCCATTCCAGGAACACCTGGAGGTAGGGAGTATCAGCAAATGGAGAGTATTTCACTAAGCAGAATTAAAGCAAGGGCCACAAATAGGGGGTGAGTTTCAGATAATGAAGGAAGGGAAAAGCCCCTCTGGGTTTCTGTGAGGTTATGGCTTTGCAGTGACATCACAGAACTTGATTTCTCTTTTTCCTTTCTCTGCAAAGGTCTGTCCAGTTTTAGGTGACACTTCTGTTTCTTTTGTCTCCATTTAGGGCAGTGATGATGACTCGGTGGATAAGAACAAATGCTGCACGCTATGTAATATGTCCTTCACTTCAGCAGTGGTGGCTGAATCACATTACCAAGGCAAAATCCATGCCAAGAGGTTAAAACTGCTGCTCGGTGAACAGCCAGCACTAACGGCCACAGGTAAATCCAGCGACAAAGAATTTGAGGAGACATAAAAAGCAAAACATTCTGTCATTCAGTTTGATGACTCTTCTCTACGCAAAAGCAGGGTTAGTGGGCACTGCAGCTTTAATGACTTTGCCAATTCAGAAATAAATGGGTAGCTAACTAATGAAGATCAACAGAAGCAGCTATTCATTCTTCTCGCTGTCATAACAACCTTAAAAAAATGGCTGATGCTCATTCTTGCCTGTGTTGTTCACACAGATTAGTAGTTTATCAGTCAGTGCTGGCTCTTTCCTTAGAATCTTTTCTCTGCTTCCATGTTTCTGAAAATATTTTGCACGCTGAAAGACAGTGTCTTCTCCTGGCATGTATACCCAACATCAAGACTCACTTTCATTATAAGAAATTATTTGACAACTCAATTAATATATTTAATAGCCCCTTACAGTTATTGCACAGAGCAGATTATAATCTTCTACTTTGGAGAAAAATCTAGACTTCAAAACATTTTAGATCATTGGCCACTTGATTTTTACCCAGGTGGTTTTCATACCATTCTCTGCAGTGATTCCAATAAATCAAGTCCATTAACTTTCACATTTAAAAAAATCAAATGTCGGAATCAAATCATTTAGCCATTTTGTTGTTTGCCTCACCATAACATCCTTTCAGACTTCTAAAATTCCGTGACACTGAACTTCCACTGCAGTTCAGTTCAGACAGAGGATATTGGAACAAGGTAGTCTTTGTGCTAAACAGGCATTAAAATTGGGCTGTAATCCTACAGATAGGTGCAGTGTATTTCACTGTTGCTACCATTGGCGGTTCCTTTAGAAAGATATTTAAATTTAGCTAAGCATTTTATATCCCTATCTAACGAGTTGTGCACAAATCCTTGGTATAATTAAATAACGGTTTTTTTGCTTTACAGACTGTAGATGAAGTATAAAATATCACTTGCCTTTGATCCTCTTCTTTGTTGCCTTTAGGAATTGTCACTTCCTTTACCTGGGGAAATAGCAGGAAATCATTTAAACTATGGCTTACTCATTGTTCTAATTAAAGAATATCTTCCTGAAGGGAATCATGACAGGTGATCAATTAAATTACAGAAATGAAGTAGACCCAGTGGGCATTTGGTGACCAGCTGGCACAGCTTTCTGTCAGGAAGACGGTATGAGAAAAATGTCAAAACCACCCAAGTGACTCCACGGACTAATTCATTTTCAATAGGACTTAGGTTGCTAAGTGACTTAAGTGTTTTTGAAAATTTTACCCTGAGTGTCACGGTGCCCAAATCAGTCCAGGAGCACTTTTGGTCTGTGTCATAGAGGACATCAGAGTAGTTGATCACAATGGTCCTTCTGGTCTTAAAATCTATGGCTATGTCTACACTATAAAAAGTTAGGTCGACTTAACAAAATGGTTTCCCTGAACAGGGACTTAGGTCGACCCTAATAAGTGGACTTAAGCGTCCACACTGTGCTTAGGTCGACCTATGGAGTTGACCTAAGGGTTAGGTCACCCTAACCGGTGGTTCTTATTAAGTCAACCTAAGCTTTAATTAAGTTGACTTAATGAAAGCCTGCTGTGGACAGGGACTAAGTTAGGTCGACTTAAGCCTCCTTAAAGTCGACCTAACTTGCAAGTGTAGACATAGCCTATGAACTATTCATAATGTTCCAGTTCTTTGTTTTAATATGCAGATATTTTATGCGCTTGTCCGTGCTGGTTGTCAGGAGTACTGTGTGTCTGAACTTTTGGCATGAAAGTCATTTTTAATTATAGGACAAAAAATGTGACCATGCAAAACCTCTTCAAATGTTTAAACTGTTCATTGCCACCTAATAAAGAAATGCTCCAAAATTTATAAAACTTCCCAAACTTTTTTCATTTGGGCTGAAATTAAGCAATCTTACTTTTAGTTCTCCTGATGGGGCTGTTGTATGTAAATGTCTATAATGAGCATTTAATCAGCATGGTTGATATGCCTGAGAGGCTAACGAATTTATCAGTTACATCTGGAGAGCCATGAATCACTTCATTCACCATAGACATGGAGCCAACTCTGGATTGGAGGGTAGCTGCTATTTAAATCGTTCAGTAAAAATAAAACAAAGTTTAGAAGAGAAAATGAAGAATAATATGTGCAGCGGAAATGTCATTGGAAATTTAGAAGTATGATTCTAGAGCTGGTTGAAAAACAGCAGAAAATTTTTAGTAAAAATAGAGTTGGAAAAAAGTGTACTATGTCACCAAAACGTGACATTTCCAACCAGCTCTTCTACCAAAATTCTGTTCCTAAACACCCTACCTATACACTGGCTGGAACACCAAAGATAATACCCCTTGCTCTTTCAAAAATTATCTTGGGTGCTTTAATGACCACAGGTGATCAGAAGGTCTGTTTTGACATCTCCTCTGAAAAGGAGCTCATCCAGGAGTACTTTTGGGTCCATACTGTTTCAGGGAGAAGTGTTACCTGTTATATTCCGACACTCACTTCCACCTCCAGTCTTTTGTTTTTCTCCCTGTGGACTTCCCTTGTCCAAGTAATTAGCCATCTTCACACTGTCATACACTGTGAATCTGATGTACCTGTGAGTGAGAGTACTTTCCCTATAAATGAGCTACTGTTAGCACCCATCTTGTTTCCTTCACTGCTCTCTAGTACAGCAAAGGGGTTTAATACTTTCACAAATTTTCATACTAGATCCAAACTTACTTCAGCTCTTTCTTGAATCTTCTGAATCAGTGTGAAGTTCCATAAATCTTAAGCTTTGACTAATATATGCCCTATATAGTTCAAGCAGTGCATCCCACTTAAATATATAATATTCTCTGCTATAGCAGCTTTATTATCAAAGAAGGATTATCCTTATATTCCTATCAGGTAAGCTAGATGCTTTTCTTATTAGCATTAAATATAAGTTATTCATTACACAGCAGTCTTCCTCTTCGATCATGGCAATAATGCAGATTCATTTCAATGTATTCTGTGTCTTTCTGCACAAACTAATATTGCCTCCTGGATTTGAGTTCCTGTGTACTAAGTACCACAAAAAATTTGGGTTGGTTTTCACTTTTTCAGATATATTGTACTTTTCTCTATTTTGTCATCTCAAAGTTATAAAATGCTGATCTTTAACTTTATAGTTTCCCAACTGGAGCAGTTAAAAGGTTGAGGAGTGATTTGACAATAAGCTTTTCCATTACTGGAAAAAGTGTTATCTCATCACTGTGGTGAAATATTTCTGATCCTTTCCCATTTTTTCTGCTACGAGATATTGGTGCCTTCAGAGGCTTTGTATCGCCAGTGCTACTGATGAATTTTTCTAGTCATTTTTAGCATCTTTTGTCCACTTACATCAGTCATAAGTGCAAATTATAAAACAGAATTGTGGGTAAAATAATAGCTGCTACTGTCATTTATCCGAGCACGTCATTTCAGGAAGGTGGACAATGGCATGTCAGGAGCAGGAGAGTAAGGTATTTGATGTATCATCATTTGAGGCACTGCCATGTCACAGGCGCAATGGTTCTACAACTGATAATTAATGTGCAGTATAAGACCTTGCGTTGCCATTCTTGGTCAGAACTGATATTGGGTAGTCAAATGTCAAAGACCCCCATATTTTTTGAGATGCAGTAATCTGCACACTACTCCCATCATGAAACACAGTGTTTCCTTGGCATTTCACTACATTGTTGCCTGACTCAGGTTTTCAGTCTCTCATCTGTAGGAAGTGCTGGAATAAAATAACTTCAGAATTTGGTTGTGACTGCAAATCCTGTCTACAGTCAGGCTAGGTCTACACTACAGATCTATGTTGCTAGAACTATGTTAGTCAGGGATGTGAAAAATCCATACCCCTGAGTGATGCAGTTATGCCGACTTAACCTTTTCCCTCTCCCCTCCCCCAGTGTAGAGAATGCTACATCAATGGGAAAGCTTGCCCTGTTGACATTGCTCCTGCCTCTCGCCAGGGCAGTGGATTAACTACACTGAGGAGAGAAACTTTCCCGATGGCATAGAGCATCTTCATTAAAGCGGCGCAGTGGTGCACTCCTGTAGAGCTTTGAAGACAAGCTCTGTGTCAGCCTTATCTCTGAAATTTCTTCTTTTCTGAGGGAAACTGTTCTTACAATTCCCTTTTGTAATGGTGTGGCTGAGTAGTTAATTTCTTCATTTTGTTATACTGAACTCCTCTTGGATAGAGTGAGAAGTTCAGGGCCTTTGTAAATAATCTTATGAATAGAAAGCTTTGTACGCAAGTTATAAGTGAAGCATAGTAGTCTATCACCAGTATGCTGAAGTGTTTATCTGTAAATGTTGCTTCATGCAGCAAAGTTGAGGCTTCCCCAAGCCCTCCCCACAACACACACCCACATACACCACTAAAAAGATTGTAAGACAGACATTATAATCTACTTAACATCTTGCAACAGTAGAACCAGAGTAAAATTTGTAGTTTGTATATTTATTTGTCTTTTAGGTATAGCAGAACAGGTTTATAAGAAACCTGAAGTTTTGCTAGGGTTCATTATTTTCATATACCTGAGAAAGGAATGACAGTTTGTCCAGTTACTGGCTAGAGGGTGCTGCATGTCAAAAAGATAAACTCCCATTGGGAGTTAAGTCAACTTTCATTTACTTCTGTTCAGGAAAATCATGAATTCCAAGAGATACTGGATGTTTTTCATTAATTGCCAGTTGAATATGGCAATAGTGCAAGCCTAGCTGTCATTGTAATCTAGTCCAAGGAATACAACTGTACAACAATATATTTTGCATTGCCAATGCATCACTAACAAGATTAATGTCTCACTACAGTGGAACTGGTGAAGTCATGCACACCCATGTGAAGTGAGCACAGAATACTGTAAAACACTACCACTAGTGTGAGTGAGGAATTCTTGTTCAGTAGCTCAGTATGCTCCCTTCACACATCTATAAAGTGTTATCAAAAGCACAAGACAGGGAAATCTATGGGGCTTCACATCTGTTCATATTACATCGGATATAGCCAATGGCTCATGGGATGAGTAGAAGGTTCCACTCCAGACTCTTACTCACAGGGGGTGCGTCTACACTTGTAAATTAGGTTGACTTAAGCTTGCTTAAGTTGACTTAATTTACTCTGCGTCTACACTACACTTTCCTTAAGTCGACTTAAGCATCTGCTTAAGTCGACTTAAGGAAAAATTAAGTCGACTTTATAAAACCTAGTTTTAAGTCGACTTTCTGCTTAAGTTGACTTTAGAAGTCGACTTAAGCCAGTATAGACGTGGAGTACCCCTAAGTTGACTTTAAGTTGAATTAGGGGGCTCCAGGGCTTCCCCACTGCCCTCCCTGCCAGGGTGGCTGGCACAGTCACAGCCTGGCATGCCTCCCCAAAGGGCAGGGCAGAGCCATGCCCACCCTGCCCTTATGCTCTGCCAGGATCCCTGTCCCCCTTTGCCCCATTGTACCAAGGTACAATGGGGCAAAGGCTGAGCCCCCTGGCACTTGGCAAGGGGTGCCCCCCCACCACCGTGGACCTGTCCCAGATCCACTTAGCCCCTAGAAGTCGACCTAGGCATCCAGTGTGAACACTCTAGGTTGATTTTGTAGGGTCCCCCCTAAGTCGACTTAAAATTTAAGTGTGGACATGTTAAGTCAATTTAGCTAAGTCGACCTAAATTAACAAGTGTAGACATAGCCAGGGAGATTATGGTAGGACAGAGCATCTGGGGGTTTGAGGTCACATGATTGCTGCTTTAGCCAGAATTACTAAGATCACCTAATGGAAAAGACAAAGTCCTGAAGTCAAGTTCCACTAACATGGTGCGGGGACTAGTGGTATAGTAGCTTGAAATGGTTCCATCCATATCCAGGGTTTACAGTTTGTTTCAATTGCTCCCAGCAGTCCTACTATAAAAATTGTTTCAGCATCCTGCTGATGACCTCTTTCCATTAATTAATTTTGATTGCCATGAACTGCTAATGAGTGACGGAAGAGTGGATGGGAGACAGGCTGTGATGTGCAATCTATAGCTTACTCTCCCATTTAGCTAATGCAACCGCATAATTCTCCAGTAATAATTCTTCAGTGTGCAGTAAATATAAATTCTTGAGTAATTCTGCTCCAGTCATAATTCTTTAGTGTACAGTAAATATAAACCTTGAGGACACCACCAGCTATCTGAACCTAGGCCACCCCGATCTCCCTCCAAGGCAGTAGCTAACATAAACAAGGGAAAGGTGACCCAAAGAGTCAACTTATTTATCTTTATAGCTGTGGCCCAGGCAAGCAGCATGTTCAATATACCACATAACTATATTTCCTGGATCTTGACATGCAATAAGTATTTTTTATAAGGTTCCAGATGCCCAAATACCTCTCTAGTTATTGCAGATAATTCCAGCAGTCAAAAATAAAGACAGGAATAGAAAGATTTAGTCTTGTAAGACTGTAGAGGATAACTTTTATAGCTCAAGCAAATACAGGTTCTGTTCTTGCATTCCTTTTTTTTTTTTAAAATGTAGTCAGTCATTAACAACTCTCACAATACAGTGTGTGTCTGAGACTAGAGCGGAGAAAGCATGAAACACATATCCAAAGTCTGGCTGATTTGGAATAATCACCCAGACTCTAACTGTCAGCCACACAGTTTTGGAATCTTTGAGAAGTGCACAACACCCCAACTCGTCTGGAAGAAAGTGTAGATTATCATTACGGTGTAATAGTGAATGGACCACCTATTTTTCGGTCAGAGCAAACAGCATTCCTTGTATGTCACTTAGCCCATTCTCTTTGATTGGGACATAATACGAATAGTCAGGGTTCTAATAGAATATATGATGTCTGAGTGCAGTAAGTAGTCAAAGTAAGTACCAGGAGTGATTTTTACCTGAACTTTGCACAATGCAGTAAGGAGGAGTCCCAGAGTATTGGGAGCAGCAGATACTCCCAATTGCACCAGTTTCTCAGCAGGCAGGGTCAGTGTGATAAGTTAACCTATCCCCTGCAAACTTCTAACTATATAGAGCCAGTCCTTAGGTATAGTGGCTGAGGTCTCTGCCTATTCCACAGCTAACAATATTTCACACTTACTTACAGTTATACGTGTTCAAAGCACTGGGCAGTTGACACTGATTGATTGTTAAGAGTAGGAGAGGAAAGCCACCCTTGAATTAATTGCAATTCAATACAAAGTATACCACGTTAAAGGAGTCTTAAACACGCTAGGCGACTTATTTCCTGATTTTTTTTTAATCTGGTTCACTTGGCAACCTTAACTCTGCCCTTTGTGTATCTGCATTACAATGCCGTTGTGAACGACACGATCAAGTTGTGTTTTTCTGCAATTTGTCTGGATTAAGTTCAATGCCTATAAGGGTTTATTTGTCCTTTTGAAATGCAAGGCACTGCAGTTACGGGCAAATTGCTTTTATTTGTTGAGAAACAAGAGATTTTATGAGGAAAATGCCATCTGGCCTTTCCTGAGCACTGGCTACTGCATGTGAGTTCTTCTGGAAAAGTAGTTTTAGCCTGTATTTTGCATAATAAAAACTTTGTGTGGGGCTCAGAGGCAAGAGCTAGTTACTATATTTCTGTGGGAGAAAGTGCCAGAGTGTCTGGGACTTGAGCTGTAATCATCTCAGCACTGTATATACAGAGTTAGCAAGAAATGTACAGAGCAATACAGTGTGTGTAGTATGGCAAGCCTCCAGCAAGGCTTGAAAAAAGGGGGACATATTATACCCCATGTATGCCAAATATATAAGGGTGGGCAGGTTTGGAAAGGTACAACAAAACTTTTTTACCCGCAGGTAATTTGGATGCAAATAAATGTTGGTTGTTAAACATCTAGCTATATGATTGCATCTACAAAGCTGGGAATTATTAACATTTGCACAAAGAATTCTGACCCATCGGAATTGGAGATCAAGGTGAGGGTCCTAGTAACAAGCAGAAAGTTCTCTCCTAGGAAGAGCTGCCAGAAGGAACTAAATGTCACTTCTGATGAGAATTATAAAGTGGAGTTACACTTGTGTTTGTGAACCCCTCTGCTATTGGACAGGACAGCAGTTATTGGGATCAATGGACCCTGCCCCTTCCCGTTAGTTGGAGGGTGCAACCTTAGTAACAGGTCCCTTAGGACAGAGACCAGGAAATGGAAATCAGTCTCTAACAGCTTTCCTGTTTCTCACACTGTTAGTAAAGCTACAAATAAAAGATGTGTGATGGGGTGTGGTCGAAGAATGAGGGACATTTGGAGTGTGATCTTGACCAAAGACTTTGCTCCATGACTGAGACAAAAGCGCGTTTGCATGTGTGAAGGCTTTTGAGGTAGTGAGACATGGATACTGGGGTCTTTCTGCTCACTCCCACAGGACAGCACAGGAATGATGAGGGATTCGTTGTCAGTTTAGGTGCGTAATGGAAAAAGGAGCTGGTGGACTGGCCTGTCAGTTACCTGTGGGAGCTGTGGAGAGGGTCTGTCCCTCTCATAGGGTGACTGTCCCTGTACATAGGAGCAGAGTATTGTGCACCCATGGCTGATCCCAAATGGGCATAAGAGAAGCAGCCAGGCCACAGAAAGGAGAGACAGAGCCATGGGAAGGGGTGGTTGAGAGTTGTGTGAGAACAGGAGAGAAGGAGCAGCAGTTTGTTGCTGGAGTGGGACAAGGCGGAAGGAGACCAGTAACTGAGCCATCAATGATATTTTCTGTGGAAAGCTGCGGGGAGGCTTGGCTAGAGCTGGGGATCCCTGCCACACTGCAGGAAATGAGGAATGCTTGTGCAGAGGACCCTAGGAAGCAGGGGAAGAACCAGCTTGGTCTGTGTAAGCTGGGCCCAGAAGCAAGAGGGGCTGAGGAGGAGGCGCAGAACTAGACTCTTAGGAAGGGTGGCCTGCGTGCCCCCTTTCGGCTGGGGTTCTGGTCAGACATTTACTACCTCATAGGTCACTAAAAGGAGACCCACTGTGGGGCTGATGGAGACCCTTGCATGAGGGAGAGAAGTGGGTCTTGTTTGTCTCAAGGGGCCCTGGAACAGGCTGGTGAGCTGGGATTGGTGAGCTTGGAATAGGACTGAGGAGCTGCTGTGCTGTAACCTGGTTTCGCTGTGAGAGGAATGCCCTTACCAGGGGCATCTACAGACTGTGGCACTTCATCTGGCCAAAAAGGTTGGAGTTTGCCTCTGGGACAGAGATCCTTCTTGTGAGTGGATAAAGGGGACAGGGAGGCAGGCTGCAGCCTGCTACAGGGTGTGGTGTGGGACGGAGACTGCCTAACCCCAGGATTTACTTCAGGATTTCTCCTTAGGGTGCACAGAGCTCTTCTCAGGGATGTGGCCCTAGGCAGAAGAGGGGAGAAGGGCAGAGCCGGCAACTGCCCGCACAGGAGGCTGCTCTGGTCCTGCAGGCGCTTTCAGAGCCCAGCCAGAGCATGGCTGGGGTGGATTTATCTCAGCCAAACCCGTGTCCCTCCCTGAGCCCCAGCACACAGTCCCTCCCGCAGTGAGAGTGTCAGTGGACCAAACGGTTTGGCTTGGAAGGCCCTGGTTGATTCATGGCTTAAAATAGCTAATATCCTCGTGGAAGAACGGAACAATAACACAGGATAAAATCCGCGAGGTTTATTAGCTTGAGAGCCAGAGTAGCTAATGTTCCTATTTATTGTTTGTAGTGGAGATGCACCTAAAGCCTGCAGTTTGGATTAGGGCCCCAGCGTACTAGGGGGTCGTCAAGGATACAGACTTTGCCCCAAAGAGTTTACAGTCCAGGGCAAGCAATGGATGTAGGAACCGGAGACAGTTTTGTTTTGTTTCTAGCTGTACCAGTGAAACATTAGCAATGCATTGAGCAGACAACACCATCTCTTTGTGGAATGAAATAATTTCCACCAGAATAAGTGGAAAGTCCATTAGTCAATACAAAGAGGAGAATAAATGTCTCCACCGAAGAGTCAATTATATAATAATTTTGTTAACTAATGCCCAAAGGAGCTCATTTTATTAATTCTCTATGGTGTGGCGCTATTGAAGTAACGGCGTAGAATTTTTTTCTCTTCTGAAGTGGTTCCCCAGTCAGGGCTTAGGAAACAGAAAAATGTGTTTCAAAATCGACTATAATTGAGACTATGAAAATCCAATACTTTCACCATTGCCATCAAAAACAATAGACATGTATAAAACCCTGAAAATTGATAAGGTTGTAAGTAACATTATAGGCAAGATTCAATTTCCTTTAAAGGAAAGCTATTAGAGATCCTTTCACATATATGTAAATTGAAAATTTGTAACTTGCATTAACACTCTTGAATCATGGGGGAGGTTGGAGGGTTCAGGTCATAATGATATATCTAAATATATCATTATTTTGTTCACTGAGGAGCTTGACAGAATCAAATAACGAAGTTGTTTCATCACATTGTCAATCCCTACAGATGAAATCTCATTAAAGTTGAGCTAGAATAGCAGTGCAACCTTTTGATCAGACGAAGAGTTCTCAAACCGAATTTTAGAGTGTAAATTTTCCTACTCTAAGCTTTTCTACGCATAGCTTTAAGACATTATTTTGATATTAGACAATTTATTTAAAATCTAAGGAAATGGAAAACCACATTAAAAGGAATATATGAGCTATGTGTGCCAATTAATTACTAAGAATTGTGTATTCTGGTATCACTATTTTTACTTTTGTTAGAAATTATTTTTTATCAGCTGTACATACTCAGCATAGAGACTGCAGCAAACACATGCTGACTAATGATCCATTTTTCTTTTGAAATCTTTTGGCTCAGGGTCCCTTTTTCCAAAGTAGATAGCTAGAGCGCTAAGGTGAATGGAGGGCTAGAGGAGAAGGTTTACATGTTGATGGCACCTATTAATAGTATGTTAAGATATTTGGGAGAGGGGATTGGCTTCTGAATATTGCCTTTATCTGTAGCATTTTAAAATTCTTCTGTTTTTTCTATTCTTTTCTAACACTAAACAAATTGAAAACAAGAATGTTCAAAAGATTATGAATCTAAGGGTTCCTGCCCTGAGAGACTGTTGGGTTTATACATGTGAGGTCTGTTCATATGGTTTATATATTTTGATTATCGTAAATTCTTGTATAAGTAGCAGTTTTAACAAGAGAATTTTAATAAGCAAAGTTTCATAATAAGCCATATATCTATAACCAAAAGAAGCGTTGCTTCCTGAGCTGGTATAATACAGATAATTGAGAAATGGTTTCACTTACACTTCTGTTTTGAGGGAGATGGTTGATTTCTACACCATATCGTTCAAAATTTGTAGAGCAGCAATATTTGCAAGGTAAGGTGGTAACTGCTGCTAAATCTTCTTTGTGTCTAATGTGAGGTCTGTTTAAGGTTCTGATATGGTACGAACAATAGTGGTTGGTCTGAGAAATCTCCATGTCTGATTGTTTTCTTTTACAGAAACCAGTCTGAGTTCACTAAAGCAGCCACATGTGGATAGTTCTCCTGTGGTATCTTCACCTCACCAAAGAAGAGACTCAGACAGGTACTGCCAGCTTTGTGCAGCCTGGTTCAATAACCCCATGATGGCACAGCAACATTATGATGGCAAAAAGCACAAAAAGAACGCAGCCAGGGCCGACTTATTAGAACAACTAGGGAAGACATTGGATCTAGGAGAGTTGAGAGGTAAGAACCTGTCTTGAACATAAAGCATCCGCCCTTGAGAGGGAAGACTCATCCTTTGTAAGTTTTAATATGTTTCCAGTGTAGAGTCTCTCTCTGTCTCTCTCCACCTTGGTGATTTCTCTTAGCAGATAGCAGATTTCAGTCTTGTGATAGCAGAAAATTAGAGTTTCACTCACGGTGCTCTTACGCAGCTCTTCATAACATGTTTTTAAGGGATAGTTTATTCACGTAGGGTCTGAGCCTTAGGCTACAGTACATAATACAATAAATGTAAGATAAACATGTGTTAAAGGCAGCACAGCTCGGTAAGATGAATGCCAACTTTTAAAAATACAAAATTTTAAAGCATTAACTCAGCCCTTCCCCAAGGATCAGTTACACCTTTAAAACAACACCCCCTGAGACTATGTTCAAAAATACAGTGAAAAGTTTTATAAATATATTACTTCACGTAGATCATAAGGAACCTTCCTTTTTCTTGTTCTTGTGCTCAGTAAGGCAAAGAGGGTGAGAGCCGGTACACCTTTCTCTGGGATAACACTCTGCAGTCATAGCAGCCTCATTTGGAAGTAGGTCCTTTAGCATATCTTGTCTCTTTTTCAAAGAAAGAGGATCTTGGAGATTGGTGCATGTTATGATTCAAGATCACTCTTCCAGGAGTTATTTTACAGAGAGAACGATAGTCTAGTTCTTAGCACAGCAGGCCTTGGAGTTGGAACTCCAGGGGTCCATTGCCATTTCTGCTATTGCCTTGGGCAGAGGACATCCTGTCCCTCCATTTATGTGTTTATAAAATGAATCTAATACCCACTTCATTTGATGGGTTGAGATGTAATTAGTGGCTGTGAAGTAGGTGACATCCCTGGGTGAAAGACATTAAAAAAATAAAATGTTTAAGATTATTTTATGGAGATTTCTTATCTACTCATTGAAAATATTGTTAGGCAACTTTCTCTGGTCAGCAAAAGGACCTTCTTTGACCCTTTGTCCCTGCTCCAGTTGCTTAAACAGCAGGGGCCGCATCAGACCATGTCAGGGCACCAACGGAGACAAGTCACAACCTGTCTATTTTATGTCAAATGTTTTGCTTAGAGAGCAAATATCTCTAACTGCCTCAATGTCAACTTATCAGCACTTCCGCTCTTACAAAAATACACAACTTAATGGCTTGATCTCTGAATTCTTTGGCCTTTGGATAGCCTGTATTTTAAATAACAGATAAGAGCCGTCCCTTATTTAGTAATTGGAAGTTACTTGCTTAGCAGCCAGTGTCAATATTCAGTGCCAATAGCCTTAACTTGAGTCTTACCTTTGCACCAGTCACAGGTGTGAGCTTCACCTGCGAATACTTGCTTGATAGTGACACCCTCAAGGTTTAACAGTAATTGGTTATGAAAGCCAGCATGCATCTCTGACCCTCCTTTCACTGTCCTGTGTCTGATAAATACTCTATATAAAAATGCAGGAGAGTTTAGCTCAGATTCTCTGTTGGTGTAAATCAGGGTAGTTTCATTTAATAGAGCTGTGCCGTTTTACAGCAACAAGAATCTGGCCCAGTATCATAGTCTCCTCAGTATTTATCATTATAATGCGAGAATTCCTAAAATTACGGGACTTTCTTTTATGGCACCGTTTTCCATTTTGATGTAACATGGTCCATTATGTGCTTATAGGAATAATGAACTGAAAAGGACAGGGGAAGAGGTGCTGGTTAAGATTTTCAAAGCAGAGCAGGGGATTTGGCTTGGCAGCAGGACATTACATATCATTTTCAGTTTTGTTCCTTTTGAAGGAAATTAATAAATCTGTTAGTCTTTAAAAGTGCCACAAGACTCTGTTGTCTTTCTACAATAGACTAACACGGCTACCCCTTTGGAATATATCCTTTCAGTAACTACTAGATATTCTGTAGAAATGCATAAATCTAAACTTCAGATAACACCTCTAATGCTTGCACGGATTCTTAGTGTGCTACACAGGATGAGCCAGTATGGCTCACCATATCGTAAATATGATTCATAGGCTGACTCACTGCCTCCTGCTGAACATATGCCATGAAGAATCAACTGGGCTGGTAATATCAAAGCGCTTACTACCTTGAACTGTGCTGAACTCAAGTGTGGCTGGAGATGCCAGTAGAAGTAAATAAATCAACTGTGGAATGTTTTATTCATTTAGTCTTTGTCTAGGAGAATTAGAAATGGAGGAGTTTAAGGTACATACTGGTTTGAACTGTGTTTTTGAAAGTGTGCTGCTGTTCTGAACTCCAGGACATAGTTTGGATTGTCAGATAATCTAGTGTCAGTAGATGATGCATTAATGGACACCGCAATTTATAGAAGAGAGGGAAGCCACTAATGTGTATATGCATACACATGCACATAGGCATCTGTGAGAGAGAGAAAGAGGGAGCCTTGTTGCTAGAGTTGACATTTTGGAGGATATTTTTGCCCCACTCTCAAGTAACCAAACTTTTCATTGGGGAAGAGAAACACTATGCCTCCCTTGAATGCACAGTTAACTGACCCACTTCTGCAATGCTTTCTGTTGAAAGGCAGCTGTAACCCCACTTCAGTGGCCTCAGGAGGGTTTCCCTGCATAAGAAAAGGTTCCAGAAGTATCAGCGTGCTCCACCAGCCCTTTCCTGGCTCCTGGTGAAGGAGAAAAGATATTTCTAAATCCACTTCTAAATCCAGGTGACTTCTCTCACTTCCAGCGGGTGGAAATTAGAGCTACCTAAAGGTTGCTCCCCATGGATTTTGGGATTGGGCTGGTATCTGTTTTCTCTGAGTGTCAGGAGCAGTGTTTTGCTTCTTTCTTTGCTCGCTGAATTCAGCATAGCTATTGACACCGACTTTGCTGATACAAGCCAGTTTATTGGCTCTGTTGGTTTTGAAGACTTCTGGCTGTCTTCGGTTAACAGAAATATTATTGGAGTTTCATCTTCAAAACATACATGCAGGCAGGACCAAGCTGGTGAGTAGACAGGCTCTGCTTATGGGATAAAACCCTGCCCCAAGCCTCCCTCAGTCACATGATCCCCTCACTGTTTAATTCCCTTATTTTTGTTGGGTTAAATTGCACTGTTGTTGCTTTTTAACAGTTTCTGTTGCAATGATCTCCTGTGAAATACGTATTTCAAAATTTTCTGAAAAGACGGGATATTTGTTTAACATTAGTGGATGCTTGCATGAGACATGTTATTTACTATTCATTATTGTCTCAGACATTCAGCAATCATATGTAATTTCAAGCGATTTCACATTATTTTGTACATGTCGGAGGCTTGACATACTATTTGATAAGCATGGCATATGGTCATAGACCACCCTAGGGGTCCAACCACAAACATAAATTCTTCATTTTAACTTTCTGTTTCTTTCTATGATTTCTGTTTATAGACTCAATCCAGTAGGGAACAGATCTGTTTAACTGGTATAATGCTTGCAAACCACCACTTGCATCCACATCACAATCTTAACCAAATGATTGATTTTAGGGGTTGTTGGAAAGGGATACAGGACCTGGTTCTGATTTTAGGATTATATTAGTGCCAGTTTAACGTAGTTAGCATTGGTGAAAAACAAGGATCTTCCCATCCACCAAAACCTTAACAATGTCCCTCACCACTGCTTGAAGTCACATAAGCCCTTTTATGCTCACGTGTTTAACCTTCAACAGTGCAACTTCAACCCTGATGAAGCTTAGAAAGCCGAGTGGAGTTTACAAGAAGTTATAAACACCCCATAAAAAACCAGATGCAGAAGATCTCTGGCTTTGATCTCCCACAAAGCTCATGAGCAACCATAAACTGCACCTGCACAAACAATGGCAGATGCAGATATTTGCTGCACAAATGGAAAATTAAAGATTCTTCAGTGTGCAACTGTGGTCACCCAGAACAGACCATGGAATATATAACAGCTCAATGCACAATTCACAGATACAAAGGAGGCATCATAGTAATAATCTCTGCTCTCTCCAGATGCAATTATCTGGCTTAACCACCTGAATATAAAATTTTGCTCTACATTGACATCAGCCGTATGAAGAAGTAGCTTCAGTGGAATTATTTGTGAGTTATGCTCATTCAGATAAATTGAGACTCAGGCCAATTCCAGCAAGCCATTTTATTTTGAGTAGAGCTGCTTCTGAATCAAAACATTAGGTCTCCTCACACTTGTGCTTTGTGAAGTTGTGGGTATGAATCCTGATCCTAATTTTGTATCATCCACAGTTAAAGTTAGTTACTGTGTAAGGAACAAAACTGATATTGATATATCAGAATTACCATTATTAATATTGCTGTTGAATACAGTTTTCAAAAGCACCTAAGTAATTTTGGCACCAAAGTCTCCAATTTCAAAAGTGACTTAGTGCCTTAGGAGTCTTCCTTCCATTGACTTTCAGTGAGTCTTAGCCTCTCAAGTCACTATAGGTGCTTTTGAAAATGGACCCATTCTATATTTTGACATCTGTGTTGCATTTGTCCTCCCACCTTCACCACTTGCTGAGTAGTTATATGGCTAGGGATAGTTAGTTTCATGGTCCCATGTCTGGTAGCAGGAAATAGTGCTCATAACAAATTAGAATTTGGATGTTTGATGTTTACCAGGGGCAGGTGTTTTCTCCCATGTTGTCAGTCTCTGCCCAGAACAAGCACAAAGGCAGAGTTACATTCCTGCCTCAGCTCACAGGTTGGACTTCAGCAAAGGCGTTCAGTCCTAATTACACTTGCAACTTGTTATGCTGCGTTCACAGAAGTGGAGAGTCCAAGGATTTCATAGCCACTTCTTGGAAATGCCCAAAGCACAAACATGAACTTGAAATAAAAACAAGGCAAAAAGTTTTTCTCTTCTGAAGGCCATGGAGGAAATTTGGCTACTTAAAATTTGCTGTCATCTTGCACCCATGTTGGGCCTTGCTGTCCCCAAAAGCCACATAGTACTGCAGAGATTCCAGATGGTCAGGAAGCTATTTTCTAATACTACAAGAATTTTCAAGATTTTAAACATTTCCTGTTCTGATTTGGGACAAAAGGTCAATCACAAATTTTCATAAACTGAATCAAACAAACTTTAGATTGGGTCAATCGAAACAGTAACTTCAAAACATTTTGTTTCAGTTTTTGACTTTTTAAATTTGCTAAAAATGAAAATTATCAGGCACCCTCCTGATGCTGAGTGCTTCCAAAACACACTGCTCTTCCCACAGAGCCCAGACAATCTCCCAGTACTGCTACCCCACCCCTAAACACCTTGCCCATTTCCAGCAAGCTCTTAAGCTGCTGCCCTCACCTGCACTCTAGCCACCATATGGTTCCTAAAAGACCTGTCACCCAAAGCTCCCCCAGTTGTGTTGTGTCCCCAGATGCTACTCTACCCAAGAAACCATCACCCCACACTGGTCTGAAAAATGACTGCCAATGCTATGTTGTACCAGGCAGGCTCAAAAACCATCCCCCCTTTCTCCCATTCCCCCCGCCTTGCCCCCTGTGCCACATGTGCAGTGTCTCATCCCTGCTCAGCAACCCTCCTCTCCATACACACCCTTCCCCCAAGGCCCTGCCATGCTTCCCCTATGAGCTAAGAGCTCACCCCTCCTGCCCCCTGAACAAATAAAAAAACTAGGGGAGAACATTCACTACCCCCAAGTGCCCCAGTTGCTGCTAGCCTGCTGCTTACTTTATGGGAATGCTCTGAAGTGCTCTGGGCCCAGTGGAGGGGGATCCATTCTCCTGGCCATTTATTGTTCAGCGGCCTGGCCCTGCATAGCTGGTATTGGCCCTCAGGATTGGACAGCATAGTGGTGCCTGCCTCTGCCACACACACTGAGTGATCCAATCCTACGCCAGCCCTGCAGTTGCTTGGAAGTGAGGGATGGGAACGGCCCACTCTCTGCACAGAGCACAAAGCTGCTCTGGTGCCATCTTATCTTGTCCAGCTCTCTCGCCTTCCACTTTGAAAAGTGATGATGGGAGTGGGTCCTAGTGTTTCCCCTCTCCCTCCTCCCCCACTGCTGTTCTGGCAGTTTGCTCCAGCATCAGTGGCAGGAGCAGTCCCATAAAATCCCAGTCTCCTGTGATCCAGGAGGAGTCCATATGAATGAAAGGTTAATTGCGGAAACACTTAGCACTTCTAAAGCACTTTCCATCTGATGACCTAAAGGCACCCAAGCAAAAGCAATGAATTAAACTGCAGAATACTTCTCTGAGACAGGCAAGTATTATCCCTGATTTTGGATAAAGAAATTGAAGTACAGGCTGATTAAGTCCCCTACATCCACTGCCTTTAAAATCAATAGAAAGACTCCCCTTGAGATCAAGCCTTAAATGACTGGTGGTCCAATGTCACAATGAAAGTCTGTGACGGGGGCCATTATAAACCCTCAAATCTTCACGTTTCTTACTGTGCTTTCAACACCAAGCCACGCTGCTTCTTCCCTTACATTTTACTTCCCATTTCCCTTATCTAGAAAACAAATGAGTGACTTTGAAGGGACTCTTAACTGATTATTGAACAGGCTCGGGGTGTGTGTGTGTGAGCAACGGGGAAGATAGATGACAGTGGTGGGGAGGGGAGTAGAGAGGAGAAGAAGAACTGATCTGGCAGGAGTCAATCCACTCAGATTAGGGTCAGACAGGCTAGGAGCAGATTCAGACTGTAGCACTGACCAAGCCCAGCCAGGCAGCGAGAAGTAGAGAGTGAAGTGAAATTGAAACTGAGACCGGAGAAGAGAAGTTAGAATGCTGGTGTCAATCTCACACTGCCTGAGGGCATGGCATCCTGAGCTTTATATGCTCCATGCAGGTAGGTTCCCGAGCAGCTGAGCGAACCTGCCCAGAGCATAAAAACTTCTGTCTTCCCAGCATGGAAGGCAGGGAAAGAGGTTGAGGCCACCACAGCCAATCAGGGGAAATGTAGCCTTCACCTGCCTTTAATACCAACTGTCCATGTCAGGCTCCTTCCTCAGAGATGCAAATTCAGCATCACCATTAGTGCCCTGTCCTGATGCAAATAGTAAGGCGTTGACTGAGACTGCACTATCCTATCTTTCAGAACAATGCTGTAGCCAGAAAAGGGCTTTTCAATTTTTTTCTTAAAGGGTAACTGTAATATGTTTTTCTACATGTTAGCTGGGAGGCTAACAGTATCTTGTATTAGACAGAAAAGGAGATGAAGGCAGATCTTTGTATTGTAACTTTTTATAATAACTGAGGTGTAGAAGGATCTCTGAAATGCTGTAGCAAATCTGAGAAAATAGCTTTATTTTAGCAGCTACAAAGCGGTGTATTATTTCAATAAAAGAACAGTAGTAATTGATAGATACCAGTTGACAATCTGTCACACCTTGCAAAGTGAATTCTCATGTTTGGACATTGCTTTAATCAGCGTCCAACTTGCTCCTATATTCTCTTTGTCTCTAAACTATGCAGACTGTACTCACACACTTTCTGTTCCCTGTAGGTTATATTTTCTCAGCATTCATTGGATGGCAAACTTTCCTTTTCAAGTCATCCCTCGTGGTTTGCAACATCATGTTTTAAATATTAATTCTGTTTTGATTATACTGGGAACCTAATGTTTGATGCATTTTATAGTATTTAGAGTGAGCAGTGTAACTTGAAGTATAAAATCCCAGCAATCTTGATTTTCAAATAATGGTTATAATAAAATATGTATGGTATGTATGGCTAAATCTGAATCTGTATTTGGATAAATAAATATGGAACTATATCTCTGGACAAATTAGATTTATAGAAAGCTAAAGCATCAACTGTTTTGCCATTTGCCAAGTATTTGTTTTGAAACTTTGAAGTCTTATTTTCTTTTCAGAAGTAGTAAACAAATAAAAAAGCCTCCTTAATGGCATTATTCTCTAATCTCTGTGCTCAGCTCTAATGTGAGGTATGTGGGATCAAGACTGCAGAGCCGAGAAAATGAGGTGTTTAGCTTGAGCAGAAGAAGCTTTTCAAGTTATTCAGCAATGCATGTCTGCAAATCTCAGATTAGAATCCAGCCCAGCAGTCTGCCTAGTGTTTCACACAGGTGTCAGACCTGCCAACTTGATCTCTCCATAATCTCCAACTCTGATAGCTAGCCCATCTAAAAAAGCAAATGCTATTATTCGACAGCTTCTTCCACCTAGTGACAAGCTTTAAAACTTTGTAATGTTCTTTTCATGAGCAATACAGGAACATAAACTTTTGTTTTTCCCCTAGTAATCTGCTGCATTTGAGTGGTTTGCACTCCTGCTTATGTCTAACTATATGTGAAATATCATACCAGTTTTGCTTAGCCTATGAGGAATTTGTGTCAGAGCACGTTATCTTTCTGTAAACTTGACAGACTTCTGTCACTCTAACGACCTTTATGTTACAGCAGGTGCCTCCCCAAACCGGGTGTGGAATCTTAGCATGCTTAGAGACTTCTCCTGTCTCCTAGGGGTGGGAGAGTGAGGAGGGTCCCAATCCATGGCATGAATAAGAGAACACACCCCGAAAGAGAGAAATTAAAAGCACATTCCTCCTATAAAGATGCTGTCTTTTCACTCACAGCTGACACTACAACTACTACTATTTTTTTCATATGGCTTTTAAAACAGCAATTTTAGTTGTTCAAGTCTAGATTGGCGATTCAGTTGATTGCTTCAGGTCACACAGTGTAGATGGCAAAGATGCCTCCATGATCTGATCATTTGGGACTCTGATGAGTGAGGTGTTCCACAGTTTGAAGTCCATTTCTGCAGTCACAAATAGAATTATTTCAGTCCCTGCTTATAGAGAAAGTAAGTGTATCTGTCATATGATGTACAGATGTGATTTGAAATGGACCATATTTTCTATGGGAGTGAAAAGTCACTGGTTTCTTCAGCTGGGTCCTTAATGAGGTGTTTACTTGGTATGTTGGCATCTTTCCACCTTATTTGCTCTTGATCTTTTGAGTTCTTGTGCTGCAAGCCAAAAAAAGGCTTTCTGGATTTCAGTCAGTATATTATTTAGGCCTTCATGTACTGGAAGACCTTGTTCCCGCAAAGACAATGGAACACCTGAAAAAGTATTGTGTGGTGATGAATTTGAAATGGTTGGATATGTGCCAGCATGGGAAGCCATGGTTGTGGCATTGGTTTTACTTTATCAGTGAGGATCCACATGATGATGATGATAAGCTGAGAATTGACAAGAGATAGATGGGAGCTATGTGTTCAAACCAGTTAGCAGTATTCTGTAGTACAGTAGACAAAAGCCAGTGAAGAGATCCATAGAGTTTTGTGTCAGGTGCCATATCAGAATGGGGAGATTGGATACATGCCAGGACTTCACCTTGTGGTAGGTAATACAACCATCTTGCAGTCTGTCCTGTTATGTGCTAAGGCACAATCAATGTAATCAGATTGGCATGCAAATGCCACTGATTGAACAGCAAAGGTGATGGCTGAAACTTAGTGGAGCCGTAAAAGGATAAAAGTTCCCAGATATTATATCAAGAGTATAAAGTGTGGGATCTTCCTACATTACATATGTGACTTTTTACAATAGTGAATGGGACACTGCAGCATTAGGTACATTGAGTTCTAGTTTTATAGTTTTAAACTTTCCCCAAACTGCTCCAAACATAAAGCAAATTGCTTTTTGCTATGTCAGATCATGTTTTACGAGTTTTGTTTCTCAGTTGGCATTCTTTCTTCACTGATTTCGGTTTTTCCCTCCTGTAAAGTAGGTGTGTCTGCATGGGCACAGGCCATGTAGAGAGAACATGGCTATGTCTACACTTGTAATTTTAAGTCGACTTTAACTAAGTAAGTCGACTTAGTGCGTCTACACTTAAAATTAAAATTGACTTAAAGGGGAACTTACAAAGTCGACCTAGAGCATCCAGACTGGATGCCTAGATTGACTTCTAGGGGTTAGGGGGACCTTGGGCAGGTCCACGGTGGCGGGGGGGCACCCCTTGTGTACAATGGGGCAAAGGGGGACAGGGACCCTTGCAGGGCATGTGGGCAGGATGTGACGCTGTCTGGATTTAGTGAAGCATTTATGATATTATTTTCTATTCATATCTCATAAATGCTATAATCCATAGGAGCTATGTCATGTTTGGTATCAATAGAAAGGTAGTAATTTGCTGGGAATGATTATATAGTTTATGTCTAGGAATTGTATGTCGATTTAGAAGTTAGGAATTTGGTGTTATATCTATATTTTAATTTGTGTCATTCTGGTGAAACGCCCTAGACAGGAGGCTATCAACAACCATTGTCTCCTTAATGGCTCATCAGGTTTCTCCCTGGGCCCATTGTAACTGGTGGGAGTCTCTACAACCATTGTGTCCTTAATGCTAAGGAAGCTCCCATCTACAATGGGCCCAGGGAGAAACCTGATGAGCCATTAAGGAGACAATGGTTGTTGACAGCCTCCTGTCTAGGGCATTTCACCAGAATGACACAAGTTAAAGTATAGATATAACACCAAATTCCTAACTTCTAAATCGACATACAATTCCTAGACATAAACTATATAATCATTCCCAGCAAATTACTACCTTTCTGTTGATACGAAACATGACATAGCTCCTCTGGATTATAGCATTTATGAGATATGAATAGAAAATAATATCATAAATGCTTCCCTAAATCCAGACAGCGTCACACAGAGCTCTGCCCTGCCCTTTGGGGGGCATGCCAACCTCCCCCTGTGCCTCCCTCCTGGCAGGGAGGGCATTTGTGTAGTCCTGGGGTAGCCCTAAATCGATTTAGGGCTACCCCACGTCTACACTGGCTTAATTCGACTTTAAAAAGTCGAATTAAGCCTTAGGTCTAGTTGAAAGAAGGTTTAATAAAGTTGACATAATTTTCATTAAGTCGACTTTATTTTCCTTAAGTCGACTTAAGGAAACTGTAGTGTAGATGCAGGGTAAATTAAGTCGACTTAAGCAAGCTTAAGTCGACTTAATTTACCAGTGTAGACGCAGCCCATGACTGGTCTTCAGAAGGGTTTTTATGGGGATTTAAATAATGGGTTCTGCTTATTGCCAGCATTCAGCTGAAATTCTAGAGCAAATCCTTTCACTTTGAAAGTTGGTCCAGTGTTTGAAAGGTCTTCGTTTCACTGAGTGAGTAGTATGACTTTTCTTTTGCCATATCCTATATATAAACCTTTGAATGGAGAAAATGAGCTGAGAATTTAATATGAAGACTTCATCTGGTCAGTATTTATAACTTTCTCTTCTGTGTACTTCTGTACTATGACAAATTAGCTGCCTATACATCTCACTAATGTCTCTCTTAAATAACGGTGTGATACTAGCCCTAGATAATAAAGAAGAAAATGAGATTTCTATGAAGCATAAAATCAGGCAGAATTGTCTCTGTAGCCAACCATAAACAGTTTCTTATTTGTTTCATCTTTGAGGTAATGGGCTGCACAGTAAGTTGTTTCCAGATGACCATGTTGAGCACAGTTCTACAAAGTTATTTAACCCGGCCCATGGTGTCTGCAAGTAGAGCCTTAGCTGAGGGCTTGTGCAAGCTACATACAAGTCCCAGCCACAATTTAGGAAACTGCTCAATAAGATCCAGTGTCTCAGAAGAACAGCTAAGGATCAGAATGCTATGCCAACAGGGGAGTCAAATTCATTTGCTGTGGTGGGCCAGATTTGACTTAAATGTACTTCAACTGGGCTGTACATACCATAAATTGAAATACTACGGCACTCTCATGGCTGGGCTGTGTATGTGAATCTGCTCCACAAAACCTCTCTCTCTCTCTGTTAGGGAGAGAATATTGTCTTGCGGAGTGCAGTCTCGTATACTCAGAGCTCCGTGACGTCACAAGACCTGACATTCTCACGGCATTGCGGATTACTGGGTATGTGAGACCACACGCGCGCTCTCTCTCTCTCTGTTAGGAAGAGTGTGGTCTGACAGAGCACAGTCACAGGCTGATGGAAATGATTCATGGCCACATTCGGCCTATAGGCTGCATGTTTGACACCCCTGCTCTAACACCAGTATACCAAGCTGCCTAGGCTGCTGGGAGTAAGAACTTCTCAATTCAAGTCTTCGAAAGTTCAGCCTGAATGCTAGCTGCTAACACCTCCAGAAGCCATAGTGCATAAGAATCAGAACTGAACCAGCACAGTGGTTTCTGGGCAGCAGTTTGTTCTGGCCTTTTCCTTTGGATTTCCCTGACTTTCAAGCAGTAAAACCCTCATTTTTATAGAAAAATGGGAACCTAGATTTAAAGAGTCTCACATGTCTGTGCTGGGAAAATGGAATTCTGTAGCTAGCATCTTGAAATATAAGCCTTCT
Source organism: Pelusios castaneus (assembly GCA_007922175.1). Taxonomy (NCBI): domain Eukaryota; kingdom Metazoa; phylum Chordata; order Testudines; family Pelomedusidae; genus Pelusios; species Pelusios castaneus. The sequence continues at coordinate 4,927,461 of ML685820.1, forward strand.
GCCAGAGCATTCAGTTCCCCGATAGAGGAGGAATAAAGAGGTCCACAAAGAGGTGATGTATTTGCCTTTTGAAGGCTGCATCCCAACAGTAGCTCCCTGGAATAAAATATTGTGATCTTTGGTGTTGGTTGGTCTCTGGACTTTGGAATGGAGATGGCTATGCAGGAATGCCATCAACAAAAAGCTCTTCTATATTCCCACACCAACAAAAACTGATAGTGATTACATGCATATATAGCTTGAAAAATTCTGGCAGAGTTGGATTTCTTGTGCCCGTGATTTTGCTGTATGCAGTGTAAGCACTTTGGTTCTATGCTGTCACTTTCTTTTACAGAAAAAGAAATTAACAAGTGTTCCTGTTTGGTATGTGTGTAAATGCACTTTATACAGAATGACGTTAATGACAATTTATTAATATTTTATTAACAGCACGTAGGCATGTATTCAATTTTACATGAATATACATCAGGTTTCACAGAGGGGAACTCTTACGTATTATAATAGGGCAAAGGAAAACATAAGTGCAGAAAGAACGTTCATCTTTAAGTGATTCCTAATTCTAACTTATTACTCCTCACGGGTATAACTGAAACAAAAAGCATTATCAGACTGGACTCATTTCCTTTAGAAACCACTTAACCTCTTCCACAACCCATCTCTTGTAACTGTCTTGAAGAATCCTGTGAGGCTCCATGGCTCTGCTCCCACCACCCATGCTCTCTGGCTCCCAGAGCAGGAAAGGCTAACACTTTGGAAGACACATGCATTTTGGTATTTGGGGTTTGTGCATCTTAATAGATTTTTAGGTTCCGAGAGATAAGCGTCTTCCTTCATCTCATGTCACTATCAGCAGTTCACTTGTACTGTGTGAAGATATTTGCGCATTAGAGTTCCAGTTTTCATTGGGTTGTCTTGTACCAAAATGCCCAAATACCCCGGTCAAATAAAAAGTCATACTGCTAATAACACTTTGCCATGGCCTTAGCAAATTGATACCTGGCAGCTCATGGCAGATTTAAAGCAAGAGTTTTGATAGATCTCAGCATGCATAGAGGCACCAAAATGGGAGCCAGATATCATTATATACTTGAGAAGTGGTGAGCTCTTTTGAAATTTACCTCTTCACTTTCTGAATTATCTTAAGCATGAAACTCAGCTGGTCTCTGAAGCCAGCTAACACTGAAGTTGGGACACTGTTAATGATATCTTCCATGTTCAGTCAGACACATGTCTGTAATTAAACCTGCATTTGATCTGTGACCCCTAAGTGGAGTTGGCTGAAAAATCAAACTTTTCTTCCACCCAAAAAAAAAAAAAAAAAAAAAAAATCATGACAATCTTTTTGTAGAAAACACAGATTTTGCCATGAAGAAACTTGAAGTAAAACAAAACATTTTGATTTAGTCTGGTGTTCAAACTAGCCTTCTTAGGCGAAGCTTAGTTCACAGGAGTAAAAATCAAAGGATCGGGATCAGCCTTTACAGGGATTTCCCAGCCACCCTCCATTTCTGTCACAATCTCAATGTTATTTATGCAGGGCTTTTGGGGGCTAACAGAAAAACCCCAAATATGAGCTGCTTCGATTGATGTGAACACATCCTTGTTTCAATGGCAAAAATATCTTCCATGCTAATACTGGAATCTAAGTCACTTTGTCCAGATCTCAGTTGATTAGAATACCTGTGTCTTATAAAGCCACCCTTTTTGGCTGGCAGTGTTTTATAAGCACAAGTCAGCAAGAATATCCTTCACTTTAGTCTTGTGCCCTGCAGTTCTCTGTTGCCCCTTTATTCTGTGTTTTTGAAAGCTATTTCCATTTTGTTGATTATCCAAAGCTAATTTTAGTTTTGTCATATTTGTTATTCCACACTTAATATTTTTAATGTGAAAGTCACCTTGAAAGCATTGGATTTCAGTTCAGAGATTTTTACAGCCTCTCTGCCTCTGCAGCAATTGTATCGCTCTCCTTTAGCTTTATGGACACACTGAGGCTGCGTCTACACTTGTAAATTAAGTCGACTTAAGCTTGCTTAAATCGACTTAATTTACCCTGTGTCTACACTACAGTTTTCTTAAGTCGACTTAAGCAGCTTGCTTAAATCAACTTAAGGAAAATAAAGTCGACTTAATTAAAATTAAGTCGACTTTATAACACCTCCTTTGAATTCGACCTAAGGTTTAAGTTGACTCCCTAGAGTCGACTTAAGCCAGTGTAGACGTGGGGTAGCCCTAAGTCGACTTAGGGCTACCCCAGGATTACACCAATGCCCTTCCTGCTGGGGGGGGGGCACAGAGGGAGCCTGGCAATCCCCCCCCACAGGGCAGGGCAGAGCCTTGCCCACCCTGCCTCTATGCCCTGCCAGGGTCCCTGACCACCTTTGCCCCATTGTACCTATGTACAATGGGGCAAAGGCTGTGCCCCCTGGCATTGGGCAAGGGGTGCCCCCTGCCTCCGTGGACTCCCCTAGGTCCCCCTAAGCCCCTAGAAGTCGACCTAGGTGTCCAGTGTGGATGCTCTAGTTCGACTTTCTAAGTTCTCCTTTAAGTCGACCTTAATTTTAAGTGTAGACTCACTAAGTCGACTTAGTTAAAGTCGACTTAAATTAACAAGTGTAGACATAGCCAAAAAGAGCTACTGCTGTGTGCCATGACCCATGAGTGAGGCTTTGCAGAGTTATTTTCTAGTGAAGCAAAGGAAGGGTTAATTATCTGTGTGTACACAACTACACTTCAGTTCATATTGAAATATATTCAAAAGACCAAATAATATCAATCAGGTTTATTATTTTAAGCCAATAACAATACAGTACAGGAAAAAGGTTCTCTATGGAACCAGTCTCTGGGTAGCTGTCTCATGCAGCATTGTTACATTCATCTTACATGTTACCACAATTACAACCCTGATGTCATCGTTTTCTACTGTTTACAGGTAAAAGGTAGGGGGTATGTTGTCTAACACTGGAGTTGGACTAATCCGCCTTCCACCTTGTTTTTCTGGTACCATGGTATACCCCTCATCTCTTTATTCTGTACTCCTGCATTCCAGGGTGTCAAGAATGTGAAGGTACCTCATATGCCTGTACCTAGGTAGAACAATCCTATGTTTTATCCTTTTCCTTTGGGATATTCCAGTACTGTCCTGTGAGAGTAACTCCTTGCCTGCTGTTGCCCAATCCTGGCAAATTTCCCTTCTACTTCAGCCAAACCTTGCTTCAGTTAATGCTAAGTGCTATGGGATACATAGCTTAAGAGAACAGGATTATAGTAAAGGTACAGGTCAATTTAGGAACTTCTATAGTATGTGTGCTTACTGTATGCTAATCTGTATATGTAATGCAGAGAACACATTTTATTAACATGACCTGTATAATATGTTAGCCAGCAGAATATCGATCAACAGTCTAAAATGGAATCCCTGTAAGTTGCTATCTTCTTGCTGGCTAGAAGTGCTTTGGGAACAGACAAAAGATACAAGTATGTTGCAACAAATATTCTAGTGCTGAGCCACATACTTAGCTCATGTAAAGTGGGGTAGCTCCATTGATTTGTCTGTACCAATGTCATTACTGGTACATTTTTTCAGTGGTGCTAATCTATGCCTGCTAGAGATTTGGCCCCATTGTGCCTAGCTGATTGGGAGAGGTGTGTTTCTGAGCAGGTTACATTGATCTTTTTGATCCTTATCATTCCTTGTAAGCCTTTCCCTTGCTTAACAATAGTTTAGCAGTTTGTTGATACCCAGCACGGTGCCTCGTGGTAATTTGAATACATGACTCCTGTTTCAATCTCAAATATCAGCAGCAAAGAATTAATTATAACAGGTGTTGACTAGTATCCATTTTTGAGCAACACAGCCACTGCACATCACCTGGCTCAGAGGATGATCTGGCCTTGAAGCTCACTCAGCAGTGATGGGTCTATTGATAATACATTGCTCTCTTATGGCTATAAGCTTTCTATGAGTGGAATGAAATTAAAATTGATGTTAAAGAACAAAATCCTCAGTTTGTTTTAAAATCAGGCTCAAGTGTCCTGCTTTGGAGAAAGAAAAGTTGAAGTTTCGCCAAGCAATGTATGACTCATGACTTTATCCACAAGGGGTATGTCTACACTTACAAGTTAGGTTGACTTAAGGAGGCTTAAATTGACCAAAACTACTCCGTGTCCACACTGAGCTTTCCTTAAATCGAGTTAAGGAAAAGTTAAGTCGACTTAATAACACCTTGTTTTAGGTCGGCTTAATGCTTAAATTGACCTTCTTAGGTCAACTTAAGCCAGTGTGGATAGGGATTAGCGCCTAAATCAACCTTATTAAGTTGACTTGAAGTGTTAAGTCGACCTAATAAGGTTGAAAAGAGGCTATGTCTACACTACACTTTTGTTAAGTTGACTTAATAAGGTCGACTTAACTTTCTAGTGTAGACATAGCCAAGGGCTTTAGCACTGGATTTCTTAGTGATTGGCAAAAAATCCAGAATAAAATTTTTATTGAGCCTTAAGAAGGAATGTGCAAATAAGATATATGAAATACACTTTCCCTATTTGGGTCACTGTTGTCTGTGTAACCAGTTTCCAGTGGATTTTATACATCATATTCTTGGAATATTATTCTTAATGAAGATAGAGTCATGCACTTAGTGATATTCTCTTGATAAGGCCTACTGGAGGATCTTTTAGTACTGATGCTATTAAAGAGTCTCTGCATTTTCAGAAGTCTGAACTATCCTGGTAGCTAGATGGACCTGCTCTTTGACTTCACTTCTGTATTGTGTAAGGAAGCATGTGTTACGTGCAATACACCACATATAAAATTTGCAATATGCAGTAGGAAAACATAATATAGTTCAAATTTATAAAAGTGGGGATTGTACACACCCATTAGTAGCAACAGACAAATTCTGTCTGTTCCAGTTTAATTAGCTGATTTTATGCTGTGCCTTGGCATACTTTCATGAGCTTGTCTTGTTTACAAAATGACAACAAATAGCTGATATGCCTGGCTCTCCATTAATTATTGTTTCTAGGTAGCTGATGGAGAGTAAAGAGACTCAGGAATGGTCATGATGGAATCTGGAACAGTTTATGAATGTACAGTTGAATTCACCAGGACATTAAGGGAACATAATTGGTGCATAAATTCTGTGCTGAACCATCCCCGGGGGCTGAATTTCACCTTTTGGGTTCCAACATAAAGTTCCATCTACTGGTTTCACAAGTTTAACAGTGAAATATCTTTGCTTTGACTTGACATAAGAGCCTCTAGTTGGTAGCATGTTTGAAGTTGAGCACTACTTCTGCTATGCAATGGAATCAGTTTTCAGTCACAATCCATAAGATGAGTGCAACCCTTCCACTTTCAACCAAAGAAACAATATTTCTCCTCAGCTTTACATAAACAGCACTTGTCTGTCCTTAGTGCTTTCTTGATTTTAAACATGGCACAAAACTATTCAAGAGCCCTTTATAATCACAGGGAATTGCTGGATTTATGTTCAGAAACAGCTTGCATATGTAATTATCAGGTTCACAGGAAGCCTTACTCATTACTTCAGTAGCAAAGAAGTAATATAATACGGTTCAGGATGACCTTCCAAAACACTTCAAAGCGTGGAATTTAAACTCAGTTTGAGGGTTGGCAGGTAGAGGAAAAATTGTAAAGCATAAGTGAGATTCATCTTTATGTAACTAGATTGCAGAATAAATCAAGTAGTATCCTTTCCAGCATGACTGCCTGTATCACCTGCAAGTACTTGAGAGGCTTTTACAGGCGGGTGAGTTATGTGACATCACAGACACTGAATTTTTATGTGTAAAAATGGTGGTTGCATTGCACAAAGGTAATTGCAGCTCGGGACAACCATGCTAAATGAATGTCTGAAACAGTTTCATTCATACAAGTCAACACACTAAATAACAGAGTAATGGATCTTGGAATCATTTGATGGCTACACAGTAACCGCTAAATGCACTATATTGCTGCAGACTATCAGTGCATGGCAAAACTGGATGGATTAAGTTTGAGATTAAGGGTTTTTTTAATGAGTTGTTGTATGGTGAATATTTCTGCACAATAAACTTGTCATTATGAAAGATTAACAAATGAGGAATTACCCAAGAAACTGTACTGCTAGGAATGTATCCATCTCAAATCTAAGCATGGGTGGTGAAATAGTTTGCATTCTGGTCCATGGTCTGCTTCCTCAAAAGGAGTGGCAGAATGGAGTCACAGAGAACACACAAGTATTTGTCCAGGAAACTATGACTACTAACAATATCTCTTCAGTTAAAAAGCAAGGCAGGATGAGACCTATAAAAGACATTTAAGAAGAAAAGAAAACCTTTACATCACTCATACTTTGTATTAGACCTTGTCATTTCTAGTCAATACACTGTCTTGATTTAAAAAAAAAATCAGCATTATGGAGAACAAACCTATTTGCTAGCATTTTAGCCAGCACACGGTTGGTAGCACGAGGTGGTATCTGATCAGCATGTTTAGCAGGATGCTGCCTTATGAAATGGAGCATTCCTCTATAAAGCTGTGCATTTAACACATCTGATTGTCTGTCACATCCTAGCAGGATCCCAATGATGGGCCAACCTTGCTTCCCTGTCCAATGGCATTGTTTTCTTGGCCAGAGTAACCATTTGAGCAATATTTCTTGTTTTAGGTATGTCGTGTCATGTCTATTTGTTGGGCTTTTATTTTTGCCAGAGATTATCTGGTGCTAAAGTGATCTGTTGGTATATCCTCTGTGGTTCCAATATTTGCCTCTTCCACAGCTGTAAACTGTGTGCTAGGGAAGATACCAGCTCAGTTCCAGTAGATTAAAAAAGGAGTCTTGATTTAGGGTGTTCAACATATATATACCCTGTAGCTCTCCCAGGCTCAGCGATCAGTGATTTGTTAGTCTTTTAAAAGTGCCACAGGACTCCTTGTTTGTTTTGCTGAACTAGACTAAAACAGCTATCCCTCTGGAACTTGTCAACAGACTACAAAGGCGCTTGAGCAAACGTGAGGTGTATTTGAGAATATTATGGAAAAATAAACAGTGTCTCAAACTCACTGTGCTACCATAGACTGCAAAAGAGTTTATTGCAAAACTAGGTGCCACAGGAAGGCTGAAGGCTGAGCAGTAAGAGAATGTGGAGGGCGTGGTTGGTCCAAGTGGACAGTCAGCTAGAGCAGAAAACTTCGAAACTCATCATTAATCCATGGTGATGTATGATTTGAATGGCTCTTTAATAAAATACTGGGAGACTTCAATTAGCAAGAATCAGAAAGTCCTTACACATCTGAGTACAATAGACTCATTGATGTCAAACTGTTTACTCACTTGAGGCTATATCTTCACTAGAAAAAATTAGCTCAACTTTCTTAAGTCGACTTCATAAGGTCGACTTTAAGTTGACTTAAAGCCAACCTTATTAAGTCGACTTAACAAAGTGGACTAAGTCGACTTAGCCCAATTTGTTAAGTCGACCTAGCCACCCTTAAGTCGACTTAATAAAGTCGACTTATGGGTTACTCCACATCCACACCGTCCTTAAGTCAACTTAAGGAGTAGACTTAAGGCTTAAATTGACCTAATGGGTGGTTCTTATTAAGTCGACTTAAGCTTTCATTAAGTCGACTTAAGGAATTTCTTAAGTCAACTTAATGAAAGTCTGGTGTAGACAGGGAGTAATTTAGGTCAACTTAAGGATCCTTAAATCGACCTAAATTGCTAGTGTAGACATACCCCTTGAGAGAGGTCAACTCCTGTGTGTAATGCGGAAGTTAAAAAAAAATCATCCTAACTTAATACAAGAGGTGCATTTCCTTCACTGAGGACTTTAAAAGTATTTAACACTGAGTAAGTTATTGGTAAGGGCATCTTCTAGGAAGAATCATATAAGGTTTGGAGAAACATAGTAATTTCTTCATTATGATCATGGAAGCTCCTGAAGAATCTCTCAAGGTCTTGAAGATTTTTCTTCACAATACAGGAATTGCCATAGGTGATCAGTCCAGCCATTCATCTAGTTCTCAACTAGTCACTGTAACCAGTCAATATCCAAGGAAGGGAGGGACTAGGGCTGGTCCAATAAACAGTGTCACATTTGTATTGCTTCTCTTGTTCACTTTTACTTAAAGCCCAGTACTACCATAATCATTTGCCACACAATGCACACAGGTAATTCTCATGCTTTGAAGATTGGAGCTGTTCTCTCTTTCCATTTTTGTTTGCTTTAAGTGATAGATTTCTTAAAAGATTTTTGCAGAGAAATTTGATTAGGCATCTGTTGGATCTTACAAGTTACCTTCAGCACTTAAACTACAGACTGTCTCAAAAGAAGATAATCAGAAAATGAGGTGCAGGAGATGACTGAATGACTTAGATGGCACAATGAGTGTGTTGTGTTCCCTTGAGGTGTTTGTTAGGCAGTGTATGAGGAAATGTGACTAACTCAGCATTCTTTGTAGAGACTTTTATTAAATGTTCTGACATTGCTGGAGAAAATAAATCTGGATCTTTGGATACAACTGTATGCTTTCATGTCCTTGAAACTGTCATTTCATCCAATGTTAAGGACAGATATATATGTACAATTGCTGAACTTGCCCCAGACTAATGTAATTAGGTAGGCTGGGAAAGCTCTGATTTGTTAATTCTGCAAAAGCTAGCAAGTTCCTTTTGTAATTTAAATTACCAATGACCAAGGGGTTCCAGGTCAGTGAACGGGTTCCTTTTTTATGTGTTTCCATTTTTTAATCAGATGGCAAAGGAAGAGAGCTTGACTCTTCTACCTTTTGGCATCCAAATCGTGATTTCCTATTTCCATATATAGGAGAAACATTTTAAATAGTCATAGCAAATGGAATTCCTTATTGTTTTAACCCCTTTCAATATTCTAGCAGGATGTTTTTGAGAAAGATTTGCTTGTTTTAATTGCCATTCTCTCTCTGTTTCATAAGTTTTAACATTGAGATGGATATGGGTGATATACATTGTCAAATGGTGGCATGCTCTTTTTTAAATAAACAGTCACTGAGTTGTAGCAATAAGGAAACCGACGGATAAAGGTATACTTGGCCAAAAAAATTAATTTCACGTTGACAGCAGATTTATAATCTCAAACTATTAAAGACTCTGTGGTCATCTTGCTTCCAGTGACGACAATGGGAGTTTTACCATTTATTTTAGTGGGAGGCCAAAGCAGCCCTGTGGTCTGTATTGTGTGCACATACACCATCAAGAATCTGACTCATGGCATAAGTGTGCTGTTTCATGAGTGTTAGGGAGAGACATCTGGAAAGAGAAAGGCTCTGACACTAACAGCATGAGTGAAAGGAGAACGGTTGTGAAGCTTGCTCAATGACATTTTTAGTATGTCATTCCAGTTATTTCACAAAGGAAATTATTTGGGTTTATTTATATAACAATAAATCTAAAATGTGTGCATATACACAATCAAATCAGCATTCTATAAATATAAATATTCTTTGTACAATCAAGTGTTTTGGCAGGAGGAAAACATGACATCTCACCTGCCAATCCCAGGATGCTGTAAGCAGCAGTGGATGAGATGACACTAACATCTGCATGCTGGTTGACTGATGTGTAGGACAGGATTCTGCTATTAATTGTACATTATAACTTTAACAGAGGACTCTTTCTTCTGGGGGGGGGGGGGGAAAGCCTTTCAGTGTCCCCAGGTAAAGAACTATAATTGCTGGCAATGTTTCCACCTACACAAGTAATTAAAATTGAGTAAGACTGTTAGTGTATGCTGTTACACTAGCAACTAAGTATTAAAACCTTATTACCTTAAAGTGTTGCCAACTTCCTATCACTGCAGTCCTGATCTCTGACTAGAAGTTTAAAACATGGTTTCATTTAAAGCCCAATTTGCAAAGAGAGGCCCTGAAGAGTATTTGGTGTCCGTAGGGATTATTCAGTCTTATTTTTCCCCCATCACTGTGACGGGAGTGCATTGGACTCTTTGCCTCCTTGTGCAGTGATGTGGGGAAATAGATACTGATAGCTCCAAAGAAAGTGTTGATCTATAAATGCAGAACATTGCTTGGTCTTTGCTACTGCACTGGGAATAACCACTGTGAGAAATAGGAGCATCCATTGGCAGTTTCTGTTCTGGTCCAGACAGTCTCAGGACTGTCTCCTTCTATTTAGAAGCAGTGCAGATTCCTTTTACTTCCTATATCATATTGTTGATTTGTCAGTGTCAGCTGAGTGTTTTTAAAAGTACCATGAACTTGAAATGAAATACCCTTCAAATATTCTGTAAAGAGGATATTAATATATGTGATTAATTTCATATAGATGGAAATAATAGCAAAAAATCTACTTGAGGAAAATGGCAAAACATCAAGTCTAAATTATGACACATGGCAGCAGTTTTTAGCTTTTGAAGCCGAAGTCAAGGACAGAAAGTTGAATCAGTAAAATCCTGTTACCTTGATGTGTTGTCCACTTGTCAGCAACAATAACTATTTGCCAGCACTCATTCAATCTGATGCTGAGGGGGACTTTTCATTCCCACTTTTTTTTAATATCCCGAATAAAACACAAAGCCAACGATGCCAAATGGAGACCCAAAATCTCATGCTGATGTTGAAATTAGAGATGATTCAAATATTTGACATTTGAGTTTGTATTTTATTTCAAATTCAAAACCGGCCAATTTAGCCAAATAATAGCCCTGTTTTGTGACTATTTTTGCTCAAAAATTGACCCTTTTCTAAGTGAAAACTGACCCTTTTTTGAGTGAAAAAGCAAAATAATAAACTATAAAAGTTTTGTTGGGATGTGATAGCAGCCATTTCATCACATTTGCCAAAGTCAGAATTAATGGTGCAAGAAGTTGGGCAAATAGTTATGGACTATCATGACCAAGTTTAAAATGCCTTAAGAAATAGTCATATGTTGAGTAAATTGCATTAACTTTTGGAAAATTTCAGTTCCAATTCCTACTACATCTTGGTTGTTAATTCAAAATAATGCACTCAATCATATGTCTGCCAACATCATGCCTAGATACCACAAGGGTTTGAAACTATATAAATACTAGAGATAATCAGAAAACTGTTATGAACACGAGACAAAAATGATTTTTTTTTTGTTAGAACTGAAGATTTTGTGGGGCTCACTGTAGAATGAAGAAGGGGCTCTGTATAATTGGGCATAAGTGGATCAACTGCAAGGAACCATATATTACATACTTTGACTGAATTACTGCAAGGCTTTTTGCTTTTAATAGTTTTAAATATTTGAACTGCAAACCAGGCTCTGAAGTGTCTCTACCCTCTGTAGGCGGAAGCTAGAATGGACAGCAAGGTGGATCACTTGATGATTGCTTGTTCTGTTCATTCCCTCTCAAGCACCTAGTGTTGACCACTGTCAGAAGATGGGATACTGGGCATGATGGACCATTGGTGTCACCCAGTATGGCCATTCTGATGTTTTTGAATATCTGTCTGTGGGGGAAAGAAGACTGTGGAAAGTCGAGAGCTTATTACATGGTGCATTAAAACAGCTCTTACAAAGTTCAGCTGTCTATAGCTTCAAAATTCCACAACTCGGGCATTTCTAAACAGACCTCTTCCATTAAGCTTCAAATGTTCTATTCAGACCGTCACACAAGTAAATCCTGCAAAACAGAAATGCAACTACAGAGCCTTTCTGAACTATTTCATTTTGTTGTTCAAAGAATAGGATGGAAATTACTGTCGCAATAGCAGTTTACTGTGAAGCCAGTGTGTGTATAATAATACAATTTTTGAGATACCCAGGGTATTATTAGATGGTTAAAATATTTTTTAAAGGAGAGACAAAGATTAATCATACTAAAAGTCCCTTTCTTACACACACAACAATAAAGGAGGCAACAAATAGGAAAATTGTAAGCACCTGGCTCTGTATTTGTTTTATTTTATGTACAGTTTTACTTACAGGAAAAAGAGCCTTGAGATTACCATCTCCTTTTCAAGGATGCCCACAGGGAATACAAACATTTAACATAACATTCAGCTCCTCTCTGTCTTTTCAGTGAAAACATGTGAAATGAATCACATAAGTGGCTTTCTGTCATTCTTTTTGGAAATCTGTGCACTGTTTTTCCAAGGAGAAGAATAATGGAGTTGAGTTGTGTGTACTTTTTAAAGAGAAAGGAACTGTCATCCTTATTTCTGGGACACAGGCATGCTAAGAATCATATTGTCTCCATACCAAATTTGCTCCTTTCAAACAAACCTTTCCCCCCCCCCTCCCAGCCCTGCAAATAGAATAGGAGCTGAAAGCAAGCTGTCCTTCTCTTTTTCCAACATCAGTAACAAGGACTCAGTAAGCCAAATTATGAGCTCAGTGATTGTAGCCACTAGAGTCTGGCTTACTGACTCCTGCCACGTAACAGGGTTGTAATCTTGACCAATGCAATGCCAACTGACTGGTATATGAAGTAAAGAACACTTTCTTGCAAGCACTCCTGCGTGTGTCTCCTTTACAGCAATACCTGAATAGCCCAGTTCCCTTCAGCAGCTTTGTACAGGTTGTATCAGCTTGTAATGTAGGAAACAACATTGTTGGTGCTGCACAAGAGGGAACTGGATCGAGCCCAGTCTCTTAGCTCTGTTCCCTGACACTGGCATCAGACTGGACTCAGTGCAAAGGGGCAGATTTGCTGTTATTACTCTGTAGCTATTCAGATCAGGCGTTATGGGAGAAGCACCTCATCACTGCAGGCCAAAGAGTGGTGAGAAATTCTTTCCTGCCACTGGGCAGTGGTCAGCATCACTGGTAGGGGCATGAATGTCTCCCTACTGGGTTCCTTCTCCAGTCTTCCTTCTGGCTGCAAGGCTGGACAGTAGCTAGATCCAAGAGACAGTGAAGGAATCTGGCTACTTCCCTGTCCCTGGATAGTGAGCGGGAGCAGAGGTGGCCTGGGCAGGCCATAGCCAATAGGTTGATGTAAAAGGGTGCCAGTCATCCTGAGCCTCTGCTGTTTGAACTGAGCTGTGCTCACAGTCCCACTCTGTCTGCCACGTGCAGGATCGAGTCCGTGGGTTCCAGCATTTTATGGCAGCAGCACTGCTGGGCGCTTCCTTCCCACTCCCTTGTCTCTGGACCTGCAGCTGTGCTATCTTCTTTTGCCAGTTCAGCCAGCAGCTGTATCTGGGTGATTGTGAACTCTTGACTGAGAAGCAAAAGAGCAATGCTCCTCACACTTCTTAAGGGTGGACCCAGGATGCTTTGATTATAGGCTTCTCAAATGAGAGATTTCCAAACGTCAGACGTGTATATCCCTATGCTTTGTGTGGTTTCATTTGTTACTGTAGCAACATGAAGCCTTAGATGGTATCTTCCTTGAATCCTCAGATGGCCTGTCTATGGTGGCCTTCAATAAGCCTTTATACAAAATGGGGATTGCAATTTATCCAAGTCTTTTTGTTTCTGAGCCTAGTTTATTTGAACAGTTGCAACTGCAATGCACTCTTGCAGGCTGCTGCCTATTCACGTGCATTACAACTTTCAAAAGATTACATTGCCTATAAGGGATATCAGTGAAGAGACACGATAAAAGACCCCCAATTTTATCCTTGGGGTTGCTCCCCCTTTGATAACAAGCTGCAAGAGCTTCCTCATTCTTCTACAAGGAGCTGGGAGTTTGAACTCCTGGGCTCTCCTGATTTCACCAGTGATGGGTGCTTTGACAAGCCACATAACCACTCTGTTTCATCCTATCCCTGTGTAAAAAGGGGTATTGTGAGGCATGAATAATGTTTGTGAAGTGCTTTGAAATCCTCCCGTGAAAGTTATTGGCATAAGTGCAAAGAGCTATTGTTGTTTTTATTCTATAATATAACCTTTTGATTTTTGCCATGGAAATAAAATGAGCCAAGCTAATCCCCCATTTCTTGACCCAGATCACTCATTTGTGAAAACAGAACAAGACCAAAAATGAATTGACATTCACATTGTCAGTAACCTTCTGCAGATCTGAGGAAACTTCTCCAGCATTATCACTTTATTCCAGTGTTGTAGAAAATCATTAAAGAATGTTTGGGATGAAAATCTGTCTAACAAGACAAAATAAGAACATTACTATGTAAATAACCATTTGATCTGTCATGCACTAAGCAACTTAATATCTTCTCCAGAGAAGGGAGGAGCACACCAAGACGCAAAGTCTGAATACAAGGGGTATAGAATAAAAAGCTCAGTTTCTCCAGACTGCTACAAGTAAAAAAAAAAAAAAGTAGGCCACTCTGGAAAGCTAATAGGTAGTAGCATGCTCTCCTAAGAAAGCACATTTTGTCAAGACCGCTCAATTTACCAGTGCAGTCTATTGTCTAGATCTTGTGTCTCAGGGTATGAACAGTCTTTAGTTCTGTGTATTGCACAGCAGTGAGCACACTGTCAGCATTAAATAATTAAAAAATAGTTCTGCCCATCTGAGTTTTTAGCAGGCCAAAACACAAAAAATTTACTTCCGGTGTAAAGCTTTAGCTACTGGTTCCTCTTTCTTTTTGGAGATCCTAGGATGACTGGTTTTCAAGCTTTATCCCTGCTCATTATCTATTTCCTTAAATAGCTCTAAAAGCTTATATGTTTGTTACTCATGAACCATTTGAGCCCATCACTTTTTAGACAGCCACTTGGAACAGTGTGGAGTGGAAAGGATGGTTTTGGAAGGGAATGCAGTAGCCTCGATATCAAGACGCTACTACAGAATTAAAATTCTATATTAATCTTACAGCTATTTCAATTTTTACAAAATAAAGTAACCTTGTATACTGTTCAGAGATCAGCTTCTACCTTCTGAACCTGCTGATTTGGTTAGTAATTGACTTGTCAACTAAGATAAAATATAATAAGACATGACTTCAGAAATAAATTGCAGTAAAATGCAACTATTCAGTCCATCCCTTATTATTGCTTTGTTCTTCTTTGCATTGCAGTTTGCATCATAATGCTTATGAAATTGTGCATACTCTCAGCAGCATGTGCATTTACTCTTTGAATACGTAAATGCATGTGATCTATCTTGAGCATTTGAGAGACTTCACTCAGAGAAATTTTATATGCCCAAATTGCAATTTAGCTCACTTTGAACAGCAGGCCACATGTTTCTTTCCTGGATTTTAGTTGCTTCTGTAGCTCAGATGCTTTCACATGAAAATGCAGAGAAATTCTCTTTTGAAATTTTCTTTGTAAGTCTTTCGCATCCCCTGATTTTTGTAAACCTGTAGGCATCTGTTTAATTGCTTGTTCACTGCCAGACAGTCTGAGCCTGGAGGCAAAAACATGAATTAGAAAAGCAGTGCAGTATAAACCAAGGACTTTCCCTGTAAATGAATACTACATTCTAGGAGGAAATACAGACCATAATGAGTGCTTGTATTTTAAAAAGAGGAGCAGTTAGTCCAGTGAAGTGGCAATGTGTGCAATGACACACTGCATTATCGCTTGTTGCATTTATTTGTTCATCTACTGCATTTACAGATTATGTTCCCTGTAGTTTACATCAAGATAACATGCTAAACATTCACTTAAGAAACCCCATTTCACTGTGGCAAATGAATAAACAATACAGTGATTCAAGAGGCATCAGTTAATGTTATTTTTAAAAAATGCATGCTACATGTAAATATTTACACTGGTTAGCCCATTGAGATATTATTTCTTGTTCTGTGGTACTCAGTTGGCCAGCAGTATAAATGGCAGTTACTGTTCATTATTACTTCAACAATGAACCAGGAAGCTAAAGTTAGCAAGTCAGGAACTGTTTTATGTGGAAAAGTAGAACACTATCAGCAAGAACTCTAAAGAGGTATTACAACTATCTATAAATGTGTCAGGTATCTTATCTCAGAGCTCCCAGTTTTTGATAAGCTACCCTGCAACATGGATCCACTATTCAAGTGCTCAGTACCCCAAATTTGGGGAAGATTTCCAAAGAGGCTCATCAGTCAACACATCCGTAGATCTGGTCAGTTACATGACAACTGATCCCTTTGGATTATGTGTCTGTGATTGCAGCTGTTTGAGCTCTTCTGAACAGTCTGCCCTATTGCTACAATAACAAGGAGCTGAACTGTGCAAACTACCAAAAAAAAAAAAAAAAATGAGAGGGAGAGGGAAGGACAGGTGGGAGGGGGCAAAATCATGGTGGGGAGAGACACCTAGTCTGATGATGATAGTAATAAATTGCCAGGAGACTGGTATTTACTCAGAACACTCTCCTCCATGGGCTGCTGGGATCATCTACTTATTGCTCAGACTCCACTGATGTTTGCATTCCAGGATGCTGGGCATTATATTAGAACATAAGTAGTAGACAGGGAGAGAATTGTTTAGAAAAAATTGGAAATTGTAAGAGAAATGTATGACTTTAATGTATTATTATTAATAATGTCTTAATGAGAATTATGCTAGATTTTTTTCAAAACCATCCTTCTCATTTTCAACCAGCTTCTTTTTAGGGTGAATTTCTTACTTGCTTATATTATCCAGCTGTCATTTTGATTCAACCCATGGTAGGCCATCACACCAGCAGGAGTTTTTCACACTGTCTGAAAGGAAATAGACTCTTTTCTCCCTCTGTTCCACTTTCTCTCTGGCTTCATTTGCCTTAGGAGACACTTAGCAATTAAAAGATCAGGCAACTAGAGCCATTTGTATAAAGAGGATGATCAAGCCATGTATAGAATAGTGATGGCCGTTTAGGACAATACAAACAAGGAGTCCTGTGGCACTTTTAAAGGCAAATGTATTTAACGCATAAGCTTTCGTGGGCATAACCCACTTCCTCAGATGCATCTCATTCTTCAGGCATCCAAGGAAGTGGGTTATACCCACCAAAGCTTATGCATTAAATAAATTTGCCTTTAAAAGTGCCACAGGACTCCTTGTTTATTTTGCTGATATAGACTAACACAGATACCCCTCTGGAGCTTGTCACCATGTCTAGAACAATGTGGATGGAGTACACACAGAGTGAAAGAAGAGTAGCAAATTGCAACTGAAAAAAATGGGGAATAAATCCTTACTTCAGCTGATCACATATGCATTATTTCTTGGGTTTTACCTATCTTCTGGTTTCCTGGGTAGTTGGCTGTTGACAAAATGTGACAGAACTCTTCTTATATGTGAATGTATAAAGGAGATTATGCTTAAACAAGTCAGGCTGCTTCTCCAACAGCTCTGTCTTCTCTGTCAGGTTTCTTTGCTGTATCTCTCACTTTAGGACAGAATGCACAACTTGTTCCTCATAATTGCTACTTTGTGTTGTTAACATAGTGCAACTAACTGTGTTGGGTTTTCTCCACAGGTCTGAAGCGTAGTTACACTTGTAACATCTGTAATGTCACTCTAAACTCAATAGAACAGTATCACGCTCATCTGAAGGGCTCCAAACATCAGACCAAGTGAGTACGACTCCTTTTAGCTTTCTAGCTGTCTGTCCAGTGTCAGTGGGTGATAGTAGATACAGATACAAGAAAAAATCTCTATACATCCCAGGATCCCAAAGTCATTTGCAAACATAGACAAAAAGATATTGTTAGGCACCTAGAGAGAGAGAGAGAGCTGAACACAGATCAATCTGATTGTGTTCTTTGAACCTGAAATGCAATGTTTGTTCTTTGCTTCTCCACAGCAAAACTCTAGACTGACAGATAAACAATCTGGATATCACTCTTTGGCCTGGAAGTCAGATGAGAACAGGCTTTCTCAGAAGTTTTGAGCATGTCCTATTTTCAGCTGGGTCACAAATACTGTGGGAAGAGGGCTGTCTTGTGGAATATTTGGCGCTTATGGTCTTCCGCTCAGCCAAAACTTATGTGCAGAGATGTAAGAAAATTTAAACAAGGAATGAAATTAGCTGAAAATATACTCACAGCAGACAACCAATCTCATGTTGTGCTTTCTACTTCAATCTCAGCTTTCACTAAGATTTGATTAGTGGAGGTTGGCTTTGGTTTGGCTAACCAGATGCATCCTCATGGATGCATGCAGGTATAAATCTGCTTTCAGCTCATTCTGGTTTACAGTAAATTGGCTACAGTTTGATGCTGGATGCTTGAACTCATTTTGTGCATTTCTGTTCTGGCTCAGAGGAATGTGATAGTCCTGCCAGATAAGCTGGGTTGGAGTAAGTTGTGTAATGATGGTTGTTTAGAGGTAGACTATAATAATAATAATTAAAAGCAATGCAATATTCCCATTGACCTTGTCTACTAAACAGCTTCATCCCTCCCTGCAAA
Source organism: Pelusios castaneus (assembly GCA_007922175.1). Classification (NCBI taxonomy): domain Eukaryota; kingdom Metazoa; phylum Chordata; order Testudines; family Pelomedusidae; genus Pelusios; species Pelusios castaneus. Next base: position 4,945,726 of record ML685820.1, read on the forward strand.
ACTCACCTTAAGTCACACCTCTATAGAAAACCCCTCCTTGCTTCATTTGTATCCATCAGACCCATGCTTCTCCTGAGCTGTTAGCATGACTTGTCTGATGTTTAGCTCATTTTATTTAGATTGTAAGCTCCTTGGACAGGGGGTGTTTCCCTTCTCTGTTCTCTAAATGCTGAATAAATTTATTGCACGCTTTAAGTGTTTTATACTCGTAGATTACCCTGGTCTGCATTTTACCACGTGCAGTCTGTGCTTTAATTTATAATAAGTATCGCACATAGATTAGTCCACTTTAAGTGACTTTGACAGTAAGTAGCATCCTTCTGAATAAATATATGCTCCCTTCTTAATAAAGCAATATCTGTGTCTTCAGCTAGGCAGGTAAAAAAAGCCAAAAATAAAAACAATAAATAATGCAAAGAAAAGTTCCTAATCCCAGGCAGGTTTCTTAATTTTCATAGGACACAGAGTACGGATATAATTCATGGGGGATGGCAGGCTGCATGACAAAAATATGGAACCTGGAAGAAAAGGAGCATCGTTTTGCCAGAAAACAAAGACAGCTACTGAGTAGACTTTATGTCTTTTCTTTAAAAGAAGAAAGGAAATACCTAGTGTGAGAATTGAGAGCCTTGTGTGGGCTCAGGAGGAAGTTTTTCAAAACTAAACAAAAAGCCATTGCATGAGATTTGGGCTGAAGTGAAGGTCTGGACTCAGTCACAGAACCCTCTTGAAACATTCTCTCCTTAAACACTGAAAGATTCTGTGTTTAAGACAAATCAGAGAAAAATGTGAGGCCACTTTGCCTGTCCTTCCATTCCTTCAACCTGAAAGATGGATCCTTTCTAAATTATGTGAAGAGCAAAGGGATAGCAGTAAACCAACAACTTCCAGTCCTTGTACAGATGTCACAACCAGTCAAACATAAAGGAATTGAGTTTGGAGCTTCTCTCATGTACTCTCATGTCCTGTAGATAGGGAAGGACATTGAGACTGTAATGGGAATACATGTTTCCAAGTGAAAATGTTTATTCTGTGATGTAAAGCAACGTCCTATTACCCAACTTTCCAAAACTTGAAGGGGATCTGCTCTGCCAATTAGTACAAATAGTTAAAATAAAATTATAAAAGTACATAGTGCCAAAGAGTAGATTAATGAACTGATCTCGCTTAATGCACTTTGAGCTTTGGGAACTATTTCAAGTTAAAGTATTTAATATTGCCCAGACATGAAGGATATAAAACGTTTCACTAGTTACCAAGCTATTTTAGGTGGTTTAAGAGGAATGGATGTTTTCAGGAGGAAACTTGTATAATTCTCTTTTAAACCCAGTTATACTTTTGGCCTTCACAAAATCTTCTGGCAACAAGTTCCACTGGTTGACTGTTCCTTGTATGAAGAAATATTTCCTTATCTTTGTTTTTAACCTGCTGCCTATTAATTTCATTGGGTGAACCCTGATTTTCTTGTATTATGTGAAGGGATAAAGATCACTTTTTTACACCAGACCTTTCATGGTTTCCTAGACCTAAGGCCTCCCTTAGTCATCTCTTTTCCAAGTTGAAAAGTCCCAGGTTTTTTAATCTCTCCTCATATGTTTGCTGTTTCATACCTTTAATCATTTCTGTTGCCTTTCTCTGTACCTTCTCCAATTCTAATGGATATTTTTTGAGATGGGATGACCAGATTTGCACTCAGTATTCAAGGTGTGAGCATACTATGGATTTATATAGTGGCATTATGATAATTTCTGTCTTATTATCAATTCCTTTCCTAATGGTTCCTAACATTCTTTTAGCGTTTTTGACTGCTGCTGCACATTAAGCAGATGTTTTCGGAGAACTGTCCGCAATGATCTCTTTCTTGACTGGTAACGGCTAATTTAGATCCTATCATTTTGTATGTATAGTTGGGATTATATTTTCCAGTGTGCATTCCTTAGCATTTATCGACACTGAGTTGCATCTGCCATTTTGTTGTCCAGTTGCACAGTTTGGTGTTCCAAATCATTTATGAATATGTTGAACAGATCCCTGGGGACTCTGCTATTTACCCCTCTGCATTCTGAAAATTGACCATTTATTTCTACTCTTTGTTTCCTGTAGTGGTCAAGGAAGCTCAAAAAAGCAGGCAGTCTGGAACCAGAGGCCACTGCAAGGCAGTGAGCTGATTTGGAACTTCCACATAGGACAGCAATGTCAAACATGCGGCCCATGGACTGGATGCGGCCCGCAAGCCTCTTTCATCCAGCCTGAGACTGTGAGAGACAGAAAGAGACAGAGAATGTGATCTCGCGTACCCAGCGCTCCGCAATGCTGCGAGAGTGTTGGGTCTTGTGACATCACAGAGCACTGGGTATGCAAGATTGCGCTCCGCAAGACCACACTCTCTCCATAACAGAGAGAGAGACAGAGAGAGAGAGAGAGAGAGAGAGAGAGAGAGAGAGAGTGTGTGGTCTCGCGGCGCATAGTCTCACATACACAGAGCTCTGCGATGTTATGAGAGTGCCCTAGTATTTCGATTTATGGTATGTACGGCCCACTTGAAGTACATTTAAGTCAACTCTGGCCTGCCATACCAAATGAGTTTGACACCCCTGCCATAGGACCTCCTAATAAGCAAGGATGGATGGTCTCATGGCTAAATGATGGGGATTCAGAAGATCTCTGTTTAGATCCAGGCTCTGTCATAGACGCTTGGTGTGGCTGTGGTGCAGTCGCATAACGTAGAGTGCTTCAGCTCTCCTCTTGTAAAATTGGATGATGATATGTCCCTGTTCCCAGTAGCATTGTGAGGCTTAGGGTTTGTATGGCTCTTAGGTCTGACACAAACCAGAGCTGTATAACACCCAGTGAGGCAGAGCGCTATCTGCCAGAATTCAGAGCTTCCTGTCTTTACCAGCAGAAACCCAGAACAGCAGCTGTAATCTTCTACTGGGATTAGCCCCTTCTCTCTGATACCAAAAGCTGTCATTTAACTGTCATTTACCTTTCCCTGCCAGCCTTCCTGAGTCTGCCCATACATGGGGAAAGTCTCAAATAACTTGATCACCCTTCCCATCCTGAGGCTATCACCTGGCACTAATTCCAGAGACAGGGGTTTATTGTTCAAACAGCAAAGACTAAAACAAATAATTTTTGCATCAGAAAAGCCCTATAGATATAATTTGAAATAAAGTGGATAGTAAGTAGCCGGGGGTGATCTTAGGTGTTTTGGGACCCTGGGCAAAAGTCAAGGCTGGCCCCCCTCGTGCTCTCGACTTTTGCCCCACCCCCCCACCTCTGCTCTGCCAGCCCCACCCCCAGCCCTGCTGGCGCCCCTGCTGACTCCCCAGCCCCACCGTCAGTCCTAAGATAGCTGCGGCGTGGGGCCCCTCCCCCTTCCGGGGCCCTGGGCATCTGCCTGCACTGCCGCCCCGCTAGGACCGCCCATGGTAAGTAGAGATGTGCTGAAGAAGCTGCATTTCGTTCTCACAGCATCAGGAAGGTTGCCTTCTGCACCGTTACATATGTAGCCTCATGTTCTTTATTTTGTACCTGTTCCTAAACTTTCTTCGGCTCTTTGATCTCCATTTGCACTTCTGAAATTGCCACGGTATCATTTTCAAATCTTAGAGGATTGGTCCATGTAGAAAGATGATTCCCTCTACATCCCAGTGTCGTTTTTTTTTACTTCTTCCTCCCAACCTGCTCTGATGAAATTTGAGAGAGAGAGAGAGAGAGAGAGAGAGAGAGAGAGAGAGAGAGAGAATCTGTCACCTGGCCTCTTGGATTGTATAAGAAGCCTAAAGCAGAATGTTTTCACTCCAGAGTCCTGAAATTTCCTTGGCTAGTGTGTAAGATCTGGGTAAAGAATCTGCGATGTTCAGCTGCAAACTTACTAGCCTGTATCTCTTCCTGATCCTTTTATGTCCTCAACTAGGGACAACAAAAGGATGGAATAGAGTTTGGAGAAATTGGAAAAATGTCTACTTTGTGGGCAAGACGATTGTTGATTGAGAAGAGTACTTCTCAGAATTATTCAAGCTCATGGGCTTCGTTTGTTCACAAGAGCAACTCTGACATACTGGCAAACCAGGGAATCAGGACTCTTGCTCCACCTGCTAAAAAGACATCAGAATGGAGGGACATATTATATAGAACGCAAGATTACGGTGTGAAAGAAGATGGCTGCTGCTTACTATTCCTACCACACCCCCCATGGGAGGGACACTTGGGACCTTTAAAGGCTCCTATTACTTTGGCTGAGGTAACCCTGTCAGGAGATTAGTTAGCAGTTTGAGTCTAGAAGGCTTCTAAGGCTCACTATCATGTCTGGGCACCAGTGAGACAAGGAGCAGTATATTCTTTTAGTGTCAAGACCCACTGGAATTTTCAAATACTTCCAAAGCTTTCTAGAGCTATGAAAAAAGCATGAATTATTGAGTAGAGAGCCCATTTCACTTTGATCTTGACAAAAAGTGAGGATCACATTATCACTCACAAGCCTCCAGGACTTGGACAGTCTTTTTTTAAAAGGGACCGTCCGCTGTTTCACAAATTAATATTCGTATTGCTTCTTCTAAATATAGTATCTTATCATTTGTTCATAATTATTTAAATCTGGTAACATCTCACAGTTCCACATGGGCATTTAATAAGAGAGAAAGCCTACTATTAAATTCATAGGAAAGTATGTTACAAATATAATAAAAGAACGCCAATTAGAGATGTTCATCTGACTAATTTCTATTGGAAATTGCTTTGATTATTCTGTTTCCTCTATTCATTTTTCATTCTTATACCATTTTCTTTGAGGCTAAGTGACTCAGTAGATGAATATAGAATTCCTCATTTCTTATAGCAAAGTGCAGATGCTTTAGACAGCATAGAGTTGGCAGTCTGGATTTACGCAAAAAAACCACTTTGTTTCTATAATTGGTCTGGAACAGATCTTATTTGCTCATTTGCAGATATTCTGGGGTCTTGTATCCTCCTTTAGATGGGGCTGATGCTCTAGAAGGGTATGTTTTAAGTTAGACTACCAGGCTCAGATGGACTCAGCAGTATGATAAGGAGCTCTCAACAATTACCTTTTCCTCCCATTCCTCCAGTCCTGCACCAAGTTCAGCTGGATCTGGAATCAGTCTGGCATGTTGCTTCATTTAGGAGTCCCTTCTATTGTATAGCAAGCAGGCAACTGAACTGAAGCAAACATTTCTCTGGGGCTCAGAGAAGTCTGCAGAATGGGCACTACAGAAATAAGGGGAAGAAGATTTTAGAAAGTTCAGGCATTGCAAAGGGCTGCACTAAATACAGATCACATCCGTGGCTATAAAATCAGTGCAGATGAAGATGTATTACTTACGAGGTCTTTGATATAAGTGCATAGCACTGGTAAATGTTCTAAACCATTTCTCAGCCAGTGAACTGCAGTGATTGAAGGCACATCCATGCTTTCAGCAATAAAACACACTTTGACATTTGTATTGGAAAAACAGATTTTTATAAAAACCCTCCCTGCAAAACTTATTGTGGAGTTGAGGCATGACACTTTTGTAGAGATGGCTACTGTGGGTATGAACAGCTTCTTTTGCTGTTTGTTCTGCTGACCAGTAAGGGACAGGCTTCCAAGAGCTCAGAACTACAGTACAGATCAGATTTTCACCTCCCGTTTAAGCACCTAAATATGAGAAAAAATATAAGGTGCTCAGCACCCAGGAGTTCCCACTGTGATGGATTTCAGCTCCCAACACACTAAAAAGATCTGCCTGCTTTTGGTTCCTAAATTGAAGCTGAGTTCTCCTAAAAATCTGCCTCTAAGTTTCTTCCATAAGCATGTCAGTGCCATTTTCCAAGCTGACCCCCATGAATTGACTACTTAGCCCTAGTCTAGTCTATACTTGCCGCACTTTTCGGCAGCAGTCGATGGGAGATACGCAAGGTACATAAAATACCTTGTGTATCTTCCAACGACTTCCTAACTACCCCTTACACACTGCGCTAAGCCGACCGGAAATAGGGTCCAGTCGGCGTAACACTACTCCAGTTACAGGGCTGGAATTAGAGCTTCAGTTCCACGTTCAATTGAGCACATCTTAACAGACTGCTCAGACAAATATGGAAGAGTGCACTGACAGCCGTGAATTTGCTGCCATCAGTAAAAACATAGCCTTAGTCTACTGCCTACTTCTCCTTCAGATCCCTTTCCAAGAAACAATGCTCCCATGACAGTCACTAGTAAACAGACATGGTGTCATGGCCTGGCTGAGAGGCAGTCAGGGAAAGCTGCCGCTTATTTACACGTGCGTAATATAAGGAAAGCAAGGGAAACAGCATTGGGCCTTTGGCGGGGACATTTTCAGAAAATATTTTCTGTTTTTCATGCATATTTTACCAAGCACAGATATATGAGCAGTATTTTGTGGAACAGAGTGGAACCACATGGTGAAGTGGATCCCAGTACCCTAGAGACTCCTGCATAGATTTTAAACGGAAGCAATTGTCCATGTGCTTATGCACTCTTTAAAGACCTGGCAATCCAAAACTTTGTGGAAACGTTGATTTCTGTGGCTTTTTCTGTTTTACTTCCTGGTTTTGCCAGCCAACTATTCCCCCTTCCTGTATAGCCCACCTGGCTTAGAAAAGGCGGCCTCTTGATGATGATGTATTGCAGAGGTAAGTTATTGGCCTATTCTGGTAAACCAAGTCCTACATTCCTACCAGCTCTAACCAAAGCTTCTGTTTCGTATAAGAAATGGGTAGAGGGGGACTAAACTGAAGCTGTTTCATGTTGGAAAACTGGTAAGAGTCAGCAAAAACAAGAAGAGTCCTGTGGCACCTTAAAGACTAACTAATTTCTTCTGAAGCCCACGAAAGCTTATGCCCAAAGAAATGTGTTAGTCTTTAAGGTGCCACAGGACTCTCGTTGTTTTTGCCATATACAGACTAACAAAGCAACCCCTCTGGAACTGTCAGGAACCAGATGTCTGGCCTAGCTAGGCTGGCTATCTGTGAGATTTAACCATAGCCCATGTTACACACAGAAATTAAAGTCCACATGTAGAAGTCAAGGTCATTGCTTTTGCAGGTATATTGTATTGATCGTATAATGCTTTTAACTCCTTGTTGCCTGATCTAGAGATTGATTATGTATTAATTCCTAGCTAGCACTCTGTTGTTCGGCCGGGTTCTGCTTCATGACCAAACGGTGAACTATTCAAGTTATTCTGAGATCCCCAGTGTGCATAAAGGAGACAGTTAACTTTAGGAAAGGTGTTCTGTGCATGTAATACTTTATTAGCAGAGTTAGAAAAATCACAAACACTTCAACCCAACCTTAAACAGATTCTTACCAGCAACTAAAGACCAAACAACAGAAACATTAAAGCAGGAACACATCCCTGCAACAGACCATGCTGCCAACTTTGCCCACATATCTACACAAAAGACACCATCACAGGACCTAATCAAGCCAGTTACTCCATCAAGGGCTCATTCACCTGCTCACCTACCAATATGATTTATGCCATCATGTGCTGGAAATGCCCCTCTGCCTTATATAGTGAACAAACAGGACAGTCTTTGTGCAAAAGAATAAATGGACTCAAATCTGACATCAGAAATTATAACATTCAAAAACTAATAGGGGAACACTTCAATCTCCCTGCTCACTCCATTGATGACATGTTAATAGTGGAGCTCAAACAAATGAACAACAAATTGCAGCTTCAAAGAGAACCTGCAGAATTGGAATTTATATGCAAATTTGATGACGTTGCCTCAGGGTTAAACAGGGACTACAGATTTTATTCTCATTACAATAGGTGATTTGACCTCACCTTCCTCTATATGCTGTTCCCCAGTGTTTGAATCCCAACATCTACTCTGATTTGCTGTTACAGCCTGACCTGATCCTGTGTCATACATTTCCCTGCATTTAATTCCCTCCCATTCTGTAAGTTCCCCGTCTTCAAAGCGTCTGATGAAGTGGGATTTTCTCCCACAAAAGCTCATGTGATAAATAAATGTTAGTCTTTAAAAGTGCCAAGGGACTCCTTGTTTGTTTTTATAATCTAGGGTTATTCCTGATTAGCTGTTTATGCTAAGGTTTTTGGGACCGTAGGACTTGATCAGTTTAGCTAAGATGTTGTTTTACAGGCTTTGAGGTTTGTAGGTTCATTGCATTATTGCCTTAATTTATACCCAAGCCTTATCTTGTCAACACCTATACCTAGGCTACACCTCTTTAAACATTCCGGTTGTCTTTGTTTAGAGATGCTTTCCCATTGTCCTTGCAACACAAATGGTTTGCTGGTGAACCACTGTTTCCAAGGCAACAAAAACACCATATGAAGCTGGCACACTTTCAAAAATGTATTATAAAGGAAAGGCATACCCTCTTGGGACAGGTTGGTCATGGAAAGATGAATGCATTGCAAAATTACCCAGGTGATTAGGTTTCTGGGGAGCTGCTGTTAGACAAGAGCCTTATAAAACAAGAGCGAACCAAATGATAAAGTTATATTACAGCTAGTGAAAGCATTCCAGAGGGTAACACACAGCCAGCTCATCCCTGAATTTTACTTTAAATAAGTCACAGCATAGCAGCCCTTGAGCTGCTGCTTAGTGGGCCCTGTTATTCTGACCTTCCTTCATTTCTCGGCATCAAAACTGATAGCGCTGGAAGTGGAACTCATAAGCAAAGCTGGAACTTTAAAAACCCTTCTACCGGACTGGTCACCTACCGACACACCCCGTTTCTTCACAGGAGTTTCAAAGTTCGATTTGAATCCTGGGTGCTTATCTGCTGAACTTGGGTGACCAAAGATAGGAGGAAGTGGCAGGGGAAAAAATTGCTGAAACTGACTTAGCTGATATTCCAGCATTTGATAAGAGATGAAGAAAGATGCAGCTAGCCGTGTGTCTGCTGATTTTTTTTTTTCCATTGGCCAGTGAATATGCAAAGCAGACTTAGGTCTGAGTTTTTTCCAAAAACATAAATATTTTAAGATTTATATATAAAAATGAAGAAAATACCAATCCACTTGAGATCCTGTAGTGAACGTCAGGATTTAAGGGGTTAACCTCAGATACAGAGGATAGCTTCTTACATAACCAGCAAAAGCCTGTGATGCTGCAGAAGGTGTTCATTCTAGTGGTCATCTAGCCTTCCTTGCAGGTGTGACAGGAGTTGCACATTAATGTGCAGGGCTGATGAGCATGAGCTACTCTTAAAAAATTTACATGGTGAATTTACAGCTTAGATTCATAGTTTTGATATTTATCCATGTGCACAAACACCCATGCAAGCACACAAACATTTTGAAATGTGGTTGGACTCTGGAACATCTGCAGTGGGGGAGGAGAACTAAACCTTTAATTAGGGATTTGTAAATAGTGCCAAGGTGACTGAGTCATTGTCTGACTTGCCTTCCTAAAATAAATGTGTTCTTATTACACCCCCATTCCCTCAAAATAAACATAAAGCTAACAGATTGGTGTGTGAAGCAGGAGACATGACGTGGTGCGTGATTGTGAGTGTCCTCTGGCATTGGATCACAGTCATCATAAAGCAGCCTAGTTTTTGTAGGGACCAATGGCAAGTGGAAGACAGGATTTGTGCAGGGCTGCAGTAACGGTGGTTGCATTAACTGGGAAACATTTGAAGATAGTCATGTGGTGGCCTTACTCTTCATTGCTGACGACAGACTGTAAGTGACAAAACTCTTGGCTCTTTTCTTGTTTATTTCATATAGTTGGGAAAGAGCCAAGAAAAATGTTTTTAAAAATAAGAAATCCAAACCCCTAGTTAGGTGAGTAAGAATATATAGTACCCACAGATTATGAATGTGAACAAGTCTTTAGTATTCCACAGTCCTTTGTTTAAAAAAACCTCCTCATTTATTAGCATGCACATAGATAAACAACATAAAACACATTATACTCATCACCATGTTCAACAGAAAATAACTCAGCTTGGGTAAATGAACTTATGGGCCCTGTTGCAGCCCCAGATCAATTCTCGGGAGCTTTGCATCTAGAAATGAGGCTTGCAGGGTGGGGGTTTAAAAAACACCAGTGGACCAGATCTTTAAAAGTGCTTAAAGCTGCAGGTAGGCTTCTGGTCCAATTCTCAAAAGCACCTAGGTGCCTAACTTCCATTCACTAGGGCTATGTCTACACTGGCAAGTTAGTTTGAATTAAGGAAGCTTAATTCAAACTAACTTAAGCCTTGGCCACACTAGGCTTTCATTAGTTCAAATTAAGGGCTTCCTTAATTCGAACTAATAAATTCGATTGCTTAGTTCGAACTAACCCTTAATTCAAAATAGTTAGTTCGAATTAAGTCAACGTGGCCATATTAGTTCGAACTAATCGGCAGATTGACCTTCCTGCAACTGACTAATTTGAACTAAGCAAGTGCCCTGCCTGGCCATGGTTAGTTCGAACTAGCATTCTAGTGGGGCCATGCTAGTTCGAATTAAGTTAATTCGAGCTAACTAAAATTAGTTAGTTTGAATTAACTAATTGGAACTAACTTTTGTAATTGTAGACATAAAAGTGACTGAAGAGCACAGTCCTATTAACTGTCATGCAAAGAGGAAGGGTTTGGGGGGTTAAGACACTGTGCTGCTATTGGCATCCTGGCTGTGTCACAATTTCCCTGTGTGGCCTTGGGAGAGTCGCTCTCACTGCCGCTCCCTGTGGCTTCAACTGAAGTTATGGGTGCACAGCACTTCTGAATCTCTCTGTACACCCTCTGAGGGGAGAAGGGTGCAACTATAAATCTTCCCTACTTCACAGAAGATGGGAGTAGTAATTCATTTATCTTTGTGGGGTGGTTGGATACTATAAAAGGGAGCCCAGCTTAGACAGGTGATTTAAAAAAAATCTTAAAGTGATCTCTGATAGAATGTTCCTCTTCTCTCCCTCATCCTGAAAGGAAATCCTTATGTGGCCCATGATCCTTCGCTTATTGACACAGGTATAAAACTCCCACTGAATCAGAGAGTGCAGTGTATGTAATGAATGACAGCTGCAAGCCAGGGTAATGGGTCTGATATGGTCCTTTTTCATGTAGCAGTATTTTTGGCATCTAGCTATCTCTTTAATGACCCAGTGGATAGGTCAATGGCCTGGGTGGCAGGGGACTGGGTGCTATTCCTTGCTTAGTTACAGACCCGTGGGGTGACCTTGGGCAAGCTACTTCCCCTCACTCTGCCTTTGTTTCTCCTCCCACCCTTGTGTCTGTTTAGATGATGAGCTCTTTGGGGCAGAGACTGTCTCTAGCTAGAGGGAAGTGCAGTGCTCAGCATAGGGGAGCCCTGCTCTCAGGTCAGGTCTCTAGGTGCACCTGTATTATTACTACTACCAACAGCGAGCTAGACTACAGGAATGCAACTCCGAGGTAGAGAAATTTTACCCTTGCAGGGCTCCAGTTCAGTCATTGCAATGCTGTGTCCCCCCACTGGGCACTGCAGCATTTCCCATCTCGCTTTCACTGCCAGATCGGCCACAGCACACACTCATGAGTCTCGTTCTGTGGTCAAATAGTGCTTTTAAAATCTGTCCCTTACATTTGTTTTATTCAGATTCCATCAGCTCTGTTGGGCCTCACATCAGTCTGTTGCAGGCAGCTGCAACTTGGGTGGAAATGGTGTTTCTTTTATTATAAGTTCCAAAGAGGTAGCTGTGTTAGTCTAGTCCAGCAAACAAACAAGGGGGCTTTAAAAATACCACCAGACTCCTTGTTTCTTTTATTACATTATTTGTAGCAGCTAGACTGGTGTAATTTGGTGAAGCTGCATTGGCATCTGTGGAGCTGTGCTGATTTACAACAGCTGAGGATTTAGCCCTGGGACTTGGGATCAAATGTCACAATAAGACCAACGTTGCATGCAGCACTGAGCGCCTCAGATGCAGCTTCTACCCTTCTGGCTGTGGGTGATGAGGGACAGTGACACCAGGTTGCCCTCAGCCTTTAGTAGTTGTAATGCCACCCACTTCCATGAACAGGGACTTCATCTTCTCCTTTTTCAATTTATTTTCTGTTACTAGCAAAACTTCCCTGTTGTCTGCTGTAGCTCTCATGTGCTCTCTGTATTTTTATAACCAGGCATTTTTCACTCATATAATAGTAATTCTTGTCTGCAAGGGCTCAGCGATGTTGCAGTGGGGGGTAAAACAGGCACGCCGTGTAGACATACTTGCACTAGCTGTGCTCTAGCTAGCTTGCTACCAATAGAAATGAGGATGCCTTGGTGCAGGCTTCAGTGCTGGTGGCACGAGTAAGTACACAACAGGGGAGTCTCCTGGGCCTGCACAACTCGTGTTGATGCATAAGCCATGGCCTCATCTCTTCTATTGTTAGAAGCTAGCTGGAGTATAGCTAGCGCAGGTTTGTCTGCACAAACCACCATTCACGCTCCCAGCTGCAGTGGAGACATACCCAAAATTATGGCTTTGGAGCAGAAAGTCAAATTGGAGAAGATGGGCCCAACCCTGCATTGAATACCAATGTAAAGTTCCCACTGAGTCAATGGGAGATTGTTCGTGAATGAGGAGTGTAGGATGGTGCTCAAATGAACAACAGGAGATTGGCAGTTCCATGTCAGCCTGGGAAAGAGTGTCCAGAAGATCATGAACACATGACAGATCTTTACCCTTGGCTGTTCACCTAATCATGGTGTATCTTCTTCTGAAAGCCCAGTGATGTACGGACCACTGGGGAGTGAATGACATGCTTGATGGCTGTGGGTTTTATTTAGACTTTGATCACAGATGTCTAATTAGAGTTGGGTATTTATTATTAACATAAGCTGCTTTGCCATTCAGAAATCTGAGCTAATCAAAATATTGTAAATATCATGCCTGGAGAAATGTCACTCTTCACCATGATTACATTTCCATATTTTTTTCATTTTGTTTAAGAAAGTGTAAACAAATACTCACAGCCTGCTGGGGCTGAAACATGTTCTTAATCACAGGGTCTGACACAGGCCATGTGCACTTAGAAGGAAGTGGGATAATAATGCATAGCAATCATTCACCACTTCGTTTGTTCCTGTGTCATTTGGGCTTTATAGTTGTAGTTCCCAGGCATTAGCTACATGCATAAAGACATGGGATGCTGTCTGTCTGGTTCATCTGCCATTTGGGGAGTGCTCTGCAATTGAGTGGATATATAATGCTACAAGAATCAGGGTATTCATCTAGGCAAAAGGGAGGCAAACTCTTTGTTTTCTGTCTATACTCACATGCTTCTAATCACAGTAGTATCTGAACACAAAAAAGACTTATCCTCTCCTCACCATAGAGTTCACACACCATCTTGTTGCTTCTGCCATACCTAACAGTAGAAGTACGATCCCCTGCCACATCTCCCTGCCATCTTCTATCACTTGGTCAGGTGATGTGTAGCGAGGCAGGTTCTTGGTGTGACTCTATACTATGCTATTATTATTCTTTGTTCCATTTGTATAACAAAGGCATCTAGAGGCACTTATTAAGGTCCCATGGTGCTAGATACTGCATAGACAAGGGTTACAAAGACAGCTCCTGCTCCAAGGAGTTTACAATCTTGTTGTATTCCAAGATGTAAGAGATGGGGGGAAGCACTAAATGGGTGGCCACCATGCAGAAGTGTATTTTTTTTATTCTCAGTTTGTACTGGCTGCATCTGTATCTCCTGGTGACTTCCCACCAGCAATGTGCATGCCCTTGCAACCATGGGCAGGGCACACAGGGAGATTGATCCATTGCCTACAGCTTATTTCATAGATTCATAGATTTTAAAGTCAGAAGGTGCCAATATGGTCATCTAATCTGACCTCCTGCATAATGCAGGCCACAGAACTGCCCACCCATTCCCGCAATAGACACTTAATGACTTAGATCGAGTCATTAAAGTCCCCCAAATCATGCTTTAAAGACTTCAAGATACAGAAAAACCACTACCAAGTGACCAGTGCTCCACACTACAGGGGAAGGTGAAAACCCCTCAGGGTCCCTGCCTACCTGCTCTGGAGGGAAATCCCCTCCTGCCCCCAGGTATGGTGATCAGATAATCCTTGACCATGTGTGCAAGACTCAGCAGTCAGACATCCAAAAAAGAATTCTCTACACCAACTCAGAACCCACCCCATCATAGGCCATTGGCATATTTACCACTAGTAATCAAAGATCAGTTAATTGCCAAACTGACCTATCATTCCATCCCATCCATAAATCTATCCAGCTCAGTTTTGAAGCCAATTAGGTTTTTTGCCCCCCAGTGCTCCCCTTGGTAATTTATTTAGCATGCAGCAGCAGAAGTGCTCACCAAACTGAACGCCCATGATGCCATTAGGTCTGTCTTGCATACTTTTCACTGGCTGCCTAGAAAGTGGCATAAGTAAGTAACGTAAAATCCATTTATTCGTGTCTGAATATTTGGTGACAGCAGAATTTTCAGAAGCTTCTTGATGTATCACTAGCTTCAAGTATTTAGCAGCAAACCTCCCTATGATCTGCTGCACAACATCTCTCTGTCTTCTCACTGGTTGCCCCCTATTATGATGACCCATTAACATTCCTTCCATGTTAACTTTCTTGAGGTTATTTCCATCTCTACTCCTTATGAGACCAAAGGACATAAGTTTGCTCTTAATGGTTTATGACTGCAGGGTCTGCTGCTCTCCAATATTTCTTACAAAAGATTTTTTTTCTGGAGACATTCAAAAGTCTTCACCAGCAGCACATCTCATATGCTTCAGTTTTCTTCTCAGCAGCATTAATTTCCCATTATTCACATCTGTAAGTTGGTATGGAGGGGGCAGGAGGAAAGCTTGTCACCAGTTGAGCCTTTGTACCTTTTGAGATACTATTTTTCCAAACTTTCATAAGAGAGGCAATTGTTGAAGAGGGCATCCTTGTCATCTTTTGATTTCTTTGAAATTAGCCTCCTTGATTGGATATGTATAATCCCAAATAATTTAATGTATTTACTCCCTCTACGCCTGTTAATTGTGATGTGTGCTTGCATCCTATTAATCATGCCAATGTGTATGCATTTCATTTTCACCTCATTCAGGGATACACCATATTCCTTAATAACTGCTTTTACAAACTCCAAAATTTGTTGAATTGCATCCGTGATTGTAGCAAAGAGCCTCATGTCATAAGAGTACATGTGACAAATTAAGATGTGTTCACCAATGAAAATCCCAGATCCTTCCACTTTTCAAAACCTTCATAATAAATTCTGAGTGTGTGTTGAAAGGACTTGGAGAAGAATAAACTCTTGCCTCAGGTCCTGCCCACTAGAAAACCACTCTCTGTTGCCTGCTGCTGTTTGTATTGTGGTCTGTAGTCAATGTTGGAGTCTTGTAATAGGGTCAATTGGATGCTTTGGACTCCTTATATCTGCCACTATGCTCCAAAAAGGACAATGTCAGATTGTATTGAATGCTTCTGAATAGTCAATGAAATACATGATCAATGGTAATTGTACTCCCTGCATTCTTTAATGTGATAGATGTTTGTGATTTGATCACAAATGCCTCATCTCGTTCTGTAATCAGTTTATTGATGCAATAGTTGTATATCTATCACTGACTTCATCTGATCCTGGATTATGTAAAGCAGAACTTCGGTCATGTATGATAAAAGGGAGATAATACAGTTGTTACTATATTCTGTTATGTCTGTTTTCATTGGTAACAGCAGAAAGATTAATTTCATCCAGCCAATTTCTAGTCATGCATATATCACTTTAAATTTTGCATGAGAGCAGTACTGATAATGAATTTGGTCACCAGTCACCAAATTCTTTTACAGTTCTACTGGAATGTTATCTATCCCAAAACAAACAAGGAGTCCTGTGGCACTTTTAAAGCCTAACGCATTTATTTATTGCATGAGCTCATGTGATAAATGTCTTAGTCTTTAAAAGTGCCACAGGACTCCTTGTTTGTTTTGCTGAACGAAACTAACACAGATACCCCTCCAGAATTTATTTATCCAAGGTGTTTTTCCAAGCTTCGTTTTCATAGTGGCTTACATCCGTTCCCTTCATGATTGACAACTCTGGCTCCATACACTCCTTTCTATTGTCCTGTCTTGTAACTGACTCCGAGGCATACAGATTGGCACAGTAGTCTCTCCAAGAGTAGTTGATATCATCACTTTCACTGAGGACTCTGCCATCGTGAAATTTTATTATGCTTCATCACAAGGAAACTTTCTGTTAAGAAGTCTGACCACTGTGAACATTCCTTTTCTATTACTCTTTTTATTATTCTGAAGTTCCTCACATTTTGCTCTAATGTATTCACTCTTGTCTTGTCTGCCTTCTGATCTGCCTGCTTAGTTATTTGTACCGTCTCCTAGGGCTCTTCAGTCTTCAAGCCATTCTTTGTCACTCTGCATCATATTTTTTGCCAGCTCATACACCTTTTCTCATAGACCCTAAGGTCAGAAAGGACCCATATGATGATCTAGTCTGATCTATTGCACAATGTAGGCCACAGAACCTCGCCCCCTCCTGCAATAAATCTATAACCTATTACTAAATTATTAAAGACCTCAAATCATAATTTAAAGACATTAAGATACAGAGAATCCACTAGCAATTTGAGTCATACCCTGTTCTAGAGGAAGGCAGAAAAGGGGAAAATTCCTTCCCGACCCCAATATGGTGATCAGTTAAAACCTGAGCATGTGGGCAAAACTCACTAGTCAGACACCCAAGAAAAAATTCTCTGTAATCACTCAGAACCCATCCCATCAATCATCCCATCGGCATGTTTACCAACAGGAGCCAAAGATCAGTCAATTGCCAAACTAGGCTGTCCCATTATACCATTCCCTCCATGTTTTCTCTTAACCCTAGTGTGGTCCAGTCCTGACTTTATGGAATATATGTTTGGCAGCTTTTAGCATGAGTTTATTTTATTCTAAATTTCATTCCAATTGTTCTCCTCTTTCACCTGTGATAATGCCTCAAACCCATTAAGTGTTAGCCTCAAACATAAAATTAAATGTTAAAGATAAGATGTTTGGCAGGTCCATTGTATGTGGACTTGTTCAGAATCAAAGTAAGTGGCAGATTGTCATTAAATTGGCACTGCTGGTTTTCCAAGTCCTACATGTTCCTGGCACTGGCTTCATTTGATCCTGTTCCTTGAAGCTCACATTTTGATTGCTCTTTGCACTTATGATTTTGGGACCCCACCACTGCCTCTGAAGCTGACTGGCAATAGTGTACTTGCTTTGTTACACTGTGGAACTAGAGTACCACCAAAGAAATCTTCTCATGTCATCCCTTGCCACTTTTTAAAATCTCTATAAACCCCCCTGTAAATGCATTTTTTGCAAACAACTGCTAAATTTGACCCCATCACTTTGGCGTTGTGTGCTTGCATTTTAGAAAGGTGATATTTGATTATGCTCTATTTGTTTGATTTTGTTCTACAAGTAACTTCTATCCTAAGAAAGATATAGAATAAGTTAAATTTATCTTGCAGGAATGATCACGCTCTCTCTAAGGCTAGATTTCCATTACATTTCAGGAAATTTCTTTAAATACCTAAGCTACACAGTACATTAGTCTCAAATTTTAAAAGGTTTTTTTATCGTGATAGCTGAAACATTTATTAATAGCAATGAAATTTCCCACACACTTTTGGTATTTTGTGCGGGATGCTGACTAAATTACGAAGAAATTTAGAGCAACAACAAGGATAGAAGACAAATAATTGTAAAGTTTAAATGGGATGCAAAGGCATTTTATTTTGTCAGTGCTTCACTGTTTCTAAAGAGAATCTGAATAATTACTGTCTATAAAAAGTGAGTGTTTAATATTTTCCCTTATTGAAACTAAAATCTCTCCATTCCCTTTTAATATAAGTTTTAGTGTAAAGATTTCTCTGATATCCTCTGTTTTATTGATCATAATTTGAACACCACTAAACGGCTTGTGCATTTATTTGTGTTCTTGTTTGTTTTTCTTGGTGTTTGGTGTGTGAAGAAGTTTCTTCAATTAAAAAGTAAACCTTAGCCCATCTCACAAAAGATAAGTATTAGATCGTAATTATTTTGCTGTCTGGAAAACTTTGTCTGTTTTCAAAAATATTTTGCTTAATATGCAAAAATTCTAGGTTTATACTGAGGACTTAAAGGAAGGTGACTGTGTTTAACCCCATGGCAAAGTGAAATAAGTATCTAAAAAGAAGTGTGATCCTGCAGTGAAGACAGTGGTCTGGGATGCAGAAGATGTGAGTCCAACTCCAGACTCTGAAATAGACTTTCTCCATGACTATGAGCAAAGATGCCTCAATTCCCCATCTGTAAATTGAGGATGCTAATACTTCTTTATTTCCAGAGAGTGTTGGGGATAAAGCTGCTTTGTGAGGGGTTCAGATACTACAGTGCTGGTTTGATATATTCAGAGATATTAAGGCTGAAAGAAACCATTGTGATCTAGTCTGACTTCCAGGATAACACAGGCCAGAGGACTTTTCTGAAATATTTTCTGCTACATCTGCCTTAGAAAAACAACCAGTCTTGATGTAAAAATTTCCAGTGATGCACAATCCAGCACCTCGTTGGTAAGTTGTTCCAATGGCTAATCACCCTCACCCTTAAAAATGTGTGCCTTCTAGTCCAAATTTGTCTGGCTTCAACTTCTAACCATTGGATCTTGTTATACCTTTGTCTTCTAGGAATAATGACAAGATGGTATATAATTGAACAAGCAGTCAGGTACATAGCATGTAATAAAAGTGACATAGGTAAATGATGGAAACAGATGCACAGAGAGAACCTTTTACAGCTGCAGCAAACAAGCAAAAACAAAACCTAGAAATAACAGGAAACTTATCTCTGCTTCCTTTTTTTATTGCAGCCTGAAGAACCAATAGTTATTCACTAGTCAAAAGATGGAGAAACATCAAGATTTCTTCTGCAAAGAAGAGTCTATTAACCAATAGAAAGGATGCTTTCTTGGACAATGAGCATTTCCTATGTCGATTCATTAATTAACATATAACTAAACTTTCACTTTGGACAAATACATGGATTTTCTTTTTTAATTTTGTGGTGAGTTAAAAAATTTGGATGGATTTTTTTTTTTGCCCTTTCAAGATAATATATTCAGCAGACAGTCTAAAGTATGATAAATATAACGTAAGAAACAGCATCTAAACATCACTCATCCTCAAAGACAGTGGAAATGAAATATTTTATTTTTTTCATATTTATTCTTAGATTTCTTCTGAGAATATAAAATTACTCTATTAAATTATCCATGATTGTGATGTAATCAGTCTTCAACCAGAAATAAACATGATTTCTTCACCTTCTTCAGCATGATTTTTGTCAACATATAAAGGAAAAAAAATGAATCACAGGGTATGTATAATGGATGAATCTTTTCCATTCCTCTTTGTCTTCAGAAAAAGACCCTAGGGTTCACTGAACAATGAAAGCTAAAATTAAAGAATAAAATCTTTGTCCTTTCATTCAAGTTTGATTCCTAGAGGCTAGGTGGAAGCTGCTCCCAGCATCAACTATGCTGAATGCTAACCTAGAAAAGACATTAGCCCATCACATGATGTTCCTATGGAGCAAATTGCCTGTTTGGAATGTTTCAATGCCGTGGAAGGATCACCACCACCAGTGCTGTGCTAGCGGCTAGTGACACAATGTGATTAGGTAAACTGATCTTCTGTGTATCAAACTGAATGGATAGTGGGTATTTTATCTGATGCACTAGTCGTTCTATAGAAAGTAAATGACATCGTAGGGAAAATTGTGTAAATAAAGGAAAAGGGGCTATCTCAGAGTGAAGATCAAGATGTGAAAATGGGAATCCCTTATGCTCCCTTAAGACCTACTTAACTCCCCCATGTGTCAGGCGCTATGTACTGAGAAGTGAGAAGCAGGTGTAAGGAGGTGAGGGGTGGGAAGGACAGATAGGTGTAAATTTGGCCATCTAAATCTCCTTCTAGACTCAGTGGCTATGTCTACACTTGTTAATTTAAGTTGATTTTAGCTAAATCGACTTAGCATGTCCACACTTAAATTTAAAGTCAACTTGGGGGACACTTAGAAAGTCGACCTAGAGCGTCCACACTGGACGCCTAGGTCGACTTTTAGGGGCTAGGGGGACCTTGGACAGGTCCACGGTGGCAGGGAGGGTACCCCTGGCCCAGTGCTAGGGGGCTCAGCCTTTGCCCCATTGTACCTGTTCTTTAAGTTGACTTAGGGCTACTCCAGGTCTACATTGGCTTAAGTCAACTTTAGGAAAGCGGGTTTAATAAAGCAGGTTTAATAAAGTTGACTTAATTTTCATTAAATCGACTTTATTTTCATTAAGTCGACTTAAGCAGCTTGCTTAAGTCGATTTAAGGAAAGTGTAGTGTAGACATGGATTAAATTAAGTCGATTTAAGCAAGCTTAAGTCGACTTAATTTCTAAGTGTAGATGCACCCAGTGAGACTTGCTGATTTTGACCCCACTTCCTGCTTTTCTGTGAGACGGTCACATGTTCATGTTGCATTGGGGAACTTGACACTATGGTGCAAGTCCTGGCCCCTTCTCCATTCATGCCAAAGGGTGTGATGGCTGGGCCGCCATGATCACAGCTATGCAGATAATCCAGTGCTTGTCTGTACAGGGGGGTGGGGCGTTCTCTTCGGGCCTAGATTTGGCAGACCATCTCTGTTCAGCGAAGCACTGAGGATGGGCTTGGCCCCAGTGAAAGCAGACATTTTTGCGTGCTTAACTGTGCCAAGTGGAGAGGAACTTAAGCACAAACGTAAATGATTTGCTGAATGGGGGGGGGGGAGCTTGCTCTCCCATGCCACATAATCCATGGTTCATTGTCCTAATGTTTATGCTTCAAAAGCAAATGAGTTCAACCTGTACAGGGGCCTCCATTTTTAAACCCTTCAAGCCTGGTCCTTTGGTGTTCTGGGATGGGATCCTTTCAAGCAATATGCAGTATTCATTCACTGATCGCTGCCTACATCTTGCCACTGTCTTGGACCCCATTGGCAGAGGGCACGTGCTGAACTGGTGTCATTGGCAGGGAGCAAACACAATAGACTGGAGGGAGGGGCTTTCAACACAAGAAAACATCTGAATTCTCAAGACAAAGTCAAATATCCAGAGTCCTGGACAGGTGCTACTTTGTAGACATTGGTTGTTCATCAATTTATTTCTCACTGACTTGGTGGTGGATTGATGACAAAAACAACTGGAGTCATGGGCAATGCCATATCCTACAGTGTTTTTAATTTTTCTGCTGCAAAGTTAGCCAGCAGAGGGTGTGCAAGTTAATTATGGAACCAAACTAAATGTCATCAAGTTCTAAACGGATGCTGGAGCCAATGCAGGACAAATCTGGATTATATAAACTATAAAACCAATCTGCATTTTAAAGTTCTGAAACCTCTCGGATTCTATAAATTCCAATGTAAATATAAACCTGCTTTGTTGAGGAATGGTCTGCTTTGCCTTATGTTATGTGCAATAGAACAATTCTTCTTGGGCTGCAGCCCTGTCCTTGCTTTCTGCCTCCTTCTGAAACAGTCCTTGACATTTCCTTTTTTGCGCATACTCAACCAGAGGCTGCTTCACACCTTCAAAGTCAACTGTGATTCATATGGGTTCATCAGTTTCTTTACCAGAAGAAATCACAACGAGCAAATGGACACTGCAGGGACACTGGCCTGTAGCTACTGGAAATTAGCCTGACACATGATCAGAGAGACTTTTATCTCAATCCACAGACCACTGCAATTCCTTGCAGATTTGTGTGTGTGACTGTGAGGCAAAAAAATCATGTACAGGTCATTAATCTTTGTCCACCCGGCTGTAATTTAATAAAATAAACAAAAACGTTATTGCTCCTGGCACACAGATGCTGGGAAGCACTGTGTTCTTTTGTAATATTTTACATTTAAATGTAGGTAATTATCTTGAAAACTGCTATTCAACGGCTTACTTCATTTATTTTTTTATTACTAGTACTGAAATGCTAGTATTAATTTTATTCATTTGTAATGTGATAGTGCACTTATCAACTAAAACACCCAGCAATGGATGCATTAGGTGCTGCTCACTACCTTTGATGAATACCTCTCTCCAAAGGGAGATAATACACAGTGTTTTTTACAGTGGCGGAGATGTTAGTGGATAATGAATAAGTGAAATCAAATAATTGTAAACCATGTACTAAAGCTTATTCTCAACAAGTGTAAGACTCTCATGGTCAACAACTAGTCATTATTAAGTCATGAGGCAGTAGATAGTAAGTAGTAATTCTACTAGAGGCTACTGGCTTGGTTTGCTGAAATGAGTGCCTTTGTATTGATCAAGGTCAAGCAAGTGCTTATACCTCCAAGGATGCTACCACTAAAAGCAATTCTGTTCCCAAATCCAGATCACAATGGTCCTTTGTGGCCTTGGGATCTATTAATCTAGTTATGAAGTACAGAAAGCAAGGCTCCCTCGGAGCTGGACCTTTCACTGAGCTACAAAGGGTGTGTGTGTGTGTGTGTGTGTGTGTGTGTGTGTGTGTGTGTGTGTG